>CM035428.1:105124160-105161660 GCA_020310875.1 Ceratopteris richardii | reverse complement strand
CTCTAGAAATGAGGTGGTGCTGCACAAATCTTGCTCTACACCTGCCAATGTAGCTTCAGAGTACCTTAGTAAACGCCTTAAGCTTCCCAATTATGCATTTGGAACCATAATGTACTTTGGAGCATCACCTTCAAATAGTTATGTCAAAATAGACTACTTCCAAGATTGAAGACTTGCAAAAAACTTGTTATTTTAGCACTTGCACCTGCTCAATATTTCATTCAGTGCTCACTCACTGACTACAATTGACCTGAGAGCTTTTAGAAATATCTAATGGAAGTCCTAAGCTTGCTATAAGGAGTTATTTCTCTAATTTAGGATGAGTGTATGCTGAGAAATCACATTAAGAAGTTAGGGGTGTAATCACGACTTTTTAGGAAGATGACAGTGAGCAGACATAGGTAGCTTGTAGAGAACGTATCTCACATGGATTTCCTAGGAGTGTGCATTAAATTGGCTAAGCACACTTACTCCATAGTAGATATCAACCCTAGTTAGAGTTGCATAATTCAAACTTCCAACTAGACTTTGATAGCTTGTAATATCTTCAATAGGTTCCCCCTCATGAGCACTTAACTTGTTATTCATCTCCATAGGAGTACCTGCAACCTTAGAATCCTGCATTTTCAACTTTGCAATCATATCTTTAACATACTTCCTTTGAGTAAGGAAGATCCCTTTATCTATGTAGACAACTTTGAATCCAAGAAAATAAATGAGCAATCCAAGGTCACTTATCTTGAATTCTTCCTTCATTTGGGCTTTGATCTTCTTGATTCCATATGCATCATTACATGTAAGAATAATATCATCTACATACACACATAGATGTATAACTTCAAAGTTATTCCTCTTAATGAAGAGTGAAGAATCAGCATTTCTCATCTTGAATCCTTTGTCCTACAAGAATGTAACCAATCTATGGTTCCAAGCTTTGGGAGCTTTCTTGAGACCATAGAGAGCTTTCCTCAGTTTGCACATATACTCAGGATGTAAACTATCAACAAATCTAGGAGGTTTTGCCATGTACACCTCTTCTAAAATCCAACCATTTAAGAATGCATTTTTTTACATCCAATTGATAAATGTCCCAATTCCTTGAAGCAGCTATACTTATGAGAACTCTGATTGTTGGCATTTTTGCCACAGGAGAGAAGGTCTCCTCATAATCAATCCCTTGGATATGAGGAAACCCTTTAGCCACAAGTCTTGCTTTCTACCTATTTATTGATCCATCAGAATTCTTTTTTACCTTATAAATCCATCTAGATCCAATGATCTTCATGGATTCGTTCTTGGGAACTAGGTCCCAAGTCTGATTTCCATCTAGATCCAATGATCTTCATGGATTGGTTCTTGGGAACTAGGTCCCAAGTCTGATTCTCTTGAAGTGCTTGTATCTCTTCCTCAATTGCTTCCTTCCATTCTGAGTTCTTACTTGCTTCTTCAAAGGTTGATGGCTCGTCTGAGTTGATATCCTGAGCAATATAGATTGAGTGTTTGGTGACTAGAGAGGTGTCATATCCATACCTTTCTAGCTTCTTCTTTTCCCTAGTTGATCTCCTTATTGTTTGTTGAGAGGATTCTGCAATATCCCTCAAGTCTTGCATCTTCTCTTTACTTTTGTTGCTCCATACCTTGAAGTTCCTTCTTGGTGTCTTCTGATCATCATCAGAGTCACTTGAATCTTCATGTTGTTGATCATTTGCCTTTTGAATTGTAGGAAAGTCTTCCTCTAGGTCATAAGGTAGCTTGACTTTTCTGCAATCATCTTCAAACCACGAGTTGTTTTCATCAAAGACAACATCTCTACTAACAATAAAGCTTTTAGAACTTGGATTATACAACCTGTACCCTTTTTTATTAAGACCATATCCTATGAATACACATTTCTCTGCCTTAGGATCCATTTTATCTCTGATTTGTGATGGAACATGTGCATAAGCTATGCAGCCAAAGATTCTGCAATGATCTAGGCTAGGCCTTCTTCCATTCCAAGCTTCATATGGTTTCATCCCATCCAATGCTTTAGATGGGAGTCTATTGATGAGATAAGTGGTTGTAGACACATCCTCTGTCCATAGGTAGTTGGGCAATTTTTTCTCATTAATCATGGACCTTGTTGCCTCCACAATGGTCCTATTCCTTCTTTCTGCTACTCCATTTTGTTTTGGAGTATACATGGTAGTAATTTCTCTTTTGATACCTCTAGCCTAGAGATATGCATCAAACTCATGGGAGAAGTATTCTCCCCCTCCATCTGACCTTAGCCTTTTCAATGTTTTACTTGTTTGGTTTTCAACAAGAGCAAGATATTTTTTGAAACAATTGAACACTTCATCCTTGTGCTTTATAAAATAAAGTATAGTCCATCTGCTAGAATCATCAATGAATGATACATAGTACCTGGATCCTAAAAGTGAAGGGTCTTTGCTAGGTCCCCAAACATCTGTGTGGACTAGCTCCTATAGATCACCATGAATATAACCTTTCTTCATAAATGGTTGTCTATGAGACTTCCCACATTGACATGCACTGCATTTATATATCATATGTTACTTCGATATGTTTGGCAATCCAAGCACACTCTAATCCCTGCAAATTTGCTTTAAACTTCTTTCTCCTATGTGAGCTAATATTTTGTGCCACATTTCTAATTCTGATAAGGTTTGTCCTCCATAATTGAAAAGTGCTATATTTTTAGTATCTTGTAGCTCAAATGTAAAGATCCTACCTGTCTTTTCTCCTTTGGCTATCCTCTTGAACCCTTGTTGAGGATCTTCAACAAATGCTCCATTTCTTGTAAACCTTACTTGCAAACCTTTTTCTACAATTTGTCCAACACTTATCAAATTCTTGGTTATGGTAGGTACATACAATACCTTACTAAGTAGATTCATATTTCCATTTGAGGTCTTCACATTCCCAATCTTTTCAACTGAGTGCCTTGTGTCATCTCCTGTTTGTACCTCAGGCTTGTTCCTTGGATCCTCCAAGTCAGATAGCAATGCCACATTTCCTACTACATGATTTGAACAACCAGAATCTATATAAAACACATGTTCATCTGCTTTACCTTTCCTCATGGCCATGTTCATCAACAAAAGTGAGTCTTCTTGTGCCTGCTCTTCAATGTAATTGTTGTAGTCTCTTCTTCCTCTATATCCTCCTTGGTTATTGTAGTTGTTGTAGTTGTTGAAATTGTTTGATCTTCCTCTTCCATAGCTTCCTTTATTGAAGCCTCTTCCTCTTTGATTTCTAGGGTTCTTTAAATAATTCTTAGTTGTTTGATTATTCAATCCATATATGGCATATGGAGAGGTGATTTGGAATCTCCCATTGCCTTGTCTACCTCCTCTGGCTCTTCCTCTTGTACCTCAACCTCTTCCTGCAAAGTTAGCTTGGGAGGTACTAACTTCATCATCAGATTTCTTGCCTTCTTGCCTTTACCTTTACTATCCTTACTCTTGTTCTTAGCAATGTATAAAGTAGAGGATTGGTTACCTTTTGAGTTTTCATTGTTCTTCACAAGCTTGGCTTCATGAGTGAATACTTGTCCCATTAGAGTATTGAAGCTAGGTACCATCATGTCCATGTATAGATCCATTGTAGTGGTGAACGCTTCCCATTTGTCATCTGCCTTGATTCCATTGATCACTTGTCTCACAATTTGCTCCTCATCAATGACTTCTCCAATGCTTCTAGGTTGATCAGTTAAGTCCTTCATTTTAGTGACATAATCAGTCACATTCTATTTAGGCAACTTTTTGAGTGTTGTGAATTCCATCCACAGTTGGTTCTTTCTTTCTCTAGTGCTTGAAGAGAAGAATGCTTCAAGTGCATTCCAAGTTTCTTGTGATTTCTTACAGTTCCTAATGTCTGGAAGCAAGAAATCAAAGACTCAGTTGAGAAGATATGACTTGGCCAAGGCATCCTTTGAGCACCATGTTGATAACCTTTCCTATTCTTCTTGAGTAGGTTGCCCCTTGCTTTTGAGTATTGGCATTGACTCATCTCTAGATATGTAACCATAGAGATTTCTACCTTGTAGATATGATTCCATTCTTATAGACCAAGCAGAGTAATTACCTCTATCCAATTTGTCAATTGATGATGGGAATCCATCTCCCATGTTGAGTTGATGATAGCTTTGATACCACTATGAGGAGATGGTTGGATACACTATAGAAATGAGGTGGTGTTGCACAAATCCTGATCTACACCTACCAATGCAGCTTCAGAGTACCTTAGTAAACACCTTTATCTTCCCAAATAGGCATTTGGAACCATAATGTACTTTGGAGCATCACCTTCAAATAGTTATGTCAAAACAGACTACTTCCAAGATTGAAGACTTGCAAAAAAATTGCTATTTTAGGACTTGCACTTGCTCAATATTTCACTCAGTGCTCACTCAGTGATTACAATTGACCCAAGAGCTTTTAGAAATATCTAATGGAAATCCTAAACTTGCTATAGGGAGTTATTTCACTAATTTAGGATGAGTGCATGCTGAGAAAGCATATTAAGAAGTTAGGGGTGTAATCTCGACTTTTTAAGAAGATGACAATGAGCAGACATAGGTAGCTTGTAGAGAAGTTATCTCACAAAGTACTTAACCAAATGAAATTAAACTTGATAGCATATAACTAGAAGATCTAATCTATATATACCAAGTTGAATCACATTTATTGGAGAAGTATACATAGAGAACTTCTCAAAACAAATTCACTGAAATGAGAGCTTAGCAATAGACAACAATAGACATAAGATAACTTGCATAATCTGAATCAAATGTGTAATATTATGAATGTATGATACAAAGGAGATGATGTAGGCTTACTCATACATGTTTGGGCTTAGTGCACCCACAATTTTGAAGCTCAATGTGTCCTTCTTCTGCTGTTGTACCCGCAACTAAATGTCTCAGTCTTTTATAGATGTGTTCTCGATTTGAATTTTGAATCTGCCACCTAAAAGTGATCCTACCTTTTAGGATTCTAATTGATTTAATTCCAACCACTTATTTGTTGTGACTTACAACTTGTGATGATACGAGATTCTCTCAATCTTTTCCTTATACATTTATATTGAGTTAAACTCAACAGATTTTACAAGGGGTGTTCATGTGTGACTTATGAGTAGTCATACTCAAGATGTGAAGTAAGCCTTTGATATTTGGTCAAGCATCTAGGCTTGTCAAATGTACCAACACATATGTGTGTATGTATGTGTGTGTATGCATGTGTGTCTATGCACCTGCATGTGTGTGTATGTATGTGTGTGTTGGCAGCAGTCAGGGAACCGAAGGAGCCACAAGACGAAGAGAGTCAGAGCGAAGGGACAGCACAAGCAGGCATGGCAGTCAAAGAAGATCTGGCAAGTAGGCCATCTAATTTTTCAAGACATCAAGGAGTTGAGCACACAAGAAGAAAGAGCAAGTAGGGAGCTCAAAGAGGTGTATGACAAATCAATAGAGAAAACCCTACACAAATAGTGATTTTCATCACTAAAAACCATTGTAAATATCATTTCGTATTTTCGTAGCTCCATTTTGTGCAAGACAAGGAGTCCTTGAGCTTGAGGAGCTTTAGAAGTATCTACCTGCCAATTTTCATATTTTTTAGATCTCGTTTGAGCCCTCTAATAAGCCCTGGAACCTAAATTTTAACTAGGCCGGACACTAGGTCTGGACAGGGCCAAAGCTAGTCAAAAACTATAAAAGGAGCTAGAGAGCTCATTTTTGAGGTTGGATTGTAATTGAAACGAACTTGTAAGAGCTTTTTGAAAGTAATCTAAGAACTCCATTGCTTCTCACTCTTTGTCTTGCCGTGTGTGCGCGTGTGTGTGTATGTGTGTGCATGTTTGTGTGCTTCTCACTCACTCACTTGTGCCTCCACTTGCTCGAGGTCTTCATACCATCCTCACGTCTTCCCGGATTGACATTAAAGGAGGTGCTACTCATCACTGAGCTACACCAAATTTTGGCGCCGTTGCCGGGGATCGAGCTTTGAGGACGAGCGTGTGATGGTAAGACGTAGAGTTGACGCGTTGGAGTTGTAGGTATTTTCTTCACTTTCATCTATTTTCTTGTTTTTTCTTCACCACCTTCATCACCATCATCATCATCACCATCTCCCACCTCCATCTCCATCATCGCGAAAATTTCTGTTTTTTTATCATATCACCATCTCCACCTCATTTCCCTCATTCTACTTGTGAGAGAGAGCGAGAGAGCGATCTTGTGTGCGTTGTTTCTTGCATGTTTTTTGAGCATTCTGCAGGTCCTTGCTATATCATCATCCCCAGCACTCTGCGCAGGTACGGAACTGTTCGGTCCTGTCTCTGTGTCGCCGGGTTCTGTCAATCGCGACCGACAGAAAAGTTGATCTATTTGCTAAACAAAGTGCATATCCATGACCTACAGGCCTAGAGCTTCCCAAAAATGTGTTTAGTTTTTTGAAATTCCACAGATTTCTGTCAATCGCGATCGCTCTGTCAATCGCGATCGACAAACCACGACGGACAGACCTATCAATCGCGATCGACTCATCAATCGCGACCGACAGCCCACGACGGCTCTATCAATCGCGACCGACAGAGTCAACGACCAATTGACCACGACCGACGGATCCTACGCATGACACGTGTCAATCGCGATCGAGTCATCAATCGCGATCGACTCATCAATCGCGACCGACAGCCCACGACGGACCTGTCAATCGCGACCGACAGAGTCAACGACCGATTGACCACGACCGACGGATCCTACGCGTGACACGTGTCAATCGCGATCGAGTCATCAATCGCGATCGACCCATCAATCGCGACCGACACAGTCAACGATTGTTTGACCACGACGGACAGACCTCGCGACCGACCTGTCAATCGCGATCGACTCATCAATCGCGACTGACAGAGTCAACGACCCTTTGACCACGACTGATTGACTTTTCGAGACACCTGTCAATCGCGATCGACACATCAATCGCGACTGACAGCCACGACGGACCTGTCAATCGCGATCGACACGTCAATCGCGACTGACCTGTCAATCGCGACCGACAGACTTTGCGAACACGTTAGAAGGGCAAATTAGGTCAAATCTTTTGGAAAAAATAGTGGTCTCAATTTTGGCTAAGTGTGGGGCAAACACTAGGGTATAGTATTGCATCGCAAGGCCGTGCCACAAGCAACTTGAGAATTCCTATTAGCCTGTTTTGAATCCTGTTTTAACTCCAATGCCCTGAACGGTCATAACTTTTTCATACGAAATCCATTTTTTGAGCTCTAGGGCTTGTCAGAAAGCTCGTGGCATATACTACACGCCCTCAACTGTTTTTTATAAGAATAATGCATTGATTTTCAGATAGGGTATTTTGAAGTTGACCATACCCAGGGGGAACAAAATTCAGGTATCCCTAGAATTATTTTCCAAAAAGTCATAGTGCAAATTGGTGAAGTGTCACATGAATGAAAGTGATTGGTTCTGTCTTTTGAACTTAAGTCTTGAGCTAATCTTGGGCCTTTTACAGGTCCTTTGAGAGCATCGAAGGGTACACAAAGCAAGAGTAAGTGCAGGCTTGGGAACACGCGTCCTGGGCACACCAGGGCAACAACTCAAGGAAAGGAACTCAAGGTTGGAAAACCCGCAACACGAGTACTCTGTCAATTCTTAGTTTAGGCTAAGTGCGAGTAGTGTTAGAAGTAATTCCAGGCAACGATAGGCACGAGATACATCAAAGACTATCTAAGAAATCAAGTTCAAGTCAAGAGATAACCTGTGTATGTGAACGGCAACCTTAAAGGAAAAGAACCTAACGTGAAACGACCAAACTAAAAGTGCGAAATTAAACTCAAGTATTCCTAACGACGTGGTATCAGACAAGAGTATAAAACACGATAATCAACATAAAAAAGGGAATTAAGTAATTGATACAAAGGACTCAGAAACGTGGTTGTACCTGGGACAAATTGGGTTAATCAGTTAGGCATATGAACCTTAGATCAGGGCGACATCTAGTGAGGGAGAGACAAAGCCTTAGGTCTTCAGAGGCTAGTGTTAATCACACTGCTAGGTCTTGGGCCCAGCAGTTGAGCAACCACTCACACTACCCTAGTTCTGAGACGAGTGAATCAGAGATGTCTCAAGGTATGGAGAGACCTACGGGAAGTTCAGGAGTGCCATACTTGCACAGGGTAGAAGGCCCTTACAAAACACAGTTGGAATACCTTAGGACCAACCGATTAGGTGCCAACATCTATGAGGACGGCCTAGGAAGATCTGTGGTACAGATTAAGAATCCTGATCAATCCATTGGATTAGAGCACCCAGCTGTCAAGTTTGAAAATGGAGCATACTTGGACAAAGAAGGAACCACATACGTAGTCACCAATCACCTAGATAGGACGGACGAATTTGGAACTGTAATCCCCGAAGCAGACTTAGGTGACCTGGAGCAAGGAAACATGGGTGCAGAACCTAGAACCCCTCGAGGTAAATCGGTTCTCACTAGGATTATCACACCAGAGTGGATTCCCCAAGATAATAAGTGCATAGATCTTCTTCTGAACTGAGAAACTGAAGAAGCCTTTTGGAGATATAAATCTGATCGGCCATTTGATATAGGCACAATCATGATCTATGAGTTTAAGGATCCTGATAGCCCAGGCAGAGTGACCTACTTAGATCACGCCTCAGAGAGGATCTTTGTGGTGACAGAAAATGATAGGCATGCTTACACTTGGAAAGGTGAAATTATTTTCCCCCAACCAAGATCGAATGTGTCCTATGGTCACCCTGGAGCTGGAACATCCCAAGCTCATGGAATGCACAGAGACAGAAGTAGAGATAGACCAGAAGTAAGCTTTGCCAACCCAGTGGGCAGAGAAAGAACGAGGACGGAAACAAATAGAGTAGAACCTGAGATACTTAGAGCTCACAGGAATCAAAGAAATGCGGATGAGTTCCCTCTACCGTGACCTAGAGAGCACACAAGGACTTTGAGACCGACTCAGCTAGTTAAGTCCATGAAGAACTACTTCGATGGCACTGGAGATCCATACGATCATGTGGCTGAGTTTAGGCAAGTCCTGAGAGCTGAACAAGTAGAGGATCTATTCACTCAGTACAATGCCTTTGGTCTGACCCTTAGGAACACTGCCCTGACATGGTTTCAGCCGCTAAACGAGAGGCAGTTCAGGAGCATAGACCAACTCCTAGAGGCTTTCATTATTGAATTCTCTAAGAGTGGCATAAGACATAATACCTCCTCGCTGATTCACAGCTTCAAGCAAACCCCTCAAGAGACCGTGAGACTTGCAGGAAGGAGATTTAGGCAATATCTTGAAAGATGCCCTGTCCCTGAGCTACCCACACCAGCTAAGCAAGTGGCTTTATTCTTGGATGGATTGCTAAGTACCAAATTAAGATCATATGTGTACTTGAAAGACCCTAGGACCATAGAAGAGTGTGTACGCATGTGCATTGACATTGAGGATAACCTAGGGGAGGAGTTAGAGCTTGCCAAGATATACAAAGATTCTGATGGTGCCTCTAGCCTCTCTTCCATGCAATCCACATCAATTGAGGAACTTGCAGAGAAAGTGGCTCAGAAATTAGGTGTTTCTAGCAAACAAATTCCGAGATTTGCCCCTGTGAAGAGATGCTACACTTGTGGTGGCGACCACATGGCGAATGTATGTCCCATTATGGCTCAACCCCAAGTGAATCCTAGTAGCCAGTACTGCACTATAGAATGAAGATACACAAATCACACAGCACAAGACTGCCCATACAACAAGCAAGCTGTTAGGCAAACCTACCCTCAGACATACCCTCAACAAGGCAGATACCAGAACCAATACCAACCACAACAGTATGCTAGGCCTCAACAAACCTACCAACCACAATACCAAGCCCAGCAAAGGCCTCAGCCTGTGTTAGCCCAACAACCTCCAACTCCATCCAACTTAATCCCTGTAAAGTATGCAGCTACAGAAGAAAACCTAAACAGAGCTATAGTCCCCATAACACCTTTGCTTTCAGAAAGTGATCCCAGCGACCATAGCTTCGATTCTACGCATGTTGAGAGTCCCCAAGCTTACTTCATGCAGTCTCCTGAACATGGTGAGTCTTACTATAGTGAAGAGCCAAATGAACCTAGTTGGGAATCAGATTACACAAATGTCATGTACGCAAACCCCAACCCTAGACCCCAACCTAGGTAGGTAAGACCCCCATTCCCTAGAGGACCATGTTATAGATGTCAAGGAGATCATCTCATTCGTGACTGTCCCTTGCCTCCACCTACCCAACCCTAGTCAGTAACGATCCAAGGCTATTGTCAGGAGTGTGGAAAGGAGCATCTCTTACGGGATTGTCCTAAGAATCCCAACAATATGCCAAAAATCACTCCTATAAACGTTATTGGGTTAGTTGTAGACTCCACAGGGAGTGTGACTTCCACTGCACCAGTGCAAGTGGTCACAAGAGCTCAAGCATTGCAGCAAAACCAAGCTGTGGATCAGGGAAAGAGCCTAGAAGTTAGTGAAACGGAGAGCATAACCAAGAAGAGAACTAGAGCCTGGAGAGATAGTCGGGAAAGAATGAAAAGACAATGGGCTAAAAAGATGAGTGAACTTGAGGAAAGCATAAGAGAAACCAAAGCCAAGATAACTGAACTCACATCTCAAACTCCCTCTCACACTACCCCACCACCACCACTCCCATCGCCATCCGACCCGCCACCTTCCAACCCACCTCATACAATTCCACCACCCCCTAGAGCAGGATCAGTATTAGCTGACCCCACTCCTGAAGACATAGACATGATGCTTAAAGCATATCAGGCCAGAATCCAAGAAGGGCCAAATGTAACGGATCATGACAAGTGCTACCCTAGAGCTGACCTAGAGATAGAAAGAACCAAGCTTTGCGCGAAAATGGTCGCATTGGCTCAGACTATGTTTGAAGCTAGTCGCCTTTTCAATTACTCGGGCTCAGCCAAGACGCAATTACACTTGGATGGACTTCTAGAGAAGTTAGAGGGCATAATTGCAAGATCTGCCAAGGAAGAAAAAAATCAAGAAAGAGATAAAGCAAGCAAAAACATGACCCATCCTCCATCGGAAGTTTATGTGCCCAATTCCACTGAACCAGACAACCCCCCTTCACTAGAAAGAATGGAGAATCTAATGGCACAATCACAAAAGGAACTCGCCCCTCAACACCATGACAAGGCTAGTGAAAGAGCAGGTCTTCCTACCTAGAGAGCCTATGTGCCTGAAGCCTATGTGCCTAACTCTACGGAGCCAGACACATCATCTTCTATGAATCGATTCACACCAGAATTCCTACGAGAGATTCAAGAAGACAAATGGGCTAAAGAGAGTGAAGTCCCTCCTCCTATTGAACTTGTGGATGATGCACACGATCAATTCCCACAAGACATCCCATCCATTTATGAGGAGCAGGAGAGCACCCACTCTCAGGAACGACTAGACTTCGAGTCTAATTCTTTACAGGAATTACCCCACTTCACGGGCCCATGGGAAGCCAAGTCTACTTGTATGAGAACCCCCACAGTCATGGTAAGAAATGAAGATTCAGTCATACCTA
The DNA here is from genome assembly GCA_020310875.1 of Ceratopteris richardii. NCBI lineage: Eukaryota > Viridiplantae > Streptophyta > Polypodiopsida > Polypodiales > Pteridaceae > Ceratopteris > Ceratopteris richardii. The sequence continues at coordinate 105,150,040 of CM035428.1, read as the reverse complement.
GGAACACAGAGGTAGTGAAAAATACTAAAGTGCAGTGCAATCTCAAGTTGGAAGAGCTACTCAAGGTTAGACCTGAATTATGGAAACATGTAGCCAAACAAGTACCAGAGATGGCAAAACCCCGTTCCCAGGTAGGATCCCAAAGGACAGTGCCAGAAATACCCTTGGATAAGATAGGAGATATGTGTGAAGGTGAAGAAGGGAACACCTATCTTCCCATTACCTACCAGGAGTACACCACCAAGGCAATTTTGGACTCAGGTGCAGGAGTTGCAATTGCCACCACTTCCCTATGGAAGCGTTGGGGCAAGCCAGCACTCAGGCCAATGAGAATGAAATTGCAGATGGCTGATGGTCACATAGAGAGACCCTTAGGATTGCTAGAAGGAATAACTCTCACCACCTGTGGTGTCGAGTTCGAGCATACCTTTGCCATATGTGACTTCAGCAAGAACCATGCCTATGAAATGATCTTGGGACGACCTTTTATGCGACAGTTGCAAGTGGTACAGGATTGGGGAACCAATTCTTTGTACCTGCAACACTTAGGTGTTACGACCAAAGTCAATCTTAAGGATTACTCTCATAGAGATGTCCCTCCTATCCAATGGAACCCCATCCATAGAGCCAAAGATGATACGGAATCGGTGCATTCCATGGGATCAGGATCCTCATGCATGCATGAAGACACCCACTTATGGATGTGCAAAGTAGCAGTAGAAGAAGAGAAGAGAGAGAAGGCCAGAGATATAGGTGCAAACGAAACACATAGACCCATTCAAGACCCAGCCTATGCACCTGTAGTCTTTCCTGACGAAGAATTCGAACCCCATGGCTGGGCAGAAATCCTAGCAACAATGGATGTAGCCATCAATGAGGAACAATGGACGCCTCACTGTGATGAGGATGGCTATGACATTTCAGTCTTCTCCATAGAGCCAATCATGGGAGAGGCAGTTCTAGAAGAATGCGAACCTAGCCCTAATGCATTTGAGGATGCAAGTGACTCCGATCTAGAGTCAATCATTATGGACCCACCATTTGCATCAGATGAAGAATACTTCCATGAAGTAGAATTTCAACCCCAGAGGCATGGAGAGCTTACAAATGATGTAAGATTAGCAACACATGTGACCCCGAAGGACGAAGGAAAGAAACGAAAGAAGAGAGAAATCACACCAGAAGAGGAAGAACCTTTGTTTGAGGTCCCCAAAAATTTTAAGAAGTATGAGATAGACGACAAGAGAGTCATGATAAGAATGCCTAAACGAGAGGCACAATCAGGAGAGGCCTATGATAACAAAGAAACCACCAAGAAAATAGTTGTGGCCCTAGAAGAAGGAGAGGAGAGATGCACATACATAGGCCATGACCTAACAAAGGAAGAAGAGCATGCGTTAATAGCCTTGCTAAGAGAATACAGAGATGTATTCGCTTGGAGTTACAAGGATTTGAAGGGTGTAGACCCGACATATGTTCACACACCATCCCCATGACTTCAGATGCCAAACCCTCTAAGCAAAAGCCCTATACATATAACGATAATTACGCTGCTAAGATCAAAGAGGAGATAGATAGACTGGTTGAAGCTGGATTTATCTATGAAATTGAGCACACTGAATGGGTATCCCCCATTGTAGTGGTGCCCAAGAAGAACGGCGAATTGCGGGTATGCATTAACTTGAAGCAGGTTAACGCAGCCACGATTAGAGATAACTACCCGCTTCCTATCACTGAGCATCTATTAGAAAGGGTGGCAGGCAAGGAAGTGTACAGCTTCCTAGATGGGTTCTCTGGCTACAATTAAGTAGCCATAGCTCTAGAAGATCAGCATAAAACAGCTTTTTCCACAGAATGGGGCATTTTTGCCTTTCGTGTAATGCCATTTGGGCTTACCAACGCACGAGCTACCTTCCAGAGGCTGATGTGCCATGTATTTAAGGAATTCCTGAGGAAAAACTTAGAAGTCTATGTTGATGACCTTTGTGCTCATTCCAACATCAGACAAACCCACATTCCCAAACTCAGACAAATCTTTGACAAATGTAGAGAATATCAAGTCTGCCTGAACCCAGAAAAGTGTGTTTTCATGGTCAGGCAAGGCAAGATTCTAGGACACATAGTGTCAAAGAATGGCATATCCACTGATGAAGAGAAAGTGAGAGCCATCGCAGAACTACCTAGGCCAAAGAATGTCAAAGAAGTACAAGCTTTCATGGGGCATTGTGGTTACTACCGCTGGTTCATTCACATGTATGCCGTCATAGCAAAGCCCATGTATGGACTTCTGACTAACTTTGAGTGGACTGATGACTGTGAGAACTCCTTCCAGGAGCTTAAACGAAGATTATGTTCAGCACCAATATTAACCACACCAGATTGGAACAAGCCTTTCCATGTTCATGTGGATGCATCCAATTATGCTATTGGATGTGTACTCGCACAACCTATTGGTGAAGGTAATATGGATCTTCCAATTGCCTACGCTAGTAGACAATTGAATGCAGCTGAACGAAATTATACCACTACAGAGAGAGAAGGCTTAGGCATGGTATATGCAGTCAAGAAATTTAGACACTATTTGCTTGCAAATAAGTTTAAATTTTTTACTGATCACCAAGCATTGTTATATCTCATGAACAAGCCATGTAATACAGGAAGATTAGTAAGATGGTTTCTCTTACTAATGGAATATGATTTCGAGGTTGTGGTAAGGAAAGGGAGGACTCATTTGAGAGCTGATCATCTTTCTAGGCTCACATCTGGAGAAGCCCCACAAGGAGTATCAGATGACCTTCATGATGCTTACTTGTTTAACTTGGAAGTGGTACCGCAGTGGGCTAAGCCATTAGTGCCAGTGTTGACGTACGGACCTAACCACCCAGTAATAGCCACACAGGATAGAGAGGTAGTAAAAGCCCAAAAGTATCACATCATGGCAGGAAGCATGTACAAGCACACGGATCAAGGAATCTTGGCTTGTTGTGTAGAAGAGGACGAGTATGCGAAGTGGTTGCAATTAGCACATGTAGGTGCATTAGAGCAACACTACTCAAAACAACGAACCCTACAAACACTAAGGAGACTAGGAGTACATTGGCCAACTATGGAGGCTGATGTCCAAAAGTTGTGCAAGGAATGCCCAATCTGCTGCACTAAACCGCCTATGGAACACGCCACTCTTTATCAAGTTTCCATAGTGCCAGATTGGAGTGAACCTCTAGTATCCTTCCTGAGGACGAAAACATTCCCTCCAGACATGACTCTGGCTAGGAAAAGGAGTTTAGAACAAGAAGCCCAGGATTACTCACTCATTGGTGATAATCTATACAAGCGTGGTAAAGATGGTTACCTGAGACTATGTGTCCATGAGAGTGAGTATCTCAAGATCTTGGACACTGCTCACCAAGGTGTAGCAGGAGGACACTTTGGACCAGATCGGGTGATCAAGGCAATACTATTTGCAGGCTTCTGGTGGCCTACCCTTCACATGGACGCACATACCTATGTGAAACGGTGTGATGTCTGTCAGCGAACCCAGTATCCTATACGTAAAGATGAGATGCCACTGAAACCTATGATGGGTGGACGTGCATTCTCTAAGTGGGGAATAGACTTCGTAGGTCCTATTAATCCCCCAGCTAAGGGTTCCCATGCAGAATATATCATTGTTGCAATAGACTATCTAACTAAGTGGGTGGAGGTAAAAGCCACAACGAAGAACGATGCTCAAACAACTGCTAAATTCTTGTTTGAGAATGTATTCACAAGATATGGGCTACCTATAGAGCTTGTAAGTGATAGAGGCACTCACTTCTTGAATGAAGTGATTGAAAATCTACTCCAAGAATTCTTGGTAATACATAAGAAGTCTGCCCCCTATCACCCTCAAGCTAATGGACAAGCCGAAAGCACCAACAAGATCTTATGCAATGTACTGACAAAATTAGTAAACACTAAACGCTCTGATTGGGACAAACAGCTACACCATGCTGTTTGGGCATACCGAGTCGCCTACAAAACGGTACTCCAAGCCACCCCCTTTCAGATGGTATTTGGCCAAAACGCGGTGCTACCCTTGGACTTCTTGATACCTACATTGAAGGTAGCACAAGAGCACGAATGGACGGGTCATGAACGATTAGGAGAAACAAGACTGAGAGCAGCTGCAGGGATATATGCAGCAAAGAAACGACAGAAGGCATACTTTGATGCCCATGTGAAGGATAAGGGCTTGAAAGCAGGAGATCTAGTTTTAGTCTACACATTGAAACAACATGCAAGGAAGCTAGAAAAGAGAGGCTACGGACCTATGATCATCAATAGGATCTCAACAAGTGGAGCAGTGCAACTAGCCACATTAGAAGGCGATGTTCTCCCAAACTATATTAGCGGATGCAGAGTTAAGTTGTATCAGGAACCTCTCACAGAGGAAATGCTAAGTCGACTCAACACTGCTAAGAAACGCAAAGAGGAAGAAAAGTGAATTCGAGACGAAGCTCAAGCAGAAGCCCTAGAGCGCATACGAAGAATGAAATTAAGAAGACAAGGTAGAGAGCATCCTAGGCAAGATGCATATGCAGATCAAGGATATGACGTGGCTATGTGTGAAGTTTCAGGTGTTAGCTCACATAGAATAATTGACCGACGTCCTCTCATAACCTTAGATATAGGACAAGGAAAGAGTGCAAGGACTGTAAGAGCCTTGATTGACTCAGGTGCAGCCACTAGTGCTGTTAAATTGTCTTACTGTCAAGAGTTGCAATTAACTGTCAATCCTGTGGAAGCATATCTCATAGGATTGGGAGGTGTGGAAACCCCTTGCATGGGCGAGGTGGAACTTCCCCTCTATATTCATGATGAGGCAATGACAGTTAAAGTACTAGTATGTTAAGATGAGGACCTCACGGAACCCCTTGTCTTGGGTCAAGACTGGATCTATGACCAAGCAGTCAACTTAAACCTAAGAAGTGGACTTCTTCAGGTATGGGTGAATCAGACTAGAATTACGATTGAGTTAAATAATGGAGCACTCAAGGAACTAGAAAAGACACGGACTCCTGGTCCCTCCACGGGTACACATGAAGTTGACCATGCTGTTCTTGTCCAAGGCTATGTGATGCAGAAGAATGAAGATCTCAAAAAAGGAGTCAGAACCACAATGGAACTCCCTTCTTTTCCAAAGGCCAGAAGGAGGCAGCACCTAAGGGCAGATCAATCACTGAAGACTCTCCAGGCGAAAGACCAAAAGACCGCGCGAAGCAGAACAACTCAACCGATGAAACAAATGTGGGTGCGGAAAGACGAGCTGCCGGCCGTAACTAAGCTGCAACAACGGTCTCAACTTCCTATTAGTAATCAACGACTTGATGCTAATAAGAGGACTCCTAAAACCTCAGTTGAGAGAATAAAATCTATTTGGGTACCCAAGAAGTCGATGAAGGCTGACCCACAATCAAGACAAATTTGGGTGCCTAAGGCTTGCTTGCGGGCTCAACTAACCCCACACAATTCACATCATACACGACAGGGTTCACTCGGTCAAGCAGTCGCTACCCACTCTTGTCTGATACACTCGAACACACAGCCACCTAGAAGCACGCACAGACTCACTTGTAGATGGGTCCCAATGACACAACAACTCCCAGCAGAATTACTCATGCAACCCTCTCGAGTCTCCACAAAACCAAGACCAAAAGCCATCCATGGTGTTTGGCAACCTAAGACTTGTAATAAACCCCCCGACCCTAATCTGTGAATTCATCTCCACTTACTAACTACATTAGTCAGACAGCTCACCTTTCCATCTAGCTCCTAGGACTAACCAGGCATTAACTACACACACTGTCATCGTGCACTTACTAACCACTGACTCATCATCTACCTCATGTTAATGTTGTAACGGGGACAACAACGGGTTTATTCTGTCCATTACAATGTTAACACCTGGTTCTATATTCTCACAGAACCAACAAGCAAGCAGGGCCATGGCAGAAGCCGGAGGTGCCAGTTCTCACGCTGGATCCAGCGCACAGATTGTGGATATAGAAACACTCCTACTCGAACCACATCTCACCGAAAGACCGCAAGAACTTCAAGCTGTGCATGTCCTCCCAATTCAGGATCCTCCCCAGGGGCACACCTCTCAAGTGGGCAAACATGCTCATTGGTTCAGCGATGTTGCAGGACCATTGGGTGATGGAACCTATTTTTGGGAAGCAGAATTGGAGTTTAATGGTAAATGGGGACGCTACCATTTTTTCACGCGCGAGTTTGAGAGCTATCAGAATGCCGAAGTCATGCGTTCAGTATGGACCAAAGCTAGCTTGGACAGTTATTTCAGGGCCCACTTACCAAAGCCGGATTTCTTGCGTTGTTCTTATCTTATCAGTACCATCACTCCGAGCAGGGCCAAGGGAGACGACAGCACCTTTGTGTTACCCTCACTGTTGTCGGGCCATGAACTTAAAAGATTCAAGTTGACCCTCAATCTGGTACGAGAAGCATTGGGCATGTATGGCATGCACATCCCCACTGAAAAGGAAACAATGGTTCCAGGCAGAATGAAACATAAAGACCTCAATAAGCTGAAGGATATGGTAGCGATGACACCGACCATCGCTCTTCACCTACGGACCGTCATGCAGCATTTTGCTTTCCCCGCCCAGGAAAGATTCACCATGCCACCAAAGAAAATATGGTTTAGCTTGTATCTGGCAGAGACAGAAAGCCTCCCCATCAACGTACCACATTGGATCATAGATCAGATTCACCTAGCCCATCAAAGGTGGAACAAGAAGCAGAGAAATGTGCTTCACGGATGTTGTGCTCTAACCAAGATAATCTACCGATGTCTTGCCTATGACGTGCCGGTTCAGCGGGCACTCATATGGCCCCGGGCCCAGGAATTCCAGAGAAGGCTATCAGCTGCAGGTCCTCCATCAAAGAAGATGAGAGGGGGAGTCCAATTACCCTGCACTCAACCAAGGGGAGCCACCACTACACCAGAAATTACCCCTCCCCAGACACGACGCATTAGGCCATTCACCATCCGGCTACCAAGACCAAGTACAGAGGGACCCAACCTGGTGTTTCCACCCGTCCCATCAGATTTGGAATTTCCACAGGGCTTTACTCTCAATGATCTCACTGATGAAGAAGTGGCTAGACTAATCTACGACTCTAATCTCGAGACGGAAACAGAGCGAGCTCAGGAACCACAACCCCATACAACAACATCAGCCCCCACCCGACCAGAAGTGGTAGAAGTCGACGTAGATGAACAAGAGGCCGAACAAGAGGAAGAAGCCTACGAAGAACAAGAGTATGATGAATTTTCAGAGTTGGCAAGTGCCCCCGCGTATTCGGCTCAAATAAAAAGACTATATCGAACCATGCAGGTAGTTCAAGAACAACATAAAATGTCACTGGAAGCAGGCAAGAAACTCATGAACCAATTGCTGGCAGAGGAAGGCGTGGATGACATGTTCATCGAGTCCATAAACCTACACGCCGATGCAGTAGGATTGGATGAGGCCATTCATGAGGCAATGGCCTACATTCACCGATTTGAGAAAAGAGTTCCCGCCCGTCCCATGAGGTCCGGGAAACAAATTCATATCAACGTATCAGCACCAGGAGATACAACGCAAGCAGACGAACATCAGGAAGCACCACTGTCACCACCATCCCCACCCCTCACCACACAACTCACTCCACCACATGACACTATCACCACCATGTCCACTACCACCACAATTGTCATGGGAATTCCACTCTCTCCGGGAATCCAATTCGGGGGAGTTACCATGCCCACTTTCACCACTCTCTTCACTAACGTCACATCCACCCCACCCACGATACCCATCTACATGGTCACTCAAACATTTGACACTATGGAAACATCTCCTGCCACTGCACCGCTCCCTCCCCCCATGCCACCTCCATCTCCCATACCCCCTCCACCCACATCTCCACTTGCATCCACATCATTCACAACTCCCTTTCCCGCCCCCATTCCCCCTGCATCTTCACCCCTCCCTGCATCATTTAATGTAAATAGTATATTTCTAGCATTAAATCAATGTGTATATCAGCTTCAGAATGAGTACAGAGCTCTGGACGGCCGGTATCAACAACTGACAACAAATCACCAGAACTTACAAAGGCAATTTAGAATTCTTGAAGAGGAAAATGCAGATGTAAATCAACGTTATACAACGCTTGAGCAGGCTCACCAAACACTACTAGAGGCACCCCAACCATCGAAAGAATCAGGCGTCAAACAGTTAGAAGCCTTGCTCGAAGTATACCAGGCCGATAACCTACGAGTCAGACGTAACTTGGCGCTACTCAGGAAACATATGGCCACAGCACTTGAAGAGAACAAGAGACTGCAAAAACAAAATGAAGAGAATCTGGAAGCGGCGATGGAAGGCTCTCCCCACGAGATAGATCCAGAGCAGTTCAAAGCAGTTCCCTCGGAGACAATGAAAACCATTTTGGAAAGCTATGCAGATCTTCTGGAAGCCCATGATGACTTGGAAAGAGAACGTGACACACTACGGAGCAGACTTAAGGAACAGGAAGAACAACCGAAGAGTGTCCCATCAACCTCTACCTTAGACGAGGTAAAGGCCTTAACTGAGCAGGTGGCAGAATTACAAAAGAGGTTACTGACATACGAGAGGCAGCCCTCTCCAGTAGTAGAACCAGAGCCAGAAGAGTTGGTCCCTATTGAGGTAGATGATTCGTACGAAGAACCATATGTTCCTATGCCGATGCCAGGCGAGCAACAAACCTCAGAGGGACTAGACACCTTGGAAGTGGAAGCACCCGAGTGGCTTCAGACACTGGAAAAGACAGCGAACACGCACGAAGAACGGGTGGCCATTCAGATCCAATCACTAGCGAACCTAGAAGAAACTGTCATAAAGTCAAAATATTTCAGAAGCATGTCTCATCATAGATGGATCGGCACCAATAATGACCAATATGTGCCATACTGCATACTGTTGGCCGATTACAACGCTGAGATTCAACGACGATGCGGCAAGCCTCCCACATTCGCTACACAATTTGGTCCAGATGATATACCGGAAAGTGCTAAGCGTGGGTCCATCCATCAACCCACTTGGAGGATCAGGCTTTTGGAAACATATCCTGAAATCGTCCGAACCTGGAATAATATGCCGTTGTTTATTAAATATAATCCTTGTTACATTCCAGTTCTTCGAAGACGCACTTGGCCTGAATTCACTATTGCCGTCAGAGACATCAAAGCCTACGCAAAATGGTTAAATTACGTTTATCTAGCACCTCCACGAGGACCCCCCACGGTGAATTACATGATTTCTACAATCCGTCACTGGAGTATTCGGCTACGCAATAATCCCGACGTGATGGCCTAGATGTGTATGAAAATATTTGAATTAATGCTGATCACTTTCAGGACGTTTAAGAACATTAAGGACCCTCACTTCTCAGGAGCAGGCTTCGTGATAGGGAACCAGGATCTGGTGTACGATATGAGTACCACCCCATCAATTGAAGTAATATATGCTTGGCACGCCAGAATCAAGTACCTCCCAGCCTGCTTTAAACAGACATTTGAGGAGATGTTCATCACAGGATTCTGGGAATATCACTCCGAAATCTTTATACCCAGACCATCACATCTCCTCCAATTATTTGCTGTGGAGAGAACTATTCACTCAGAACAATTGAGAGTGCCTCATCCAGATGTTCCCAGACCTGTGAATTGGGATGATTTGCTCACAGATCTAGCACGCGGCTTACGACTTGAAGAACACCACCTAGCCTCCGATGTCGTCCAATATTATGTTCAAAAATCCTCTAGACAAGGGTCTGTCAGGGGCGACAGACGCGAGAGTGGGGGGGGGGTGTTGGCAGCAGTCAGGGAACCGAAGGAGCCACAAGACAAAGAGAGTCAAAGCGAAGGGACAGCACAAGCAGGCATGGCAGTCAAAGAAGATCTGGCAATTAGGCCATCTAATTTTTCAAGACATCAAGGAGTTGAGCACACAAGAAGAAAGAGCAAGTAGGGAGCTCAAAGAGGTGTATGACAAATCAATAGAGAAAACCCTACACAAATAGTGATTTTCATCACTAAAAACCATTGTAAATATCATTTCGTATTTTTGTAGCTCCATTTTGTGCAAGCCAAGGAGTCCTTGAGCTTGAGGAGCTTTAGAAGTATCTACCTGCCAATTTTCATATTTTTTAGATCTCGTTTGAGCCCTCTAATAAGCCCTGGAACCTAAATTTTAACTAGGTCGGACACTAGGTCTGGACAGGGCCAAAGCTAGTCAAAAACTATAAAAGGAGCTAGAGAGCTCATTTTTGAGGTTGGATTGTAATTGAAACGAACTTGTAAGATCTTTTTGAAAGTAATCTAAGAACTCCATTGCTTCTCACTCTTTGTCTTGCCGTGTGTGTGCGCGTGTGTGTGTATGTGTGTGCATGTTTGTGTGCTTCTCACTCACTCACTTGTGCCTCCACTTGCTCGAGGTCTTCATACCATCCTCACGTCTTCCCGGATTGACATTAAAGGAGGTGCTACTCATCACTGAGCTACAGTGTGTATAAGCATATGTGTGTATGCATGTGAGTGTATATGTGTGTGTATATGTGCAAGTATATACATGTGTATGTGTATGTGTGTATGCATATTTGTGTGTATGTGTATGTGTGTATATGTGTCTATGTATGTGTGTGTATATGTGTATATGTGTATATCTATATATTTATGTATGTATGTATGTGTGTGTATATGTTTATATGTGTGTATGTATGTGTGTGTATATATGTGTATGTATGTGTGTGTATATATGTATATATGTATGTATATCTGTGTGTGTATGAACGTGTCTGTATGTATATGTGTATATAAGTTTATGTGTGTATGTTTGTTTATATGTGTGTATGTATGTGTGTGTATATGTGTATATGTGTATATGTGTATATGTGTATATGTGTGTATGTATTTGTGTGTAGATTGTGAGGATGGATTTGTACTTGATGAAGATGAAGTGGTGCTGCAAAAACTTTGCACTACACCATCCAAATGAACTCCAGAGATATGTAGTGGGCCATTTTAGCTTGTCAAAGAATGTATTTGACACCCTTTGTACCTTGGAAGATCGCTCTCAAAATGATGAATCAAAACAAATAGGTAAGAGTTGATCCAAGGGTAAAAAACTTTCTATTTTTGTTCCTACACCTGTTCAGTGTTTTGAATAGTTCTTTGAGCACCACAACAATTGTCTTAATTCCTTTTGGGGAACTCTAATTAGCTTATTAATCTAAAGTTCATGAGTGATTTCATCAAAAATGATGGACTACATGCAGAGAAAGGAGTTTAGCAAGTCAGAGCTCCATCCCGATATTCATAGCCTACAATAGTCATCAGACCAATGAACAAAGATATTCTAATATCTAAGGATACTGATAAGCAATGATACTGAAACTTTGTAGGGTTATAATAGACAATATGTGGATTGTCTCATGTTTTAAATCATGGAAAGTTATCAACTACACACTGAGAACAAGCTCTGAGAAAATCATTGTTCTAATGGAGTACTAATAGAGAAGTAAAATGAGAATATAATGATCATATATGTATTAAGACATGTACAAATACGATGTCATTGGCAATCAAGCATTGCTAAATGTGTGAGAGGTGAAAGAGCTATGAGGTGAGCTCTCACTTCACAATGGATGTACTACAAATGATCTCTCAACCTCAAGATACACACAGTTCTTTTAGATTCACTTCTCATAGTTGAACTTGGATCCAAAGCTTGAATTCAAATTCAAACTTCTCCTTAAAAGGTGAATGCTAACATATAGGATAGATTGTCTCATTTCTCAACAACCAAGTGATATGTGATTTAGAGCTTCCTAACTCCTTGTGGGTGTAATCCACTTTTACAAGGATAAATGTGAAGTACATTTACAAGAGGTTGATCATATGAAGCCATTCATAGGTTATGCCAATAAGTTAAGCATACACTCGTTAACCAAGTATGTGGGCTTGGGTTTAATTGCACCAATAGCTCCCCCTGAAGCCTAACATGCTTGGGCTTCATTCCTCCTTGATTTCCTGCAAACCAATCATACCTTTGAATTTACTGAGTTTTGTTCCATCTAATGCCTTGATTAATATGTTTGCACATTGTTGATGAGTTGACACATATGATAGCTAAATCTCATTGTTCACAATCTTCTCTCTTACATAGTGGTAATGTACTTCAATATGTTTAGTCCTTGCATGAAAAATTGGATTGGCAGCCAAGTGAATGGAACTCATGTTGTCACCAAAAATACTTGGAGTTCCGATCTCGAATCCAAGATCTGTGAATAGTGTCTTCATCCACATTGCTTCTTGAGTAGCTATAGTAAGACCTCTATATTCAGCTTCTATGGAAGAGAGAGCAACTATGGGTTGCTTCTTAGATGACCATGAGGCAAGTTTTGACCCTACAAAAGTAAGGTATCCTGAGGTGATTGTCCTATCTTCCTTGGAACCAGCCCAATCTGCATTAGAGAATAACTTTAGACTTAAATCAGATACATAAGGGTAGTATAACCCTTCATTCATGGTCCCTTTGAGATATCTGAGTATCCTCTTGGTAGCATCCATGTGAGGTTTCCTGGCTGTGTATATAAATTGACTTATCACACTCACAATATAACATATATCTACTCTTGCCAATGTGGCATAGTTCAAACTACCCACAAGACTTTGATAACCTCTAATATCTTCTATGATTTCACCTTCATGTGAGCTCAACTTATGATTAACCTCCATTGGAGTGCCTGCAATCGTGCAATTTTGCATCTTGAACTTTGTCAATAAGTCTTTAATGTATTTCCTTTGAGTAAGAAATAGACCATGATCAAATATATACTACTTCCAATCCTAAGAAGTATGTAAGTGAACCCAAGTCACTTATCTTGAACTCTTCTTGCATCCACTCCTTGATCTTCTTTATGTTGGAAGTCAATGTACATTTGGTACATTTTTGGCAAATCACATTTCGGGACTTAGCATTTTTTAACAATTTGGAAAAAACGTTTTGAGGCTAGATAGATAGAGCTTGGCAAGAGCTATCTAGTGGTATGCTTCATTTTTCCCTCAGAGGTTAGAGTTGAAAAATCAAACCCTAATTTTACTCAAAATAATGAAAAGCTAGGTCATGTCCAAAAGCAAGAGAAAGAAACTTCGTTGGTGATGAGTTTTTTAAAACTCATGAAAAGCAATCAAATGCTATCTTACAAGGCAACGATGATTTCTATTTTTAGCCACTCGCTATTTTTTTCAAAGAAAAGTGATCGTTGCTATTTTTAGGCATAAAGCAAAAGCATGCAATTATAGTAAAACAAAGATGGAGTGTTTTCTTTATGGATCACCACGTTTTAGCTTTATTGGAAGTACTTTCACTATTGCTTTATTCTTGGAGGTTAAACATATAAAAGGAGCATGGTGGGCACACACTTGAATATCACTCAAAGATCTTTTCTAGAGTTTGAAGATTCTGAAGCTTTGGAGGTGAAGATTTGGTCAAGGAGAGGCTACTCTCTTGGAGCAAGAAGTCTTCTACAAGGTGGTGGTAACTATCTTTTGTGAGTTAAACCTTATATTTTGTTTTTAGGGTTTCTCTACCCTAATCTCAAAATTAGGGTTGGTTGATTTACAATTTTGTTGCACTATTTTATGAGAATAAGGTTAACTTCGTTGCTCATTCACTTCACACACTTAGATTATTTCAACATAATCTAAATTATGTATCATCATCTTCTTGGATATTCCTCCATTAGTGAGTGCACCACTTTATATGGTTGAGTAGTACTCCCATGTTGTCAATTGAACATCTATTTTTCGTGAGTAAGCTTTGGCTTATGTTCTCTATCTTTGTCTCAAGATCTCTTTCTTATTATCTCTCACTTATCATCTTAATTAAGTAAGTGTGTATGCTCAAAAGGTTTTAGTATTAAACGATCCTGAGGCCCCAAATTCCAACACTTCGCATCAGAGCATAATTGACATCCACACTTAGTTAAGATGAGTGAGGTTCGAATTGAAATTGAAGAAAAGTTGGATGGATCTTCTAATTATCCCATGTGGAGTTTCATGATGATGAATATTTTAGTGACAAAGGATTTATGGAGTATCGTCAATGGATCCTAACAAGACCCAGATGAGAAGGTGAAGAAGGAGCCACAGTAGCTTCAAGAGGTACTGGAATTACTATTACAGAACCAACTGAAGAAGAGGTAACCACTTCGACATCCAGAGTCACAGGTAGGTCTTTACCTACAGTTCCTCCTACTGAAGATTAGGCAAGGTGGGATGCTAGAGATGCTTTAGCACTTTCATTCATAGCAATGAGTGTTAAAAAGCATATTCTACCATAGATCAGATCTTGTAGGAGTTCTAGACAAGCTTGCTTGAAGCTTGAGAATCTTTTTCAAAGCAGAAATCTTGCTAGGAAAGCTCACTTGAGGAGACAACTAGCAAATACAAGGATGAAAGCCACTGAGTCAATTCAAACCCACATTACGAGACTCATTGACTTGAGAGATCAACTTCTAAATGTAGGATTTGAGATATCAAATGAAGAAATGGTACATACGTTGATTAATTCACTTCCTATTTCATATCAATATTTTATAACCACTCTTACCCTTACCACTATTGGAGCAAGTCTATGACAAGCCTAAGTATTGGCTTGAGTCCCACAAATTCATAGAAGAAGCTTTAAAATTAAGACAATGTAAAGTTCACTTGTAAATACCTCTTGTAACTTTTTGAAGTTTTACTTGATGTAAAAGTGAAAGAATCTTAAGTGGTTGAGTCCACTTGATCAAAAGAGGAAAGAGAAGCCATGAATTTGTGATTGATGGTAGTTGGAGAATCAAAACAATCACAATAGACTGAAGAGTGATTGAGGGAAGTTAGGCTCCCAAGATCAACTTTAAATACATGGCAGTTTTAGTTGTGGTCAAGAGAAGACCTCCAAGAGCTGAGCTTTATGCCATATCAAGGTGTGGTTTCAAGGCACACATATATATCAGTAAGTCCATTGTATTGTACAATCAATATACTTTCATTTTCATGATCATTTGAGTTCATATCTTCATGTTCTTGTGAAGTGTACTGTTCACTACCATACCTCTCAGTTTTCTTAGTCAGATTGTAGAGATGATTTCTCTGAGCTTGGTGAATCATTTTCAATGATTTAATTTGTTAAAGTTAGTTCTCTAAGTCTACTGCATGCTCACCAATTCTCATTACAATTGGACGTTTGAATCTTCAACTATGATCATTTGAAGTCAACTGTGTCACTTGGTTTTCTTCTTCTCTGGCAGCACTCTCTCAGATCAGTCATTTTGTCATAGTTGTTTCTCAATGTGTACTTCACCATTTTATTTGATTTAAAGCTTGTTAGATTTAGCATACTGTCATTTGATTCTTAAAATTTGAGATATGTGCATTTCATAATCATTTGATTCTTAAAGCTTAAGATATGTGCATTTTACAGATCACGGGTCTGAGTATTGTTGTAGCCCGAGAAAATCGGGGTCATCCTATGACTTGCTAAGTTTGTTTCTCTTTGTCTAGTTCATCTTTTTTTATCAAATCACTCATGATTGTTAGATTATTAAGTGTATAAGATTTCCCCAAAAGGAATTAAGTTAATTGTTGTTGTGGCCAGAGAATTGTTCAAAACTTGGATAGGTGTATGAACCTAAATAGCAAGTTTTTGGCTCTTGAATCTACTCCAACTTATCCGTTTTTTTTCAACTCTGGGGTCTATTTCGTTGGTGTAGTGCAAAATTTTTGTAGTACCACTTCATCTTCATCAACTACAAATCCATCTCTTCACAACCACAAGAGATAGAGAGGTTACATTTGAAGAGCTAGAGTTCTTGTTACTTCAAGATGAAGATCAATTGAAGGGAATGGAAGAGAATGAAGAAGCACTTTCATCTTCATCAAAGGGAAAAAATAAGAAGAAGGATAAGAAGGAAAAGCAATCCAAGAAGGAAAGTAGGTCCCTCTCACCTTCTACTTCAGATTCTGTTTCTACTACATCTAAAGAGAAGTCTTCTAAGAAGAAGGAAGTAACATCTTTTTACTGCAAGAAACCTGGACATTTAAAAGCAGCATGTTATAAAAGGATTGTAGCAGAAAAGAAAAAGGCATCAGGTAATGTTTCAGAAGATGATAAAAAAGGGAAATCCCAAGGAGATTCTTATGCATGTATTACCATTGAGGAAGTAGCTTTTGATCAGGCAACTTTACAAGTTCTTTCAGCAAGTCCTTGGATATTTGACTCAGGTACTACAAAGCATATGACAGGTTGCAGAGATGTGTTTTCTTCCCTTTCTTATTCTATAGGTAGAAGAGTTACTATTGCAGATGGCAATGATTTGGATGTTGTGGGAATAGGTACAGTAACCCTACAGTCAAGAGAAGATGGTAATTTTTAGATTTCAGATGTTTTATATGTACCTCAAATGAATAAGAATTTGCTATATATATCTGCATTTTTATGTGATGGTTTTAAAGTTGTATTTGAGAGAGATCTTTGTAAGATCTTATCACACAAAGATGACAAGTGTATTTTACAAGGTGAACATAGAGGAGGGATTTTTGTTTTGTCAAAAATCAGTCAGGCATATGTGATCAAATATTCATCACCAGTGGAAGATATGAAGCGATAGCATGAGAGATCTAGACATATTATTTTTGGAGCTCTCAAGAGTATCAGAGACAGAGGTATGGTTGAGATTTTACCCTCATTCAAGCTACCAAATGATTCAGATATATTGGAAGGTTATCTTGAAGGTAAGATGCATAAACTACCTTTCGAGAAACATGCTCATATTACAGCTACTAGGAAATTGCAAATTATTCATTCATATGTGAATGGACCTATGAGAGCAGACTCTATTTAGGGTTTCAGGTATTTTGTTCTATTCGTTGATGATTTTACAAGATATTCATGGATCTATGGTCTTAAATTGAAGTCAAAAGTCTTTCCTATGTTCAAGAAGTTTGTAGCTATGGTTGAAAATGAAACTCAGGAAACTATCAAGATTCTTAGAAGTGATAGAGGTGGAGAATACTTGCCAAAAGAGTTCCACACATTTCTTGATGAGAAAGGTGTTACTCGACACCTTACTATTGCTTATATTCCTCAGCAAAATGGTGTTGCAGAAAGAAAGAATAGAGTACTTGTTGAGATGATGTGGAGCATGATGGCATCCAAGAGGCTTTCACCAAAATTCTGGTTTGATGTAGTACATATAGCTAATCACATTTTGAATAGGTCATCTACAAAAGCTTTAAAGGTAATCACACCTTAGGAAGCTTATTATGGTAGAAAACCTAATGTGAGTTACTTCAGAGTGTTTGGATCACTTTCTTATGTACATGTTCTCAGAAAAAGGACCGAGGTAAACTAGATGTAAAAGCAAAGAAATTTGTTTTCATTGGATATCTTGTTGAGAGTAAAGGATACAGGTTTTATGTTCCAGAGACAAGTGAAGTTATTATTTCACGTAATTCTTATATTGCTGAAAATAAGATTTATGATAAAGAAGCAGAAATTCCAGTGTTCATTAGTGAAAATTATTATGGATTTTTTAGAAAGATTCTGGATGTACATGCTCAACCATATCAAGAGGGAGTTAAAATTCCTAGGATTCAAGAAAGAGTTGAAGAAAGAGGAATTTCACAACCTTCTATAGAGTCAATTCCACAAGAGACTTTGGTTCCAGAAATGGAAGAAGTTAAGTTCAAGAAAGTCCTAGTACCTCGGCAAGACAAGTTCCAAAACATGTGGAAGTTGAAGGGTCAGAAAGAGTTTCACCACTATTTAAAGATACAACTACTTGGTTATATCAGACTTGGAAAGATAGTGGTATAAAGACTTTTACTGGAAGAACAAGGAGTCAGACTAGGCAACAACAACAAGATCATATAAGAACAAGAAGTCAGACTAGACAGCAACAACAAAAAGATCATGTAAGTTTTGCTGAAGACTTTGAGATTCATGATATTTTGGCTTTTACAATAGTTGAAGATGAACCTGCATGTGTTAAAGATGCACTTAACATTCCTATTTGGAGAAAATCTATGCAAGAAGAGATTGATTCTATTCATAAGAATCAAACTTGGCAGCTATGTGAGTTACCAGAGGGAAAGAAGGCTATAGGTGTAAAATGGATCTCCAAAATCAAAAGCAAAGCAGATGGTACTATTGATAGGTACAAAGCAAGATTGGTTGTCAAAGTATATGCACAACAAAAAGGTATTGATTATGATGAGACATTTGCTCCTACATCTAGGATGACTGTTATTAGGTCAATACTTGCTTTAGCAGCACGTTTTGGTTGGCATATATATCAACTTGACATTAAGACTGCTTTTATTAATGGTGATTTACACGAGGATGTGTATATTCAGCAACCAAAAGGTTTTGAAGAGACAGGTAAAGAACACTTAGTGTGTACTCAAAATAATGAAAAGCTAGGTCATGTCCATAAGCAAAAGAAAGAAACTTTGTTGGTGATGAGTTTTTTAAAACTCATGAAAAGCAATCAAACGCTATTTTAGAAGGCAATGGTGCTTTCTATTTTTAGCCACTCACTATTTTTTTCCAACAAAAGTGATCGTTGCTATTTCTAGGCATAAAGCAAAAGCATGCGATTATAGTAAAACAATGATGGAGTGTTTTGTTTTTTTAATGGATCGCCATGTTTTAGCTTTATTGGAAGTACTTTCTCTATTGCTTTATTCTTGGAGGTTAAACCTATAAAAGGAGCATGGTGGGCACACACTTGAATATCACTCAAAGATCTCAAGCTAGAGTTTGAAGATTCTAAAGCTTTGGAGGTGAAGATTCAGTGAAGGAGAGGCTACTCTCTTGGAGCAAGAAGTCTTCTACAATGTGGTGGTAACTATCTCTTGTGAGTTAACCTTATATTTTGTTTTTAGGGTTTCTCTACCCTAATCTCAAAATTGTGGTTGGTTGATTTACAATTTTGTTACACTATTTTATGAGAATAAGGTTAACTTTGTTGCTCATTCACTTCACACACTTAGATTATTTCAACATAATCTAAATTTTGTATCATCATCTTCTTGGATATTCTTCCATTAGTGAGTGCACCACTTTATATGGTTGAGTAGTACTCCCATGTTGTAATTTGAACATCTATTTTTAGGGAGTAAGCTTTGGCTTACGTTCTCTATCTTTGTCTCAAGATCTCTTTCTTTCTATCTCTCACTTATCATCTTAATTAATTAAGTGTGTATGCTCAAAAGGTTTTAGTATTGGAACAATCCTAGGGCCCCAAATTCCAACACTTTATCCCATCTGCATCATTTCCTGTAAGTATAATATCATCCACATACACACACAAATAGATGACTTCAGAATTACTCTTTTTGATGAAGAGTGATGGATATGCCTTGCTAGGTTGAAATCCTTTATCTTGCAAGAATGAAACAAGCTTGTGATTCCTAGCAATTGGGGCTTGTTTGAGTCCATATAGAGCTCTATTAAGTTTACACACATAATCAAGATGTACTTGATTCTCAAAACTAGGTGGTTGTGCCATATACACCTCTTGTGTTATCATATCTACCAATATTTTTCCACTCTCCTTCATAATCATCATCATTAAATTGTTCATACTCATACACTTGTGGATCATAATTCATTAAATTTATGTTGCATCATCAAAATCATCTTCAAACTTATCTCTTGAAAGCATATCAACAACAATATTAGATTTTCTACTAATATGAACTAAAACTGGATTTAGAAACTTAATATATGATATCCATCTTAACATAGAAATATCAAGTTATGAACAATTTGCAATCATACCAATAAATAGCAAACAATCTATCTCAACAATCACATTGGCTCCTATGAAATATTCCTTATCAGTTTTGAATGCTTTGATAAAACCCCAAAGCTCCCCTTTGATTTGCCGGTATTTTCATTAAGTCTCATGTAAAATCTTAGCACCAAATATGATTGCATATCTCTTCCCTTCTTCATCACCTTGACTCCATATTAGCAATCTCCAAATCTCCATCTCCTCCAAATTTTCAATGATAATAAGAGATGATCTTCGATGCTCCTAAACTTCAATGCAAGATGTTGATGATCGAGATGACTCTTGGACAATGATCCTCAAGTGACCATTATGTGTTCTTTATATAGTATATGGCTTCTTCATAATGTGTTTTATTAAAAAGCTACGACTACTAGCGCCTTCCAAATTGGCATCGTAGACCTGCTGGCTTTTTTTTTTATCTCCACGAACAAAGAGACAAAAAATGCTACTACTGTGCAATCTTTTTGTGTCCTTGATTTTCATGCACAATGGAATTTTTTTTTCTTTCTACTATTTTTGGGGATTGAAACAAGCTCATATGTTTCAAAGGTTCTTGAACTATCCAAGGCATCTGGACATTTCTCTTATAGAGTGTAGTATAATCTCTTGATATGCTGGCTATTTCAAATGTTTTGTACCTATTTTAATTGAAGGTTTATATATGAAATGAAAGTTCTCTTTGATCTCTATCAATTTCAATGTTTCCACAAGACAATATGTCCTTCAAGCCCCAACATCTTCTCAATAGTCAATTTGCTCACTATACAAGTTAAATCAATATTATTTTCACAAGGTTATATTGTTCTTCTTACTCTTCTCATTCAAGAACTACTTGGAAGGATAGAGACATCATGAAAAAATCTTAAATAATGATCATGTTTAAAATCAATATTGCTCATAGTCCCTTAATGATATATTTTATTTATTATTTTCAAAATATGGAGAGAGCATATTACCACCAATGTTTCCCATTTTTAAAAACCACACTATCCCTTAACAACTTTTCATAGATAAAGACATGTGGGCTCACTAGAAGGCCCTTAAAAAAGAATATCAATGATGGAGAATCCACGAAAAGTCTATAAAAATAAGAGGTCTAGAACTTCTTCTTTCCATGCCCAAATTTTGCAATGCTCATGAGTACTCCTTTATGATGGGGGAAGTATCTCAACCCCTAAGCAACGATGAAGCGCGAATGACCTCCACAGGTATCCTTCTTTGACCTCTGCACACCAAAAATGCTCTTACTCAGAGCTTATGCAGAGAACTCCAGTGAGCTTTTGTAGACCTGTAGTAGACACCAAGGGCTTTCCAACAAAACAAATTTCACTTGAAATGGATGCTTACACAAAGAGAAACAATGTCTACAACATGAGCTAGTTGAATGCTCACAACTGCTAGTCAAGCAGAGACCTCACTTCACTCCAGCAAACTTTTCTCAGAGATTATACAGAGAATGAATCTCAAACTTGAGTCAACTTTAGAGCACTCTAATAGCTACCCAATGACACCAAAATCATAGCAAATGGATACATAGAGAAGGAGAACCAGCCCTTACAAGAGAGAGCAAAATATTTCCAACAGAGCCTACACAAAGAGAGAGATATCAATCACACAACTTCACTAAAATGAATGTTGCTCCCAGCTTACTCAGAGAATGCTCCAGAGAATTGATAAGCATAAAATAGACTCTTATAGCTATCCAATGAGACAAGAATTACATCAAATGGATACCATATGAGGGAGAACCAATGCTAACAACTCAGGGGTAGAGAGTTGCAACACTGCCTGCGCACACACATAGATATGCCTACTAAAAGAAAACAAACAAGCAAGCAAGGGGGTTGCTTAAGCAAGGGGCTTGCTTATCACAACTCCAGCACTTAGTGCTCACTTTACATGAGCTAAAACTCCAAGAAGATGGCCCAAAAGAAGTCGGGATACATGCTCCTTTTATAGTGAGAGGTGTGCCCCTAAAATCTAGGAACTACCTTTCCAAATCAGCCTCCTAACTTGGAGGAATTAGTTGAGATGACTTGGGGAGTGGTTGAGTGACTTTTCTTGATGGAATCTCGTGGATTTTGGCTTCCTTTGATTGCTCCACATGTCCATAAAAGATTCCCCACGAATTTTTTAGCTTGAAGCTTGACTTTTAACACTCCCCCTCAAGCTTCAATTCTTCATCCTCATCCAAGCTCCTTCATGTTGATGCATTGCTTGAATTTTGAAATCTTCATCCCATCCAAAGCCTTTGTAAACATGTCCGCAACTTGGTCCTTGGTACCAATATGATGTACTGAAACTTCCTTGGATATCACCTTTTCCCTTATGAAGTGATAGTGCACTTCAATATGTTTGGTTCTAGCATGATAAACAGGGTTCGATGCTAGATGAATGCTACTCATGTTGTCACAAAAAATTGGATATGTGTCAACCTGCAAATTAAGCTCCATAAATAACTTTTTAATCCACATTAGCTCACATGTGACTTGAGCCAAAGCTCTATACTCAGCCTCGGTGGAAGATAATGCCACCGTGGGTTGCTTCTTTGAAATCCATGAGATGATCTTGCTACCTAGCATGACTAGGTAACCACTTGTACTCCTTCTATCTTCCTTCGAACCGGCCCAATCGGCATCGGAATAAGCTTTGACCTGCATATCATCATCAAATGAGTAGAACAATCCTTCATTTATAGTGGCTTTGAGATATCGCAACATTCTTCTTGCAGCTTGCAAGTGTGTAGTCCTTGGACTATGCATAAATTGTGATAACACTCCAACTCCATATGCTATGTCGGGCCTGGTTATTGTGGCATAATTGAAAGAGCCTACAATAGATCGATACAAAGTTACATCCTCTAATGGTTCTCCATCAATGGAGCTTAGCTTTACATTAACTTCCATGGGATTTGAAATAGGCTTGCAATGTAGCATCCCAAACCTCTCAAGTAGGTCTAGAATATACTTCCTTTGTATGAGCATAATACCTTCTTCTTTGTATACAACTTCAATGCCAAGAAAATACCTAAGATCTCCAAGATCAGAGATCCTAAACTCCTTTCCAAGCTTTGCCTTGATCTCCTCAATGCCCTTTGTATCATTACCTGTAATGATAAGATCATCTACATACACACACATGTAGACCACAAGTTCTCCTCTTTGTTTGATGAAGAGAGATGGATCCGCCTTGCATTGATTGTAACCACATTTGATCAAATAGTCCACCAATCTTTGGTTCCAAGCCCTTGGAGCTTGCTTTAGGCCATAAAGTGCCTTCTTCAACCTACAAACATGATGTGGAAACTCTTTATGAACAAAACCTAGTGGTTGCTCCATGTATACCTCTTCGTCCAAGTCTCCATTGAGAAAGGCATTCTTGATATCCAATTGGAAGAGCTTCCATCCTTTGCTAGCAGCCATTGCAATGAGTGTCCTAATGGTGCTCATCTTTGCCACGGGGCTGAATGTCTCTTCAAAGTCCACTCCATAGGTTTGTGCAAAACCCTTGGCCACCAATCTTGCTTTGAACCTAGAAATAGATCCATCTGAATTCCTCTTTACTTTATACACCCACTTATTACCTATTACCTTCATGTTCTCCTTCTTGGGCACTAGAGTCCATGTTTGATTTTCCTCAAGTGCGTCGATCTCTTCTTGCATTGCCTCTTTCCATTCGGTGTACCTGCTTGCATCTTCATAGCAATCGGGCTCATGATCTTCTACTACTTTGTTCATATATGCATAATGTGTTGCCATGTATGAATCATAAGTAAACCTTTGAGTTGGATACTTAACTCTAGAAGACTTCCTTTCTTCACCTTTTGGAGGAATAAACCTCCTTTGCCTTGCGAACTTGATCTCTTTCTTTGACGTGGCTTCTTTCTCCATCATGTGTCCTTCATCATCTTCAACTTCATTACCTTCTTCATCCAACTCCACCAATGTTGCTTTGCCTTTGTTGATTGATTGTGCTTCATAGCTTGATGAAGATCTCCCCCTCCATGGTGAGTTCATGCTTGAACTATCTTCATTGATGGAACACCTTGGGCCGCTTAGCTCTAGGTCGATTTGTTCTTCATCATGTCCATGCTTTTCTTCTTCATAGTCCTGCATACAATCATACTTCTTATACCAAGGGAGTAGCTCATCAAATGCTACATCCCTTGATATCCTCAAGTCCTTTGTGTTTGGGTTGAAGCACCTGTAACCTTTATGATAATTTGAATATCCTAGAAACACACACTTTTCTGCCTTTGGTTGTAGCTTGTGCCTCAATTCACTTGGCACATGTACATAACAAGTACATCCAAATATCTTCAAGTGGGAAAGATCAGGTTTCTTACCATAATAGGCTTGATATGGTGTCAAGCCATGGATCCCTGAGGTAGGAGCCCTATTCATTAGATACACGGCGGTATTTGCTGCATCACTCCAAAACATGTTAGGTACATTCATCTCATTAAGCATTGCTCTAGCGATCTCGGCAATGTATCTATTCTTTCTCTCTGCTACTCCATTTTGTTGGGGTGTGTACCTGCATGTTACTTGCCTCTTGATGCCTTGATCCATTAAAAAATCAGAAAACTCATTTGAGAAATATTCTCCCCCTCCATCGGACCTTAGCTTCTTGATATATGTACCTGTTTCCTTCTCTACCATTGCCTTGAATGCTTTGAAACATGTAAACACATCTGATTTGTTTTTTATGAAATAAACCCAAACCATCCTTGTGCAATCATCTATAAAAGTGACAAAGTACTTGTTACCTCCAATGGATTGCTCTTTCGTTGGCCCCCACACATCTGTATGTATCAACTCCAATGGATGTTGGCTTATGTAGCCACTCTTCTTGAATGGAAGTCTCGCTTGCTTCCCTAGTTGACAAGATTCACATAAATGCTTCATACCTTGTCCTTGAAAGTTGGGAAGACCTTCAACCAGCCTCTTGAATTGCATTTCCTTCATTCTTTGTATGTTGATGTGACCTATCCTCTTGTGCCACAAGTCCAACTCCGAAATCCTCTTGTTTCCATATGTGAAGTAGACATGTTGAGTAGAATGAGAATTTACCTCCAAAGTGAAGAGTCTCCCTTGCTTCTTTCCTCTTGCTATGACCTTGTAACCTTGCTTAGGGTTCTCCACAAAGCATCCACCTTTGTTGAACCTTACTTGATAGCCTCTTTCAACCATTTGCCCAACGGACACCAAGTTCTTTGTGATGGTAGGTACATGCAAGACATCCTTGAGACATCTTCCTTCCTCCTTGTCATCCAAAGCCACATCTCCAACATGGGAGATCTCATGGGCTGTATCATCACCTGTTTCTACATGTCCTTTACCTTTGGGAACGTGTAGATTAGTAAACCAAGAAGCATTGCAACTCATATGGTTGCTACATCCACTATCAATATACCAAGTGTTATCTACTTTGCTTGAATTCCCATTCATGTGCATCATCAAGAGATTGTCATTTTCTGAACTTGTAGAAGCATAATTACCTTGGCCTTTGTATGAAGAACCTTGATTATAGTTCCTTTGGTTTCCTCCTTGGTAGCAATCTCTAGCATAGTGGCCAAACTTGCCACATATGTAACATCCTTCGCCATCTTGATTCCTGTTTTGTTGATGTCGTCCTCCTCTTCCTCTTGATCTTCCTCTCCCTCTTTGTGATGAGGTGCCTTGGTCATGTCCTTGATTTCTTGAGTGGCCTTGCCTTCCTCCAAACCTTCCTTTGCCCCTTCCTTGTCCTTGTCTTCCTTTGCCCCTTTGATTACCTGCATAGAAAACTTGTGCATCTTTGCTTTTAGTTGAACTTCCACCTATGTTCATTTCTTCGGTGACCATGAGAGCAACCAATTGCTCAAAATCGGGAAGATTATCCCTTACATAAACTGAAGTGGTAAAGGGCTTCCACTTCTCATCATCTCTCAAACC
>CM035428.1:105114160-105116660 GCA_020310875.1 Ceratopteris richardii | reverse complement strand
ATCTTATTCCAAGCATGGTTTTATGTATTCAGAGAAGCTTGAATTAGTACACACAGATGTGTGGGGACCATCAAAAGATTTTAGTATCAATGGTTCAAGGTATTATGTGATTTATGTTGATGATGCTACCAGATGGATCACTATCTATGTGATCAAAGATAAGTCAGAGGTATTCAATACATTTAAACACTATCATGTGTATGCAGAGAGAATTACAGGTCATAAGTTGAAGAGACTAAGGTCAGATGGAGTGGGAGAGTATTTCTCTAATGAGTTCAGTGATTACTTATGGAATGCAGGTATAAACAGAGAGGTTACTTGCAGGTACTCTCCTCAACAAAATGGTGTAGCAGAAAGGAGAAATAGAACTCTTTGTTGATTTTGCAAGATCCATGATGAAGGAGAAAAATTGCCCAAATTACTTGTGGGCTGAGGCTGTAAATACAGCTACTTATTTGGTTAATAGGTTACCATGTAAAGCTTTGCAGGGTATGACACCATATGAGGCATGGTGGGGTAAGAGACCTACATTAGACCATTGCAAAGTATTTAGATGTTTGGCATATGCATATGTGCCATCATAATTAAGGCACAAATTGGAACCTAAAGCTGAAAAGTATGTATTCATTGGTTATGATGATAAGCAAATGGGATATAGGTTGTGGAGTCCATCCACAAAACAATTCCTTGTATCAAAGGATGTTACATTTGATGAGCAAGGTACTTGGTATGCAGGTACAATCAATATTAATGCAGGTGATGAAGAAGTTGTGAATCAAAAGAAAGGTAAATCAAAGGTTCAGATATTTGATGAAGAGGAGAATAATGAAGTACAGGTTGAAGTCGAAGAAATGCCAAGATTTGATCCTAAGTGTGATGAACCAGAAACCTCAAGGAGCGGAGAACTTAGAAGGTCATCAAGACACAAGTGGCAACCTACAAGGTATAGCTATGACACTTCTTTTTTGGCTACAAAAGATTATGCTTATATGATAAAGGAAGATGAAGACCCTTCTACATATGAAGAGGCAAAAGGTAAGGAGAATTGGGAGAAAGCTATGCAGGAAGAATATGGTGCATTGATGGAGAATCAGACATGGGAGTTGGTTCCTAAACCAAATAGCCAGAAGATCATTGGATGCAAGTGGGTCTATAAGACAAAAAGGTATGCAGATGGAAGTGTGTCTAGGTATAAAGCTAGACTTGTTGTGAAGGGTTTTGCTCAGACTTATGGTATAGATTATGACGAGACCTATAGTCCTATGGAAAAGATGACAACCATCAGGACACTCATAGCTATTGTTGCATGTAAAGGTTGGAAATTATGTCAATTAGATGTGAAGAATGCTTTTTTAAATGGTTATATTTCAGATGATGTTTTCATGGAGAAACCACAAGGATTCAGAGATGGAAGGTATCCAAATCATGTGTGCAATCTCAAGAGAGCTTTGTATGGTTTGAAGCAGGCCCCAAGGGCATGGAATTATATACTTGTGAAGTTCTTAAAGGAACTTGGATTTCAAGTATCTAAAGCAGATAGTAGCTTGCTTGTCAAAGCAAGTGATGATGGGTTCATATACATGTGCATATATGTTGATGATATAATTCTTACAGGTACAGATGAGAAAGGCATTCAAAGCCTTAAGAAGCAAATGGAGAAAGAGTTCAAAATCAGTGATTTTGGAGACTTGTCATATTTCTTGGGCATGGAGATTTCATACACTCAACATGGAGTGTATGTGACTCAAGAAAGGTATTTGAGAAACTTGTTGATCAAGCTTAAGATGAATGATTGTAGGGTAGCACCTACTCCAATGGAGGTGAATCACAAATTGAGAACATATGGAGGTGAAGACTTCAAGGACATGAAACTATATCAGAGTTTGGTTGGTAGTCTAATCTATGCTACATTAACTAGGCCTGACTTGTCATATGCAATGGGAGTTTTGTCTCAATTCATGCATTGTCCTAGGAAAGAACATTGGATTGCAGGTCAAAGAGTGTTGAGGTACATTAAGGGTACACTCAAAGAAGGTTTGTATTATTGTTTTACATCAGATACAAACAACAAGATATATAGTGATGCAGATTGGGCAGGTAATCCTGATGATAGGAGATCAACTTATGGATACTTGTGTTATGTGGGAGATAAGTTAATTTCTTGGTGTTCAAAGAAGCAACACACAGTTGCTTTATCATCTACAGAAGTAGAGTATGAAGGGATGGTTGAAGCTACAAAGGAAGTGATATGGCTTAAGACTCTGATGAAGAGTTTGACATCATTCAGAGTATACCTACTATTCATGGAGATAACATGAGTTCATTGTATTAAGCTGCTAATCCTATTTTTCATGCCAGGACTAAACATATTGAGATTCAGTACCATTTCCTAAGAGAGAAGGTGATGGATAAAGAGATTGAAGTCATACATACTTCAACAAAAGATCAGATAGCTGATATGCTAACCAAAAGCTTGGATGGACCAAAGCTACAGAGATTC
>CM035428.1:105056660-105109160 GCA_020310875.1 Ceratopteris richardii | reverse complement strand
CGTGGCATATACTACACGCCCTCAACTGTTTTTCATAAAGATAATGCGTTGATTTTCAGCTAGGGTATTTTGAAGTTGACCATACCCAGGGGGATCAAAGTCAGGGGTCTTAAGAATTGTTTTCCTAGAAATCACTATGCAAATTAGTATTTGTGCTACAGGAAGGAAAATCATTGGTTCTGTCTTTGGAATATAAATCTTAAAGCTAACTTTGGAACTCTTACAGATCTGTTGAGAGCATCGAAAGGCGTTCTAAGCAAGTGTAAGTGCAAGCTTGGGAACACACTTCCTGGGCATTCAAGGGCAACCAAGCAGGAAACAAAAGGTTGGAAACTTTCAACCCCCTCTGTCAATTCCTAGCTTAGGCTAAGAACGACTAGAGGTAGGAGTAAGCCAGGGTGGTGATAGGCATTTATCAAGTTGAAGAATACCTAAACATTCAAGTTCAAGTTAACGACATAATCTTTGTATGATCGATAACCTTGAAGGAAAGAATCTAACGTGGAACGATCAACTTACAGTGCGAAAATTAACTCAAATATTCCTGACGACGTGATTTCTGACAAGAGCATAAACACGGTAACCACTAAAAAGAATCAAGTAACTGATACAAAAGAACTCAGCAACGACGTTGTACTTGGGTGAATTTGGGCTATTCAATTAGGCTTATGAACCTTAGATCAGGGCGACATCTAGGGAGAGATAGACAAAGTCTTAGGTCTTCAGAGGCTAGTGTCAACCACACTGCTAGGTCGTGGGCCCAGCAGTTGAGCCATCACTCATACTACCCTAGCTCTGAGACTAGTGAATCAGAGATGTCTCAAGGCATGGACAGACCTACGGGAAGTTCAGGAGTGCCATACTTGCACAGGGTAGAAGGACCGTACAAGACGCAGCTGGAATACCTGAGGACCAACCGATTAGGTGCTAGCATCTATGAGGACGGTCTAGGAAGATCCGTGGTCCAGATTAAAAACCCTGACCAATCCATTGGACTAGAACACCCAGCTGTCAAGTTTGAAAATGGTGCATACCTGGATAAAGAGGGAACCATATACGTGGTCACTAGTCACCCGGAGAGGACAGATGAATTTGGGAATGTGATCCCTGAGACGGACATAGAGGACCTAGAACAAGGAAACATGGGTGCAGAGCCCAGGACCCCTCGAGGGAAATCTGTTCTTACGAGAATTCTCACTCCTGAGTGGATTCCCCAAGACAACAAGAGCATAGATCTGCTGCTGAACCGAGAGACTGATGAAGCCTTTTGGAGGTATAAATCTGATCAACCAAATGATATAGAAACAATCATGATCTATGAGTTTAAAGATCCTGATAGCCCAGGTAGAGTGACCTACTTAGATCACGCTTCAGAGAGGATCTTTGTGGTTACAGAACATGATAGACATGCTTACACTTGGAAGGGTGAATTCGTTTTCCCCCAACCAAGATCGAATGTGTCCTATGGTCACCCTGGAGCTGGAACATCCCAAGCTCATGGAACTCAAAGAGACAGAAGTAGAGATAGGCCAGAAGTAAGCTTTGCCAACCCAGGGGGCAGAGAAAGAACGAGGACGGAAACAAACAGAGTAGAACCTGAGGTACTTAGAGCTCCAAGGAATCAAAGACATGTGGATGAGTTCCCTCTACCACGACCTAGAGAGCACACAAGGACTCTGAGACCGACTCAGCTAGTTAAGTCCATGAAGAACTACTTTGATGGCATTGGAGATCCATATGATCATGTGGCTGAGTTTAGGCAAGTCTTGAGAGTTGAACAAGTTGAAGATCTGTTCACACAGTACAATGCTTTTGGTCTAACCCTTAGGAACACTGCCCTGACATGGTTTCAGCCACTAAACGAAAGACAGTTCAGGAGCATAGACCAACTCCTAGAGGCTTTCATTATTGAATTCTCTAAGAGTGGCATAAGGCATAATACCTCCTCATTGATTCACAGCTTCAAGCAAACCCCTCAAGAGACCGTGAGACTTGCTGGAAGAAGATTTAGGCAATACTTGGAGAGATGCCCTGTCCCTGAGCTACCCACACCAGCTAAGCAAGTGGCTTTATTCTTGGATGGATTGCTAAGTACCAAATTGAGGTCATATGTGTACTTGAAGGACCCTAGGACTATAGAAGAGTGTGTACGCATGTGCATTGACATAGAGGATAACCTAGGGGAGGAGTTAGAGCTTTCCAAGATATATAAAGATTCAGATAGTGCCTCTAGCCTCTCTTCCACGCAATCCACATCAATTGAGGAACTTGCAGAGAAAGTAGCTCAAAAATTAGGTGTCACCAGCAAACAGATCCCAAGGTATGCCCCTGTGAAAAGATGCTATACTTGTGGTGGCGACCACATGGCGAATGTATGTCCCATTATGGCTCAACCTCAAGTTAATCCTAGTAGCCAGTACTGCACCATAGAACGAAGGTACACCAATCACACCGCGCAAGATTGCCCCTACAATAAGCAAACCGTTAGACAGACGTACCCACAACCATACCCTCAACAAGGAAGATACCAGAACCAGTACCCACCTCAGCAGTATGTGAGACCTCAACAAACCTACCAACCCTACCAAAACCAACAAAGGCCTCAGCCTGTGCTAGCACAACAACCTCCTGCTCCAGCTAATGTGATTCCGGTAAAGTATGCTGCTGCAGAAGAAAACCCGAATAGAGCTATAGTCCCCGTAACACCATTGCTTTCAGAAAGTGATCCCAGTGACCATAGCTTCGATTCTACACATGTTGGTAGTCCCCAAGCTTACTACATGCAATCTCCTGAACATGGTGAGTCCTACTATAATGAAGAGCCAAATGAACCTAGTTGGGAGTCAGATTACACAAACTTCATGTATGCAAACCCCAACCCTAGACCTCAACCTAGACAAGTAAGACCCCCATTCCCTAGAGGACCATGCTACAGATGTCAAGGAGATCATCTCATTCGTGATTGTCGCTTGCCTCCACCTGCACAACCCTAGTCAGTGACGATTCAGGGCTTTTGCCAAGAATGTGGAAAGGAGCATCTCTTACGAGACTGCCCTAAGAATCCTAACAATATGCCAAAAATCACTCCCATAAACGTTATTGGGTTAGTGGTAGATTCCGCAGGAAGTGTCACTTCCACTGCACCAGTACAGGTAGTCACTAGAGCTCAAGCATTGCAGCAAAACCAAGGGGTAGGTCAGGATAAGAGCCCAGATGTTAGTGAAACGGAGAGCATGACAAAGAAGAGAACTAGAGCTTGGAGAGATAGTCGTGAAAGAATGAAAAGGCAATGGGCAAAAAAGATGAGTGAACTCGAGGAAAGCCTCAGAGAAACAAAGGCCAGGATAACTGAACTCACATCTCAAACTCCCTCTCACACTACCCCACCTCCACCATTCCCAACTCCATCCGACCCGCCACCTTCCAACCCGCCTCACCTAATTCCACCACCCCCTAGACTAGGATCAGTCCTAGCAGATCCCACTCCCGAGGACCTTAATATGATGCTTAAAGCCTATCAGGCCAGAATCCAAGAAGGGCCAAACGTAACTGATCATGAAAAGTGTTACCCTAGAGCAGAACTAGAACTAGAACGAACCAAAATTTGTGCTAAGATGGTGGAGTTGGCTCAGACCATGTTTGAAGTCAGTGGCCTATTTAACATCTCTAGTTCAGCGAAGACACAGTTGCACTTTGATGGACTGCTAGAAAGAATAGAGAAGCTGATTGCACAATCAGAAAAGGAACCCGCCTCTCAACATAAGCACAAGGCAAGTGAAGGAGCAAGTCTTCCTGCCCAGGAAGCCTATGTGCCTAACTCTACGGAGCCAGACACATCATCTTCTATGAATCGATTCACCCCAGAGTTCCTACGAGAGATTCAAGAAGACAAATGGGCTAAGGAAAGTGAAGTCCCTCCTCCCATAGAACTTGTGGATGATGCACATGACCAATTCCCACAAGACATCCCCTCCATTTACGAGGAGCAGGAGAGCACCCACTCTCAGGAAAGATTAGACTTTGAGTCTAATTCTTTACAAGAATTACCCCACTTCACAGGCCCATGGGAAGCTAAATCTACTTGTATGAGAGCACCCACGATCATGGTAAGAAACGAAGACTCGATCATACCTAGGAACACAGAGGTAGTGAAAAACACTAAAGTACAATGCAACCTCACCTTAGAAGAACTACTCAAAGTAAGGCCAGAGCTATGGAAACATGTAGCCAAACAAGTACCAGAGATAGCAAAACCTCGTTCCCAGGTAGGATCCCAGAGAACAGTGCCCGAAATACCATTGGACAAGATAGGAGACATGAGTGAGGGCGAAGAGGAAAACACATATCTTCCTATCACCCATCAAGGATACACCACCAAGGCCATTCTAGACTCAGGCGCAGGTGTTGCAATTGCTACTACTTCCCTATGGAAGCGTTGGGGCAAGCCAGCACTCAGGCCCACGAGGATGAAATTGCAAATGGCCGATGGTCACATAGAGAGACCCTTAGGATTGCTAGAAGGAATAACTCTCACCACCTGTGGTGTTGAGTTCGAGCATACATTTGCTATATGTGATTTTAGCAAGAACCATGCCTATGAAATGATCTTGGGACGACCCTTTATGCGACAGTTGCAAGTGGTATAGGACTGGGGAACCAACTCCTTGTACCTACAACACTTAGGTGTTACGAATAAAGTAAATCTTAAAGATTACTCTCATAGAGATGTCCCTCCTATCCAATGGAATCCCATCCATAGAGCCAAAGATGATACGGAATCGGTGCATTCCATAGGATCAGGATCCTCATGGATGCATGAAGACACTCACTTATGGATGTGCAAAGTAGCAGTAGAAGAAGAGAAGAGAGAAAAAGCCAGAGAGATAGGTGCAAAAGAAACCCATAGATCCATTCACGACCCAGCCTATGCACCTGTAGTCTTTCCTGATGAAGAATTTGAACCCCACGGCTGGGCAGAAATCCTAGCAACAATGGATGTAGCCATCAATGAAGACCAATGGACACCTCACTGTGATGAGGATGGCTATGACATTTCAGTCTTCTCCATAGAGCCGATCATGGGAGAGGCAGTTCTAGAAGAGTGTGAACCTAGCCCTGATGCATTTGAGGATGCGAGTGACTCCGATCTAGAGTCAATCATTATGGAACCACCTTTTGCATCAGATGCAGAATACTTCTATGAAGTAGAATTTCTACCCCAGAGGTATGGAGAGCTTACAAATGATGTAAGGCTAGCCACACATGTGACCCCGGAGGAAGAAGGAAAGAAAAGGAGGAAGAAGAAAGAAGTCACACAAGAAGAGAAGGAATCTTTGTTTGAGGTCCCAGAAAATTTTAAGAAGTATGAGATAGATGACAGGAGAGTCATGATCAGAATGCCTAAACGAGAGGCGCAATCAGGGGAGGCCTATGATAACAAAGAAACCACCAAGAAAATTGTGGTAGCTCTGGAAGAAGGAGAGGAGAGATGCACATACATAGGCCATGACCTGACAGAAGAGGAAGAACAAGAGCTAATAGCCTTGCTAAGGGAATACAGAGATGTATTCGCGTGGAGCTACAAGGATTTGAAAGGAGTGGACCCTGACATATGCTCACACACTATCCCCATGACCTCAGATGCCAAACCCTCTAAGCAAAAGCCTTATACATATAATGATAATTATGCGGCTAAGATCAAAGAGGAGATAGATAGATTGGTTGAAGCTGGATTCATCTATGAAATTGAGCACACTGAGTGGGTATCCCCCATCGTAGTGGTGCCCAAGAAAAATGGAAAGCTGCATGCATGCATTAACTTGAAGAAGGTTAATGCAGCCACAATTCGAGATAACTATACGCTTCCTATCACAGAGCATCTCTTAGAAAGAGTAGCAGGCAAGGAAGTGTACAGCTTCTTGGATGGATTTTCGGGCTACAATCAAGTAGCCATAGCTCCAGCAGATCAGCATAAGATGGCATTTGCCACTGAAAGGGGCATTTTTGCCTTTAGAGTAATGCCATTTGGGCTTACCAATGCACCAGCAACCTTCCAGAGGCTGATGTGCCATGTATTTAAAGAGTTCCTGAGGAAGAACTTAGAAGTCTATGTTGATGATCTTTGTGCCCATTCCAACATTAGGCAAACCCATATTCCCGAACTCAGACAAATCTTTGACAAATGTAGAGAATATCAAGTCTGCCTGAACCCAGAAAAGTGCGTCTTTATGGTCAGGCAAGGCAAGATTCTAGGACACATAGTATCGAAGAATGGCATATCCACTGATGAAGAGAAGGTGAGAGCCATAGCAGAGCTACCTAGGCCAAAGAACGTCAAGGAAGTGCAAGCCTTCATGGGGCATTGTGGTTATTACCGCCGGTTCATTCACATGTACGCCATCATAGCAAAGCCTCTGTATGGACTTTTGACTAACTTTGAGTGGACTGACGAATGTGAGAATTCCTTCCAAGAGCTTAAACGAAGATTATGTTCAGCACCAATCTTAACCACACCAGATTGGAATAAGCCTTTCCATGTTCATGTGGATGCATCCAATTATGCCATTGGATGTGTGCTTGCTCAACCTACTGGTGAAGGTAATATGGATCTTCCAATTGCCTATGCTAGTAGACAATTGAATGCAGCTGAACGAAATTACACCACTACTGAGAGAGAAGGCTTAGGCATGGTATATGCAGTTAAGAAATTTAGACACTATTTGCTTGCAAACAAGTTTAAATTTTTTACTGACCACCAAGCATTGTTATATCTCGTGAACAAGCCATGCAATACAGGAAGATTAGTAAGATGGTTTCTCTTACTAATGGAATATGATTTCGAGGTTGTGGTAAGGAAAGGGAGGACTCATTTGAGAGCGGATCATCTCTCTAGGCTCACATCTGGAGAAGCCCCACAAGGAGTGTCAGATGACCTTCCTGATGCTTACTTATTTAATTTGGAAGTGGTGCCGCATTGGGCTAAGTCATTAGTGCCAGTATTGACATACGGGCCTAACCATCCAGTCATAAACACGCAGGATAGAGAGGTAGTAAAAGCCCAAAAGTATCACATCATGGCAGGAAGTATGTACAAGCACACGGATCAAGGGATCTTGGCCTGTTGTGTAGAAGAGGACGAGTACACTAAATGGTTGCAATTAGCACATGTGGGTGCATTAGAGCAACACTACTCAAAACAACGAACCCTGCAGACACTAAGGAGACTCGGAGTGCATTGGCCGACTATGGAAGCTGATGTCCAAAAGTTGTGCAAGGAATGCCGAATCTGTTGCACTAAACCACCTGTGGAACACGCCACTCTTTATCAAGTGTCCATAGTGCCAGATTGGAGTGAAGCACTAGTATCCTTCCTGAGTACGAAAGCCTTCCCTCCACACATGACTCTGGCTCGGAAAAGAAGCCTGGAACAAGAAGCCCAGGATTACTCACTCATTGGTGATAATCTCTACAAGCGTGGTAAGGATGGTTACCTGAGACTATGTGTCCATGAAAGTGAATATCTCAAGATCTTGGAAACTGCTCACCAAGGTGTAGCAGGAGGACACTTTGGACCAGATCGGGTGATCAAGGCAATACTATTTGCGGGCTTTTGGTGGCTGACCCTTCACATGGATGCACATACCTATGTGAAACGGTGTGATGTCTGTCAGCGAACTCAGTATCCTATACGCAAAGACGAGATGCCACTGAAACCTATGATGGGTGGACGTGCATTCTCTAAGTGGGGAATAGACTTCGTAGGTCCTATTAATCCCCCAGCTAAGGGGTCCCATGCAGAATATATCATTGTTGCGACAGACTATCTAACAAAGTGGGTAGAGGTAAAAGCCACAACGAAGAACGATGCTCAAACAACAGCTAAGTTTTTATTTGAGAATGTGTTCACTAGATACGGGCTACCTATAGAGCTAGTCAGTGATAGAGGCACTCACTTCTTGAATGAAGTTATTGAAAATCTGCTCCAAGTGTTCTTGATAGTACATAAAAAGTCTGCTCTCTATCACCCTCAAGCTAATGGGCAAGCCGAAAGCACAAACAAGATTCTGTGCAATGTGTTGACAAAATTAGTGAACAGTAAACGCTCTGATTGGGACAAACAGCTACATCATGCTGTTTGGGCATACCGAGTCGCCTACAGAACGGTACTCCAAGCCACCCCCTTTTAGATGGTGTTTGGCCAAAATGCAGTGCTACCATTAGACTTCTTAATACCAACACTGAAAGTAGCACAAGAGCATGAATGGACGGGTCATGAACTCTCCTCTAGACTATTTGACCTTGAACGATTAGGAGAAACAAGACTGAGGGCGGCTGCAGAGATATATGCAGCCAAGAAACGACAGAAGGCATACTTTGATGCCCACGTTAAGGATAAAGGTTTGAAGGCAGGCGACCTAGTACTAGTCTACACTTTGAAACAACACGCGAGAAAACTAGAGAAAAGAGGCTACGGACCTATGATCATAAATAGGATCTCCACAAGTGGAGCAGTACAACTAGCCACTTTAGAGGGTGATGTTCTCCCGAGCTACATTAGCGGATGCAGAGTCAAGTTATATCAAGAACCTCTCACAGAGGAAATGCTAAGTCGACTCAATACTGCTAAGAAACGCAAAGAAGAAGAAAAGCGAATTCGAGAAGAAGCCCAAGCAGAAGCCTTAGAGCGCATACGGAGAATGAAATTAAGAAGACAAGGTAGAGAGCAACCTAGGCCAGATGCCGATGCAGATCAAGGATATCACATGGCTATGTGTGAAGTTTCAGGTATCAGCTCTCATAGGATAATTGATCGACGTCCTTTTATAACCTTAGATATAGGACAAGGAAAGGGTGCAAGAACTGTAAGAGCCTTGATTGACTCAGGTGCAGCCACTAGTGCTATTAAATTGTCTTACTGTCAAGAGTTGAAATTAACTGTCAATCCTATAGAAGCATATCTCATAGGATTGGGAGGTGTGGAAACCCCTTGCATGGGCGAGGTGGATCTTCCCATCTACATTCAAGACGAAGTAATGACAGTCAAAGTGCTAGTGTGTCAAGATGAGGACCTCACCGAGCCTCTTGTCTTGGGTCAGGACTGGATCTATGATCATGCGGTCAACCTAAACCTAAGAAGTGGACTTCTTCAGGTATGGGTAAATCATAGTCGAATTACAGTTGAATTGGAAAATGAGGCACTCAAGGAACTCGGTAAGGCACGAACTCCTGGTCCTTCCAGGGGTGCACATGAAGTTGACAATGCTATCCTTGTCCAAAAATGTATTATGCAGAAAAAGGATTGTCTCAACAACGGAGTCAAGAATAAGACGGTACTCCCTTCTTTCCCAAAGGCCAGAAGGATGCAGCAGCCAACGACAGATCAAATACAAAAGAAGCAGAACACTACCTATACTGGAGGCCAAAAAAAGGAGCAAAGCAGATTGTTTCAGCCGATGAAACGAGTATGGAGGCGAAAAGGCGAACACCCTGTTCCGACCAGGCCAACACCACGGCCTAAACCTCTTATTAGTAATCAACAACTCGACACTAATAAGAAGTCCTTCATAAAATCTTTTGCGGAAGTAAAGTCTATTTGGGTACCCAAGAAGTCAATGAAGGCCAGCCCACAATCACGACAAATCTGCGTGCCTAAGGCTTGCTTGGGGGCTCAAATAGCTACACCAAGGCCAAACCCTGTACAACATGTTTCACTCACTCGAACATCTGAGGCCCACTCTTACACATCACGCACAAACACGTATTTTCCCATGAGCACAAGTAGAATCACTCGTAAATGGGTCCCTAAAAAGCCTCATTCGCAAGTAGATACCCCTATCCAACTCTTCAGAGTCTCCACAAAATCAACATCACAGCCCATCCGCTACATTTGGCAACCTAAAACTTGTAATAAACCCCCAGACCCCAGTTGTAAATCCATGCCCACCTACTAACTACATCACTCTCACACTACATCATCACACTTAGCTCCTAGGTCTACCCAATTCCTAACTACACACACAAGAACCGCGCACTCACTGGCTGACTGACTTACCACTAAAAGCTCATGTTAATGTTGTAATGGGGGCACAGTGTCATTTTTGTGTCCATTGCAATGTTAACGTCTATTCATATATTCTCACAGAACCCGCTGCAAATTTTACAACATGGCTGAGGCGACAGGAACTAGCTCTCAAACAGAAACGAGCCAGCAAGTGGTGGACTTAGACAGTTTACCCATTTGCCTGAGACAAATGAAAGACCAGAAGAATTGCAGGCCATCAAAATCATACCTATAGCGGATCCTCCCAGTGGCCATACCATGCCCGTAGGAAAAGCTTCCCACTGGTTTAGTGAAGTGGCAGGACCCTTGGGAGAGGGAACATACCTATGGGAATCAGAGTTGGACTTCAATGGGAAGCAAGGTAAATACCATTTCTTTACAAGAGAATTCGAGAAGTTACAAAATGCAAAAGGTCTACGTTTGGTCTAGGAGAAGGCAGGATTGAATGCATATTTCAGTGCACGGCTCCCAAAGCCTGACTTCATGCGATGCTACTATCTCATCAACACCTTGACCCCAAACAAGAACCCAAAAGGTGCAAGCTCATTTGTGATCCCATCTCTAACAAAAGGAAATGAGCTCAAGAGGTTTAGGTTATCCAACAACTTGGTGAGAGAGGCCCTAGATATGCACGGAATGCATATTCCTACAGAGAAGGAAACCCTAGTGCCGGATTACATGAAGAATCAAAGCCTCACCAAACTCAAGGACATGGTGTCCATGACGCCTAATGTTGCAATACACCTTCGCATGTGCATGCAACACTTTCCTTTTCCTGCCCAAGATAGATTCACCATGCCGCCTAAAAAGATTTGGTTTAGTTTGTATCTGGCAGAAACACAAAGCCTCACCATCAACTTACCCCACTGGATAATTGATCAGATACACCTAGCTCACAAACG
The DNA here is from genome assembly GCA_020310875.1 of Ceratopteris richardii. Taxonomy (NCBI): domain Eukaryota; kingdom Viridiplantae; phylum Streptophyta; class Polypodiopsida; order Polypodiales; family Pteridaceae; genus Ceratopteris; species Ceratopteris richardii. The sequence continues at coordinate 105,098,198 of CM035428.1, read as the reverse complement.
ATGGCCGCGGAAACAGGTTTTATATGTTTGCTGTGCTCTGACGAGAATCATTTATAGGTGTTTGGCTTATGACATTCTTATTCAATGGGACCTAATGTGGAATCGTGTAGAGCAGTTTAGAGGCAGGACATCCACTGGACCCCCTTCTAAGAAGATGAGAGGTACTGTCCAAGTCCCTTGTGCTCAACCACGAGGAGCCACCTTAACACCAGACGTCACCCCTCCACCCCGAAGAGTCCGACCATTCACACTCCGACTTCCAAGACGCAGCACCGATGGTTCTACCCTGATATTCCCTCCCATCCCAACCGATCTTGAATTTCCCAGTGGTGCACCTTTGGAAGAACTCACGAATGAAGATTTCGAACAATTATTACAGGATGTAGAGCTCGAGGCAGAAGAGGCACAACAAGTGGAGAATGTGCAAACGCAAGCAACAACCGCCCAAGTACCTGTCACCACAGTGGAAGTGGATGAAGAGGATGATGAAGATGAAGAACAAGAGGAAGATGAAGAGGATTATGATCAAGAGCATCATGATGAGAAACAAGAAGTGCCAGAAATTGTAGGTGCACCGGCATACACAGCTCAACTACAAAGGTTATACGACACAATTAAAGCAGTGCAAGAAAGGCATCAACTTTCCCTTGTGTCAGGTCAAGCTTTAATGCAAGAAATGCTATCAGATGATGGGGTGGATCAACATTTCATTGACACCCTCAAGCTAGTGTCAGAGTCTTTAGGAGTTCCGGAGGCTGTCCACACTACAGACTGTCAGTCCGTGAGGTATGACAAACGCAGGGTTGACACATTACCACGAGCAGGTAAGACTATCAGGATACCCATCACAGAACAAGAAGTACCCATTGAAACCACAGCTACCCCCACCACCACCATTGACCTCTCTACTGAAACCTTCGTTCAGACATCACCCATCTCACCCCACCATCCCCCATCACCACCTTCTCCACCCCCACCACCACCTCCCACCAGGGACGAAACGACAGTCATCACCTCTACCTTCACTTATAACCCATCCTCATTCACATCATTGTCATTTTGAGAACCCACCTCACAAGAAACCCTCTTCTCCTTCGTCACTGTAGAGGAGGTACTGGGGTATCCACTTTTATAGAAAATAAACACTTCCAGTACGTCACCTACGCAAGGGGGGTTCTCTTTAGGGAAGTATACCCTTTAACAGTTCTGTGAGCAGGCAGACAACAAGAATTGTACAGAGTGGTAAATACTTCGGAAAATATGGACAACAAATGACCCAAGAAGACCGTACTCTTCTTGATTCAAATCAGGTGATTACAAGGTTGGGCAGAGTGATGCTCAGAAGTGCAAACTTAGGGCTAACAAGCCACCCTAAAAGTAAATAACTCCAATACAACAGATTCTTCCCATCAGCATAAGGGGCCAATGATATGCAGACTAACTCAGAACAATACAAATGGTAAGAATTTCTCAAGAGAATAGAGCTTAACAGCAACACTGACTGACAGAAAAGAAAAATCCAAGCCACTCTCTTACACTATAGTGCTCATAGCCCTCCACTGAGAAGCCTACCCTTTGTATCCACACTACAGAGTAGCTTCTACAATAGGCTTGAAACCACAAAGTGCAAGAGAGGTCTTCTGCACGTATGTACGAACCACTGTATCTCTAAAACTTGTTGTACCCCTATGAGCAAAAATCCATTGCTTTTATAGGCCTCAATAGGCCAAGTGAGCCTTGTCGAATCTTCACGTCCACTGATCACACGTCGGTTAATTGCCCAAGATTGGAGGGGTAGGTCAAATATTCCCTTGATTTGAATTAGATCCACCAAAATAGGTAGTCGCCGTGAATAGTTGGTGGCAAAAAGTTATTCCCTGCTTCCACTTTTCACAATTACCCTCCATCTGAGATTCGCATTTTGTGGTGTGGTTATTTCCTCACTAATGGCTTCATTACCTTTCTTTGTTGCATTATTCTACCGAGCTTCCATTTCTTCAAGAATCTGTTCACATCCTTAGGAACATCTTCCCCATCTTGAGCAATCACTCTGAAGACCTTTTACATCAGGAATGCGATCTTCGATAAGGTTTATGTTGCCATTTAGAACCTCATCAAAATCTTTGAGCATTTCCATTCTTCCCTCTTTCTTCTCCAAGAGTCTGATCAAATTTTGGCCTTGTAGCTGCTGGTCCATCGCTTATCTCATGATCACTAGCTGAAGATACATTAGCTTCCACTATCATATCCTCTGCCACATTCAAATTGATGCCCAGCTTGTGGGTGTGAAGATGTGTGTGAGTGTGAGGGAGTGTGTATATGTGTGCGTGCATGCGGGTGTGTATGTGTGGGTGTGTGCGATAGTGTGGTTATGCATGTGTGTATGTGTGGGTGTGGGTTTGTATGGGTGTGCGTGTGAGTGAGTGTGTATGGGCGAGTGGAAGTGTGTGTGTAGGGGTGTGTGTGCAATTGTGTGGGTATGCATGTATATGCGTGAGGAAGTGTGTGCGTTTGTGTGTGTGTTGCATGTGTGGGAATGTGAGGAGGTGAGGGGGAAATGAGGGCGGAGAGAGGGGGTTGCGGAGGGCGGAGAGGGGGGTTGCGGAGGGCGGAGAGAGGGGGTTGCGGAGGGCGGAGAGGGGGGGTTGCGGAGGGCGGAGAGAGGGGGTTGCGGAGGGCGGAGAGAGGGGGTTGTGGAGGGCGGAGAGGGGGGTGCGGAGGGCGGAGAAACGGGGTGCGGAGGGCGGAGAGAGGGGGTTGCGGAGGGCGGAGAGGGGGGTTTGCGGAGGGTGGAGAGAGGGGGTTGTGGAGGGCGGAGAGGGGGGTGCGGAGGGCGGAGAAACGGGGTGCGGAGGGCGGAGAGAGGGGGTTGCGGAGGGCGGAGAGAGGGGGTTGCGGAGGGCGGAGAGGGGGGGTTGCGGAGGGCGGAGAGGGGGGTTGCGGAGGGCGGAGAGAGGGGGTTGCGGAGGCGGAGAGAGGGGGTTGCGGAGGGCGGAGAGGAGGGGTTGCGGAGGGCCGAGAGGGGGGCGTTGCGGGGGGCGGAGAGAGGGGGTTGCGGAGGGCGGAGAGAGGGGGTTGTGGAGGGCGGAGAGGGGGGTGCGGAGGGCGGAGAGAGGAAGGGGGGAAGAGAGAGAGAGAGAGAGAGAGAGAGAGAGAGAGAGAGAGAGAGAGAGAGAGAGAGAGAGAGAGAGATAGAGAGAGAGAGAGAGAGAAAGAAGGGACGAGAAGGCGGGGAGAGAGAAGGAAGAGAGAGGGAGAGAGAGGGGAGAGAGAGATAGAGAGAGAGAGGAGAACGAGAGGGAGATAGAGAGAGAGAGAGAGAGAGAGAGAGAGAACGGGAGATAGGTGATAAAGTGAGAGGCCAAAAAACAAATCAACTGAAATGAAAGCACAACTGCCCGGGACTCTAAAAGCAACAACTGCCGGAGCACCAATAAGTCCAGGAAATGGAACGAAATACTCCCTGAAGCTACAGCCCAAGGCATCTGAGAGCTCCCTTCTCAATCTCTTTCTCTTCTATCTTCTTAGGACCAGTGGGTTCTGACCCCTATGCTTGGAGCCCACTGCTCCCATGCCACAAAGAGAGAGAGGAAACAGAGAAGGAATACTACAGACCCCCACATCAAGCTTTTGCACCGTCCCTGGTGCAATTCCTCCCTTATTTTACTCCTTTCAATGAGATCGAGTTATACTGTAATTACTGAGAATAAACACGGTATGTACAAGGGGTGGAATGCTTCCATTTTGACCTAGTTCAGATACTTCTTCACCCTGGAGATGTTGACCAGAGGAATCCTTTTACCCTGCACATCTTCCAGATGCACTGCGCCATGTGGCAATACCTTGATAACCTTATATGGTCCTGTCCATTTGGGGGCCAATTTAGTCGAAATTGCCGGGACTTGATGCACTAAAACCATGGACCCTTCTTGAACTTCATTGGATCTCAGATACCTGTCATGCAATCTCTTGCGCTCTTTTTGTGTTACCAGTAGTTTCTGCATTGCCCCTTCTCTATATTCTTCTAATGCCACCAATCTCTGAATGGGGGGTTCAATTCCAACGGTTTTGATTCCTATTTCCTTTCTGATAATAAACTCAAATGGGGCCAATGCCTCTTTTCCATATACTAAGCGGAATGGGGTTTCGCCAGTGGTTCCCTTCTTCGTGGTTCTGAAAGCCCAAATTGCACCAATTAATGCTAGCGGCCAAGAGCTTTGATGATCAAAAGATAATTTGCGAAGTAATCCAATCAAAATCTTATTGGAACTCTCTGCTTGGCCATTTGCCCTTGGGTAATAGGCACAAGATTTTTTATGGAAGATTTTGTACCTGTCAAATATAAACTGGAGCAATTGATTTACAAAATGGGTGCCCCTATCACTAGTAATTTCCAGTGGGCAACCAAATCTTGAGAAAATACATTTATACATAAATTTAGCTACTGTTAAAGTCGTGCAATCCACAGTAGCTTTAGCCTCTATCCATTTAGTGGCATAGCATGTGGCCATCAAAATATACTTTTTTCCTCCAGGTTGACCAGTTGGACTAATTGGTCCTATGAAATCAAGACCCCATCGTTCAAATGGGAGCCATCCTGTAGATATGACCAATGGTTGGAAATTCAATCTGGTTGGCGCGGGAGCACACCTCTGGCAGATGTGGCATTCTTTAGAAAACTTGATTGCATCCTTGAAAATATGAGGCCACCATAAACCTTTGTGGATGATTCTATGAGCCAATTCTTCCCCCCTTAGATGTCCTTCACTGTGTGCAGCTTCCAGCATAAGATTTACCTCTTCTGGATAGACACACCTTCTCAATATATCATCTTGACAGTATTTATATAAATTTCCATTTATAAGTGAATATGCTTTGGTTTTTAGGAGCAATCTTCTCTTTTCTACAGGTATCAAGTATTCTGGGATCTTTCCAGTAGTCAGAACATGGAGAATTTCATCATACCAACCCGTGCGGATTGCTACTAGAAAAAGATTGCTATCCACCAATTCATCATTAATACCTGTTGCCTTTTCGCTCATTGCGGTCCTAGACACTTGATCTGCCATGTAGTGCTCTTTTCCTGGCTTAATATGAATATCAAAATTAAATTCCTGAAATAGGAGTAACCATCTCCAAATCCTTCCAGCTACTCTAGGCTTGTTTATCAAATATTTCAAGGGCTGATGATCAGAAATAACAATGAAATGTACACCAAGGAGATAATGTCGGAACTTCTGAAGAGCAAATACAATAGCCAAACCTTCTCTTTCTGTTGTACTGTAATTTCTTTCAGCTTGGTTGAGTAGTCTGCTTGCATAAGAGATAGGTCTATCCACCTTGTGAGATGATGGTTGAGCTAGAACTGCACCAACAGCATGAAGACTAGCATCTGTATGCACATGAAATTCTAATGACCAATTAGGAACACTTAAAAGTGGAGCAGTACATAGCCTCATCTTTAGTTCACAAAATGCTTTGTCAGCTTCAGCACTCCATGAGAAAGGGATCTTTTTGCTGGTAAGCCTTGACAAGGGCTTAGCAATTTCCGAATACATCCTAATGAATCTTCTGTGATACCCTGCATGGCCCAAGAAACTTTGCACTTCCTTTGGGCTTTGTGGAATTGGCATGGAAAGAATAGCTGTAACCTTTGCAGGGTCAACAGTTATGCCTTCAGCAGATACTATGTGACCAAGAAGAGTGCCCTTAGTGACCAAAAAGTGACATTTATCAGGATTCAATTTCAAACCTGTTTTGAGATATTGCTCAAAAATTTCTTTTAAATTTTCCAAATGTTCATGGAAATCTTGAACTGCTGCCCTTCTATCTGTACCTGAAAATACTGAAAAGTCATCCATGAAAATGCGTAGAAAGGTTGTTAACCATTTGCCCAATATCAGATACATCGTTCTATTAAATGAAGCTGGCGCATTCTTCAAACCAAAAGCCATACGAGTATAGACATAAGTGCCCCAGGGAGTGACAAAGGCTGTTTTGTCCCTATCATCAGGATGGATGACTATCTGATTGTAGCCACTAAAACCATCCAAGAAACTATACAAAGTGTGACCAGCTACTTCTTCAAGTACTTGCTCTGTGAAGGGCTGAGGAAATCCATCTTGAATAGTCACTTTATTCAAAGCACGAAAATCAACACATACTCTTATTTTTCCACTATTCTTCTTGGGTACAATAACCATAGAGGAAAGCCACCTGGAATGTTCTACTTGCACAATTATACCTGCTTCCTCTAGTTTTGTAATCTCCGCTTTTACCGCTTCTGCATACTTCGGATTGAGTCGATATGGCCTACTTCTTACAGGCGCGGCTCCCTCAACTAAGGGTATCCGATGTAACCCAAGCTCTTCTGGTATCCCTGTTAGATCTTTGTAGGACCATGCGAAAACACTTTTATAAGTGAAAAGCAAAGAAGTTACCTTCTGTAGCAAGGGAGGATAATGCCACAACCAGGATGCCAAATGGACCATTTGAGGGTTCTCTTCATCCCCTAAATTTACTTCTTGAACCAATGTTTCAGGACTGGTCTTGCTTGAGAAATCATCTCCACTATATGCAGGAGTGGATTTTAATTTATATTCTGCAACATGTTCTTTCATCCATCCTTGAGGTATATCTGCAAAAGGAAGATCTTCTCTGCTCTTAGGTTCATAATCTTCCCTCTCTGATATTTTTTTATTGGTTGCCTCCTCAAAGATTGTATTTTCCTTCAATTGCTCATTTTCCAACACCTTGTGGTCTTCATTGCCCTTTTCTGAAATTTTCTTATCTGCAACTTCTTCCTCAATTTCATTGATCTCCACTGTGCAACACTCTGCACTTCCCATCATCCAATTTAACAATGTATCATCTTCCTGGGGTAGAGAGGGCATAACCTGAGTATCCTCAGTATATCCAGTGGTTTTTCGTGAATCAAATCCTTCTTCCAAGTGTAGTTGCAATTGGCTATTGGTATTTGTTGAAATCCATAGTTTATTTTTTCCCCAATCTTGCAAAGCTTTTGCTTGTCTCAGCCAAGGTCTCCCCAGGAGCAAAGGATAGGAAGTCTCCTGTGGAAGTGTAATAACAACAAAATCCAAAACAAATTGGCAACCCTGTACAATCATTAATACCTTTTCAATAATGCCAAGTGGCGCAACCCGATGTTGATCTGCCAATGTAACCGTGAATGGTGCCAACTTGGTGGGGTTCAATTTCAGCTTCTTCATTGTAAAATCTGGCATCAAATTGATACCAGAGCCTCCATCTATGATCACACCTGTAAGAGCTTCATCCTTTATACAAACTGATAATCTTGAACTTTGGTAGTCTGCTAAGGGTGCAGGAGGAAAATCAACCATGAAACCATCTATACTAGGTGATTGGACCAAGTGAGCAGAGTGTATCATCTTCAGTAAGTCACTTCTTATTTTTGAATCCATCCTTATAAGTTCATATAGACTAACCTTGTGATGAATACCTTTCAAGATCTGTTCAATGTTTACCTCCTGAGTGTTTTCTTGCAGACTGGTTGGTTGGCCTTTTAGAGAAGTAGTCATCTTATCATAAGCTCCTTCAATTTCTACCTGGTCCTTCCATCCAGACTTCTTTTCCTCCCCTTTATCCTGAAATCCTTGTTGTTCATCTCTATGGGTTGCAGCTGCTTGCCTAGCTCTAGTCATTATGGGCATTGCAGAGGATGAAACGGCATAAGACTGAGTAGTTTTTCCTTCTTCATGTGGAGAGACCGCGATCATGTGTGTTAGCAGCGGACAAGGGACTGAAGGACTAATGAGGCATGGAAGTCAGAGAAGAGAGTCAGAAGGGAGAGAAGGCACAGGCAGACAAGGGAGTCAACGAAGATTTGGCAAGTAGGCCAATAATTTTCTTCATGAAGAAGCAAGTACGAGCATTCACGCAGATCTAGCACTAAGGCAACCTTTATTTTTTCAACACCCTTACACCAATTAAAAGTGATTCTCATCACTAACAACCCCTGTAAATACCATTTCATATTTTTGTAGCTCCATTTTGTGCAAGCCAAGGAGTCCTTGAGCTTGAGGAGCTTTAGAAGTATCTACCTGCCAATTTTCGTATTTTGTAGATCTCGTTTGAGCCCTCAAATAAGCCCTGGAACCTAATTTTTAACTAGGCTGGACACTAGGTCTGGAAAGGGCCAAAGCTAGTCAAAACTATAAAAGGAGCTAGAGAGCTCATTTTGGGGGTTAGATTGTAATTGAAACGAACTTGTAAGAGCTCTTGAAAGTAATCTAAGAACTCCATTGATTCTCCCTCTTTGTCTTACCGTGCGTGCGCGTGTGTGTGTATGTGTGTGCATGCTTGTGTGCTTCTCACTCACGCACTTGTGCCGCCACTTGCTCGAGGTCTTCATACCATCCTCACGTCTTCCCGGATTGACATTAAAGGAGGTGCTACTCATCACTGAGCTACACCAAATTTTGGCGCCGTTGCCGGGGATCGAGCTTTGAGGACGAGCGTGTGATGGTAAGACGTAGAGTTGACGCGTTGGAGTTGTAGGTATTTTCTTCACTCTCATCGATTTTCTTTTACTTTCTTCACCATCTTCATCACCATCATCATCATCACCATCTCCCACCTCCATCTCCATCATCGCGAAAATTTCTGTTTTTTGATCATATCACCATCTCCACCTCATTTTCTTCATTCCACTTGTGAGAGAGAGCGAGAGAGCGATATTGCTTGCACTGTTTTTGCATGTTTATTGTGTTTCTTGCAGGTATCATCATCACCATCCCCTCCAGCACGCTGCGCAGGTACGAAACTCGTCGAATCTGTCTCGCAGTCGCCAGCCTCTGTCGATCGCGATCCACAGAAATTTCGATCATTTGGTAAAACAAAGTGCACCACTAGCACAAGCATGATGAGCACATCCCAAATCACCTAAAACAGTAGAAAAATTCCGTGTTTTTCTGTCAATCGCGACCGACAGCCTCTGTCAATCGCGATTGATACTGTCAATCGCGATTGATACTGTCAATCGCGACCGACAGACCCAGTCAATCGCGATTGACACCGTCGATCGCGATCGACAGACTTCACGACCGACAGACTGCCACGTAGGATCCTGTCAATCGCGATTGACACCATCAATCGCAATCGATAGCCACGACCGTCACCTCTGTCAATCGCGATTGACACCGTCAATCGCGATTGACTGAAATTCAACGATTGATTGACTTTTGCGCGTAGCCACGTGTCCATCGCGACTGATAGGCCCCCGATTGACTGAAATTTCGGCGAAAAATCCGGAAAACGTGTCAATCGCGATTGATACCGTCGATCGCGATTGACAGCCACGATCGACTCTGTCGATCGCGATTGACACCGTCGATCGCGATTGACACTGTCCATCGCGACTGACAGGCCCGACGGACACCTCTGTCAATCGCGATTGACAGACCTGTCGATCGCAATTGATAGGCTTTTCGGCCAAAAATTAGGGTTTGTTTTTGTTCAAAATTGAGATAATTTTGGGGCAAAATAGTCAATCCATTAGCACTTTGGAGGTTCCTACACTTGTGATTGGGAGAAAATCCTAGGATCCGTCAGCCAGATTGAATCCTGTTTTAACCCCCAGAACCCTGAACAGTCATAACTTTTTCATACGAAATCCATTTTTTGAACTCTAGGGCTTGTTGGAAAGCTCGTGGCATCTACTACACGCCCTCAACTGTTTTTTATAAAGATAATGCGTTGATTTTCAGATAGGGTATTTTGAAGTTGACCATACCCAGGGGGATCAAAGTCAGGGGTCTTTAGAATTGTCTTCTTAAAAATCTCTATACAAATTAGTGTTTGTGCTTCAGGAATGAAAATCATTGGTTCTGTCTTTGGAATTTAAATCTTAAAGCTAACATTGGAACTCTTACAGATCTATTGAGAGCATCGAAAGGCGTTCTAAGCAAGTGTAAGTGCAAGCTTGGGAACACACTTCCTGGGCACTCAAGGGCAACCAAGCAGGAAACAAAAGGTTGGAAACTTTTAACCCCCTCTGTCAATTCATAGTTTAGGCTAAGAACGACGAGAGGTAGGAATAAGTCAGGGCGACGATAGGCAGGTATCAAGTTGAAGACTACCTAAAAACTCAAGTCCAAGCTAAAAACCTAATCTCTGTACTGTCGATAACATAAAGGAACAGAACCTAACGTGGAACGATCAACCTGAAAGCACGAAGAACATTCAAGTATTCCTGACGATGTAAAATCAGACAAGACCGTAAACACGAGAAATAAATAAAAAGAATCAAGTGACTAATATAAAGTAACCAGCAACGAGGTTGTACTCTGGGCAAAGAATTGGGCTACTTAGATAGGCATATGAACCTTAGATCAGGACGGCATCTAGTAAGGGAGAGACAAAGCCTTAGATCTTCAGAGGCTAGTGTTAACCACACTGCTAGGTCTTGGGCCCAGCAGTTGAGCCACCACTCGTACTACCCTAGCTCTGAGACCAGTGAATCAGAGATGTCTCAAGGTATGGAGAGACCTACGGGAAGTTCAGGAGTGCCATACTTGTACAGGGTAGAAGGCCCTTACAAAACGCAATTGGAATACCTTAGGACCAACCGATTAGGTGCTAGCATCTATGAGGACGGCCTAGGAAGAGCGGTGGTCCAGATTAAAAACCCTGACCAATCCATTGGACTAGAACGCCCACTGTCAAGTTTGAAAATGGTGCATACCTGGACAAGGAAGGAACCATATACGTAGTCACCAGTCACCCAGATAGGATAGATGAATTTGGAAATGTAATCTCTGAAGCGGACTTAGGTGACTTGGAACAAGGAAACATGGGTGCGGAACCTAGAACCCCTTGAGGCAAATCTGTTCTCACTAGGATTATCACGCCTGAGTGGGTTCCCCAAGACAACAAGAGCATAGAGTTGCTTCTCAATTGAGAAACTGATGAAGCCTTTTGGACATCTAATCAGCCAACTGATATAGGAACTGTCATGATCTATGAGTTTAAGGATCCGAATAGCCCAGGTAGAGTGACCTACTTAGATCACACTTCGGAAAGGATCTTTGTGGTGACAGAAAATGATAGGCATGTTTACACTTGGAAGGGTGAATTCATTTTCCCCCAACCAAGATCGAATGTATCCTATGGTCACCCCGGAGCTGGAACATCCCAAGCTCATGGAACTCAAAGAGACAGAAGTAGAGATAGACCAGAAGTAAGCTTTGCCAACCCCGTGGGCAGAGAAAGAACGAGGACGGAGACGAATAGAGTAGAACCAGAAATACTTAGGGCTCACCGGAATCAGAGAAATGTGGATGGATTCCCTCTGCCGAGACCTTGAGAGCACACAAGAACTCTGAGACCAACCCAGCTAGTTAAGTCCATGAAGAATTACTTTGATGGCACAGGAGATCCCTATGATCATGTGGCGGAGTTCAAGCAAGTCTTGAGAGCTGAACAAGTGGAGGATCTATTCACGCAGTACAATGCCTTCGGTCTAACCCTTAGGAACACAGCACTTACATGGTTTCAGCCATTGGATGAGCGACAGTTCAGGAGCATAGACCAACTCCTAGAGGCTTTCATCGTAGAGTTCTCTAAGAGTGGCATCAGACATAATACCTCCTCGCTGATTCATAGCTTCAAGCAAACCCCTCAAGAGACTGTGAGACTTGCAGGACGACGATTTAGGCAATATCTTGAAAGATGCCCTGTTCCCGAGCTACCCACACCAGCTAAGCAAGTAGCCTTATTCTTGGATGGATTGCTGAGTACGAAATTGAGATCCTATGTGTATCTGAAGGACCCTAGGACTATAGAAGAGTGTGTACGCATGTGCATTGACATTGAAGATAACCTAGGGGAAGAACTAGAGCTTTCCAAAATCTACAAAGATTCAGATAGTGCATCTAGTCACTCTTCCACGCAATCCACATCAATTGAGGAACTCGCAGAGAAAGTGGCCCAAAAACTAGGCGTCTCTAGCAAACAAATTCCGAGATTTGCCCCTGTGAAGAGATGCTACACTTGTGGTGGCGACCACATGGCGAATGTATGTCCCATTATGGCTCAACCCCAAGTAAACCCTAGTAGCCAGTACTGCACTATCGAACGAAGATACACAAATCACACCGCACAAGACTGCCCATACAACAAGCAAGCAGTTAGGCAAGCCTACCCTCAGCCATACCCTCAACAAGGCAGATACCAGAACCAATACCAACCACAACAGCATGCTAGGCCTCAACAAACCTACCAACCACAATACCAAGCCCAGCAAAGACCTCAGCCTGTGTTAGCCCAACAACCCCAGCTCCATCCAACTTGATCCCTGTAAAGTATGCAGCTGCAGAAGAAAACCTAAACAGAGCTATAGTCCCCATAACACCTTTGCTTTCAGAAAGTGATCCCAGTGACCATAGCTTCGATTCTACGCATGTTGAGAGTCCCCAGGCTTACTTCATGCAGTCTCCTGAACATGGTGAGACTTACTATAGTGAAGAGCCAAATGAATCTAGTTGGGAATCGGATTACGCAAATGTCATGTACGCAAACCCCAACCCTAGGCCTCAACCTAGGCAGGTAAGACCTCCATTCCCAAGAGGACCGTGCTACAGATGCCAAGGAGATCACTTCATTCGTGATTGTCCCTTACCTCCACCTACACAACCCCAGTCAGTGACGATCCAAGGCTTTTGCCAAGATTGTGGAAAAGAGCATCTCTTACGAGATTGCCCAAAGAACCCCAATAATATGCCAAAAATCACGCCTATCAACGTTATTGGATTAGTGGTAAACTCCACAGGAAGTGTCACTTCCACTGCTCCGGTACAGGTAGTCACTAGAGCTCAAGCATTGCAGCAAAACCAAGGGGTAGACCAGGAAAAGAGCCCAATAGCTAGTGAAACTGAGAGCATAACCAAGAAAAGGACTAGAGCGTGGAAAGATAGTCGAGAAAGAATGAAAAGACAATGGGCTAAAAAGATGAGTGAACTTGAGGAAAGCATAAGAGAAACCAAAGCCAGGATAACTGAACTCACATCTCAAACTCCCTCTCACACTACCCCACCACCACCTTTCCCATCGCCATCCGACCAGCCACCTCCCAACCCGCCTCACCTAAACCCACCACCCCCTAGAGTAGGATCAGTCCTAGCAGATCCCACTCCCGAAGACCTTAATATGATGCTTAAAGCATATCAGGCCAGAATCCAAGAAGGGCCAACCGTAACCGATCATGAAAAATGCTACCCTAGAGCCGAGCTAGAGCTTGAACGAACTAAAATTTGTGCCAAAATGGTGGAATTGGCTCAGACCATGTTTGAAGCTAGTCGCCTCTTTAACATCTCTAGCTCAGCTAAGACGCAGTTACATTTTGATGGACTGCTAGAAAGAATAGAGAGGCTAATTGCACAATCAGAAAAGGAACCTTCCCCTCAAAGAAAGGAAAGGGCAAGAGAACGGATAAGCCAGCCTCTTCAGGAAGCCCATGTGCCTCCTCAAGAAGCTTATCTTTCCCCCCAAAAGGCAGATGAGCCTCCCTCGAAAGCTCACGTACCTCCACAGGTTGCCTACATTCCTTCTCAGGGAGCATATGAGCCTGTTCGGAAAAGTAATAGAATAAGTAATCCTCCCCAGGAAGCTTGTGCTCCAAACATCTATGAGAGCGAGGAAAGAGCCAACGATAGAATAAGCCCTCCTTCCCAGGTTGCTTATGTGCCTAATTCTACGGAGCCAGACACTTCTTCTTCTATGAATCGGTTTGCACCAGACTTCCTACGAGAAATTCAAGAGGATAAAAGGGATAACGAAAGTGAAGCCGCCCCTCCCTTTGAACTTGTGGATGATGCACACGACCAATTCCCACAAGACATCCCATCTATTTACGGGGAACATGAGAGTACTCAGTCTCACGAGAGATTGGACTTTGAATCCAATTCCATACAAGAGCTACCCCAGTTCACAGGCCCATGGGAAGAAAAGTCCACGTGTATGAGAGCACCCACAGTCATGGTAAGAAACGAAGATTCAGTCATACCTAGGAACACAGAAGTAGTGAAGAACACTAACGTGCAGTGCAATCTCAAGTTGGAAGAGCTACTCAAGGTTAAACCTGAATTATGGAAACATGTAGCCAAACAAGTACCAGAGATAGCAAAACCTTATTCCCAAGCAGGATCACATAGGACAGTGCCAGAAATACCCTTGGATAAGATAGGAGATATGTGTGAAGGTGAAGAAGGGAACACCTATCTTCCCATTACTTATCAGGAGTACACCACCAAGGCAATTTTAGACTCAGGTGCAGGAGTTGCAATTGCCACCACCTCCCTATGGAAGCGTTGGGGCAAGCCGGCACTCAGGCCAACGAGAATGAAATTGCAGATGGCCGATGGTCACATAGAGAGACCCCTAGGATTGCTAGAAGGAATAACTCTCACCACTTGTGGTGTCGAGTTTGAACATACCTTTGCTATATGTGACTTTAGCAAAAATCATGCCTATGAGATGATTTTGGGACGACCATTCATGCGACAGTTGCAAGTGGTACAGGATTGGGGAACTAATTCCTTGTACCTGCAACACTTAGGTGTTACGACCAAAGTCAATCTCAAGGATTACTCTCATAGAGATGTCCCTCCTATCCAATGGAATCCCATCCATAGAGCCAAAGATGACACGGAATCCGTGCATTCCATAGGGTCTGGATCCTCATGGATGCATGAAGACACTCATTTATGGATGTGCAAGGTTGCAGTAGAAGAAGAGAAGAGAGAGAAAGCCAGAGAGATAGGTGCAAAAGAAACACATAGATCAATTCAAGACCCAGCCTATGCACCTGTAATTTTTCCTGATGAGGAATTTGAACCCCATGGCTGGGCAGAAATCCTAGCAACAATGGACGTAGCCATCAATGAAGAACAATGGACACCCCACTGTGATGAGGATGGCTATGATATTTCAGTCTTCTCCATAGAGCCAATCATGGGAGAGGCAGTTCTAGAAGAATGCGAACCTAGCCCTGATGCGTTTGAGGATGCAAGTGACTCCGATCTAGAGTCAATCATTATGGACCCACCATTTGCATCAGACGAAGAATACTTCCATGAAATAGAATTTCAACCCCAAAGGCATGGAGAGCTTACAAATGATGTAAGATTAGCAACACATGTGACCCCGAAGGAAGAAGGAAAGAAACGAAAGAAGAGAGAAGTCTCACCAGAAGAGGAAGAATCTTTGTTTGAGGTCCCAGAAAATTTTAAGAAGTATGAGATAGACGACAGGAGAGTCATGATAAGAATGCCTAAACGAGAGGCTCAAGCAGGAGAGGCCTATGATAACAAAGAAACCACCAAGAAAATAGTAGTGGCCCTAGAAGAAGGAGAGGAGAGATGCACGTACATAGGCCATGACCTAACAGAGGAAGAAGAGCATGCGTTAATTGCCTTGTTAAGAGAATACAGGGATGTATTCGCTTGGAGTTACAAGGATTTGAAAGGTGTTGACCCTGACATATGTTCACACACTATCCCCATGACCTCAGATGCTAAACCCTCTAAGCAAAAGCCCTACACATATAACGATAATTACGCTGCTAAGATCAAAGAAGAGATAGATAGACTGGTTGAAGCTGGATTTATCTATGAAATTGAGCACACTGAATAGGTATCCCCCATCGTAGTGGTGCCCAAGAAGAATGGCAAGCTGCGTGTGTGCATTAACTTGAAAAAGGTTAATGCAGCCACGATTCGAGATAACTATCCGCTTCCCATCACAGAACATCTCTTAGAAAGAGTGGCAGGCAAGGAAGTGTACAGCTTTCTTGATGGATTTTCGGGCTACAATCAAGTGGCCATTGCACCAGAAGATCAGCATAAGACAGCCTTTGCCACAGAATGGGGCATTTTCGCCTTCAAAGTAATGCCATTTGGGCTTACCAATGCACGAGCTACCTTCCAGATATTAATGTGCCATGTGTTTAAGGAGTTCCTGAGGAAGAATTTAGAAGTCTATGTTGATGATCTTTGTGCTCATTCCAATATTAGACAAACCCATATCCCTGAACTCAGGCAAATCTTCGACAAATGTAGAGAATATCAAGTCTGCCTGAACCCAGAAAAATGCGTTTTTATGGTCAGGCAAGGCAAGATCCTAGGACACATAGTGTCAAAGAATGGCATATCCACTGATGAAGAGAAGGTGAGAGCTATAGCAGAGCTACCTAGGCCAAAAAATATCAAGGAAGTACAAGCTTTCATGGGGCATTGTGGTTATTACCGACGATTTATACACATGTATGCTGTCATTGCAAAGCCCATGTACGGACTTCTGACTAACTTTGAGTGGACTGATGAATGTGAGAATTCCTTCCAGGAACTTAAACGACGATTATGTTCAGCACCAATCTTGACCACACCAGATTGGAATAAGCCATTCCATGTTCATGTGGATGCATCCAGTTATGCTATTGGATGTGTACTTGCACAACCTACGGGTGAAGGTAATATGGATCTTCCAATTGCCTATGCCAGTAGACAATTGAATGCAGCTGAACGAAATTATACCACTACGGAGAGAGAAGGCTTAGGCATGGTATATGCAGTCAAGAAATTTAGACACTATTTGCTTGCAAATAAGTTTAAATTTTTTACTGATCACCAAGCATTGTTATATCTCGTGAACAAGCCATGCAATACAGGAAGATTAGTAAGATGGTTCCTCTTACTAATGGAATATGACTTTGAGGTTGTGGTAAGGAAAGGTAGGACTCATTTGAGAGCGGATCATCTCTCTAGGCTCACCTCCGGAGAAGCCCCACAGGGAGTATCAGATGATCTTCCTGATGCTTACTTGTTTAATTTGGAAGTGGTGCCGCAGTGGGCTAAGCCATTGGTACCAGTATTGACATACGGGCCTAACCATCCAGTGGTAAACACACGGGATAGAGAGGTTGTAAAAGCCCAAAAGTACCACATCATGGCAGGAAGCATGTACAAGCACACAGATCAAGGGATCTTGGCTTGTTGCGTAGAAGAGGACGAGTACGCTAAATGGTTGCAATTAGCACATGTAGGTGCATTAGAGCAACACTACTCAAAGCAACGAACTTTACAGACTCTAAAGAGACTCGGAGTGCATTGGCCAACTATGGAAGCTGATGTCCAAAAGTTGTGCAAGGAATGCCCTATCTGTTGCACTAAACCACCTGTGGAACACGCTACTCTCTATCAAGTATCCATTGTGCCAGATTGGAGCGAACCTCTAGTATCCTTCCTGAGGACAAACACATTCCCTCCAGACATGACTCTGGCTAGGAAAAGGAGTTTAGAACAAGAAGCCCTGGATTACTCACTCATTGGGGATAATCTATATAAGCGTGGTAAAGATGGGTACCTAAGACTGTGTGTCCATGAGAGTGAATATCTTAAAGTCTTGGAAACTGCTCACCAAGGTGTAGCAGGAGGACACTTTGGACCAGATCGGGTGATCAAGGCAGTACTATTTGCGGGCTTCTGGTGGCCTACCCTTCACATGGATGCACATACCTATGTGAAACGGTGTGATGTCTGTCAGAGAACTCAGTATCCTATACGAAAAGATGAGATGCCATTGAAACCTATGATGGGTGGACGTGCGTTCTCTAAGTGGGGAATAGACTTCGTAGGTCCTATTAATCCCCCAGCTAAGGGTTCTCATGCGGAATACATCATTGTTGCGACAGACTATCTAACCAAGTGGGTAGAGGTAAAGGCTACGACAAAGAACGATGTTCAAACAACTGCTAAATTCTTGTTTGAGAATGTGTTCACAAGATATGGGCTACCTATAGAGCTTGTAAGTGATAGAGGCACTCACTTCTTAAATGAAGTTATTGAAAATCTGCTCCAAGAATTCTTGGTAATACATAAGAAGTCTGCCCCCTATCATCCTCAAGCTAATGGACAAGCCGAAAGCACCAACAAGATCTTATGCAATGTACTGACAAAATTAGTGAACACTAAACGCTCTGATTGGGACAAACAGCTACACCATGCTGTTTGGGCATACCGAGTCGCCTATAAAACGGTACTCCAAGCCACCCCCTTTCAGATGGTATTTGGCCAAAACGCGGTACTACCCTTGGACTTCTTGATACCTACATTGAAGGTAGCACAAGAGCACGAATGGACGGGTCATGAACTCTCCTCTAGACTTTTTGACCTTGAACGATTAGGAGAAACAAGACTGAGAGCAGCTGCAGGGATATATGCAGCAAAGAAACGACAAAAGGCATACTTTGATGCCCATGTGAAGGATAAGGGCTTGAAAGCAGGAGATCTAGTTTTAGTTTACACATTGAAACAACATGCAAGGAAGCTAGAAAAGAGAGGCTACGGACCTATGATCATCAATAGGATCTCAACAAGTGGAGCAGTGCAACTAGCCACATTAGAAGGCGATGTTCTACCAAACTATATTAGCGGATGCAGAGTTAAGTTGTATCAGGAACCTCTCACAGAGGAAATGCTAAGTCCACTCAACACTGCTAAGAAACGCAAAGAGGAAGAAAAGCGAATTCGAGAAGAAGCTCAAGCAGAAGCCCTAGAGCGCATACGAAGAATGAAACTAAGAAGACAAGGTAGAGAGCATCCTAGGCAAGACGCATATGCAGATCAAGGATATGACGTGGCTATGTGTGAACTTTCAGGTGTTAGCTCACATAGAATAACTGACCGGCGTCCTTTCATAACCTTAGATATAGGACAAGGAAAGAGTGCAAGGACTGTAAGGGCCTTGATTGACTCAGGTGCAGCCACCAGTGCTGTTAAATCGTCTTACTGTCAAGAGTTGCAGTTAACTGTCGATCCTGTGGAAGCATATCTCATAGGATTGGGTGGCGTGGAAACCCCTTGCATGGGCGAGGTGGAACTTCCCCTCTATATTCAGGATGACGCAATGACAGTTAAAGCGCTAGTATGCCAAGACGAGGACCTCACGGAACCCCTTGTCCTGGGGCAAGACTGGATTTATGACCAAGCAGTCAACTTAAACCTAAGAAGTGGACTTCTTCAGGTATGGGTGAATCAGACTAGAATTACAATGGAGTTAAATAATGGAGCACTCAAGGAACTAGGAAAGGCACAGACTCCTGGTCCCTCCAGGGGTGCACATGAAGCTGACCATGCTGTTCTTGTCCAAGGCTATGTGACGCAGAAGAATGAAGATCTCAAAAAAGGAGTCAGAACCACAACGGAACTCCCTTCTTTTCCAAAGGCCAGAGGAAGGCAGCAACCAAAGGTGGATCAAAGGCAGAAGAAGCAGAGTACTACCTATGTCGGAGATCAAAAGTACCTGCGCAGCAAAATGTCTCAGCTAGTGAAACAAGTGTGGGTGCGGAAAGGCGAACACCCGGTTGCACTCAAGCAAACCACACGGGCAAAGCCTCTTATTAGTAACCAACAACACGACACTAATAAGAAGTCTTTCAGAAGTTCTTCTGCTAATGTGAAGTCTATTTGGGTGCCCAAGAGGTCGATGAAGGCTAGCCCACAATCAAGACAAATTTGGGTGCCTAAGGCTTGTTTGCGGGCTCAAATAGCTACACCAAGACCATATCCCATACAGTATGATCCATTCACTCGCACAGCTGGCATCCACTCATTTTCAACAATCAGGAACACACCAAGGCCCATGAGATCGCACATAATCACTTGTAAATGGGTCCCTAAAAGGCCTCATTTTCAAACCGAGACACCGATAAAACTCTCTAGAGTCTCTACGAAACCTAGAGCAAAACCTATCCGCTGTATTTGGCAGCCCAAGACTTGTAACAAACCCCCGGACCCCATTTGTAAATCCATGTTAACCTACTAACCACATCACTACCACACTACATCACTCCACTGAGCTCTTACGTCTACTGAACTCCTAACCACACACACACTTGCACCGAGCACTTACTAACCCATTATTCGCTCCCGACCCGCATGTTAATGTTGTAATGGGAACAACAACAGTTCTCTCTTGTCCTGTACAATGTTAACACATGTTTGTATATTCTCACAGAGACAGGTAGCAAGAAGTAACATGGCCGATACGGTAGGAACCAGCTCCCAGGCAGGCACCAGCCCCCAAGTTGTGGACATTGAAAGCCTTCCGGTCGAGGAGGAATTAAAGGAAAGACCAGTGGCATTACGGGCATTACATGCCATACCAATTCAGAATCCTCCACAAGGTCATACAATGCCGGTGGGCAAAGCTTCACACTGGTTCAGTGACGTTGCTGGACCTCTGGGTGAAGGCACATATATGTGGGAGTCCGAGGTAGAATTCAATGGACGTTGGGGCAGATACCATTTCTTTACCAGGGAATTTGAAAAGCTACAGAACAATGAAGGACTGAAGTCGATATGGAAGAAGGCGGGGCTTTATGATTACTTCAAGTTCCAACTACCAAAGCCAGATTTTCTAAGGTGCTCATATTTAATTAGTACCCTCACTCCCAGCAAAGACAAGAAAGGATACAGCTCCTTTGTGCTCCCATCACTCACAAGGGGCAATGAGCTGAAGCGTTTCCGCTTGACTATCAACTTGGTAAGAGAAGCTCTTGATATGCACGGAATGCACATTCCTACGGAGAAGGAGACCATGGTCCCCGATAATATGAAGAACAGGAATCTGACAAAACTAAAGGATATGGTGGCAATGACTCCTACGATAGCCATTCATTTACGTATGGTCATGCAACACTTTGCATTCCCCGCGCAAGACAGGTTCACAATGCCTCCCAAGAAGATCTGGTTTAGCCTCTACCTGGCGGATGCTTTTGATTTGACCATCAATATGCCACACTGGGTTATCGATCAGATCCATATGGCTCATCAACGATGGTACAAGAAACAGAAGTCGGTACTCTATGGATGTTGCGCGCTTACCAGAATCGTCTATAGATGTCTCGCCTATGATGTACCGGTGCAAAGGGCTCTCATTTGGTCCAGAGCATAGGAGTTTCAACGTAGATTGTCAGCTGTGGGGCCTCCCTCAAAGAAGATGAGAGGCACTGTCCAGATGCCTTGTGCACAAGCTCGCGGTGCAACCCTAACGCCTGAAACAACCCCAAGACTTCCTCGACGAGTGCAACCATTTACTATCAGGTTACCCAGGCACAGCACAGATGGCCCTAACCTTGTGTTTCCACCAGTACCGACTGATCTGGAATTCCCGCATGGATTCACTCTGGAGGATCTAACGGACGAAGAAGTTGCTAGAATCATCGACGCTGTCAATGCGGAAGTTGAAGCAGAGCAAGCTGGTGGACAGCAAACTGCCCCAGACCAAGCCCAGCCCAGCCAACCGGACGTAGTCAATGTGGATGATGAAGAAGAAGCACATGAAGAGGCACAGGGTGGACAATCAGAAGCAGAAGAACAAGAGTATGATCAGGAAGCCCTACAAGTACTGGAAGGTGCCCCTGCCTATACTAACGCATTAAAGAAGCTCTACGATACGATGAACCGAGTCCAAGAGCAACACAGGCTATCATTAGCTGCAGGTAAAGCCCTGATGAACCAGATTCTGGAGGAGGAAGGCGTGGACGAGCAATACCGTGCCACCCTGGAAATGATATCAGATGCTTTGGGAGTACCTGAAACGGTGCATACTGCACTAGCGCAATCACGAAGGACAGAGAAAAGATACGGAAGACGTCCCCCACGAGCAGGGAAACAAATGAATGTATTAGGATCAGGACCACAAGGCACCCCCACAACCACGGGCACTGCACACACCGCTCACGACACCGAGGAAGCCCATATATCAAGTGCACCTCCATCACCTCCCTTACCACCTTCGCCTCCCTCTCCACCACATTCACCTCCCATTACCAATGTAACAACCACCGTTACCGCCTCCGAGCCCACCGTCATGACTGAAGCACAAACCGCCAATCAACCCACACACCCTCTCAACACCTCCCGTGTATATACCTCCACTAACACTGTAACCTTAACGATAGCTACTGACATCCCCATTCCCCCACTCACACTTTCGGGTAGTTCACATTCACAATTGCACACACCATTGTACACATTCACCACAATCACTGCACCCACAATTCCACTATTCACAATCACTCCCACTACTGCTTCCACCACGGATTTTATGGACATATCACCTTCCACCGCACCTCTCCCTCCCCCCATACCACCACAATCTCCCATTCCCCCACCACCCACTTCACCATTTTCCAGCACTGCATTCACACTTCCCTTCCCCTCTCCCTTCCCCTCTGCACATCACACCCTCCCTGCATCCATCCCCATTAATAATGTATTCAATAATATGTATCAGTGCATGTCTCAGTTACAACAACACTATCAGCACCTCGATGCTCAGCATACAAGCTTGTTCAGGAGACATGAGGAGTTACAAGGAAGATTCACTGATTTAGAGAAAGAAAAGCATCAGTTACAACAGCAGTTTAGTGCATTGCAAGAACAACATGAGAAACTTGTGGCAAATCCACCGCAGCCTGATGCAGAAGAAAGACAACATATGGATGATTTGCTACACTCACAAATCACAGAGAACCTCAAGCTCCGCCGCAACATGGCTTTATTACGGAAGCATATGTCTGCAGCCCTAGAAGAAAATAGACGGCTTCAGACACAAAACGAAGAGAACTTGGAGTTATCCATGGAAGGTTCCCCACAGGAAATTGACCCGGAGAGATTTAAGGCTATTCCCTCGAACAATATGCAGATCATATTGGAAACCCATGCGGATCTCCTCGAAGCCCATGCAGCCTTAGAAAAGGAAAGAGACGAACTACGAAGGCAATTGGCAGCTCAACCAGCACCACCCAAAGAAGTCCCAACCACAGTTGACACAGCTGACGAAGTAGCAGCGCTCAAAGCACAACTCGAAGAATTGCAAAAGAAAGTGCTTGTATATGAACGACAACCCTCCCCCTTGGCAGAACCAGAACCTGAAGACCTAGTGCCAATCGAAGTAGAGGAAACTTTTGAGGACCCGTACGTTCCGATGCCAACACCCGGGGGTAAGCGAACAGAACAGGGCATGGACACAATTGAAATTGAGGCACCTGAATGGATGCAAAAATTAGAGAAAGTAGCCACGACGCATGATGACAGGGTGGCAGTCCAAATCGCGTTGATGTCAAAGTTGGAGGAGGTTGTAATAAAATCTGATTATTTTCAGAATCTCTCACACCATAGGTGGATCGGCCCATCGGATGACCTGTATGTTCCTTTTTGCGTGCTAATGGCGGATTATAACGCAGAGATCAAGCACCACACCTCAAGGGAACCCACCTCTGCCACCCAATTTGCACCTGACGACATCCCAGAAAGTGCCAAGCAGGGACATATTCGCCAACCGATGTGGAGAATTCGGCTGCTTGAAACATACCCGAAAATGGTCAGAACATGGAACAACATGCCCTTGTACATCAAATATAACCCATGTTATTGCCCTGTATTTCGAAGGAGATCATGGCCGGAGTACACACAAACAGTGCTGACAATTAAAGGATGTGAGAAGTGGCTCAATTATGTGTACTTCGCACCCCCGAAGGGCCCACCTACGATTGGATATATGATTTTGACGATTCGACATTGGGGGGTCCGGTTCAAGAATGTACCTGATGTCATGACTCAGATGTGCCTAAAGATTTTCGAACTTATGTTGGTCACCTTCAGGACCTTCAAAAATGTCAAGGAACCGCATCTCTCAGCATTAGGATTTAATGAAGGTAATCAGGACCTTGTATACGACATGAGCACAACCCCATCGATTAATGTTGTGTATGCATGGCACGCTCGCATCAAATATCTACCGGCCTGCTTCAAACAAACGTTTGAAGAGATGTTTGTCACGGGATTCTGGGAATATCACTCCGAGATATTCATTCCCAGACCATCCCATCTCTTGCAGTTGTTTGCAGTGGAACAAGCTCTCCATTCCGAAAAGCTACGTATACCACATCCAGAGGTTCCCGGGCCGGTAGATTGGGATGCGCTACTCACAGATTTGGCCAAAGGATTGAGGATTGCCGAACATCACTTAGCGCAGGATGTCGTCGAGTACTACATCCAAAAACCCACACAACAAGGGTCTGTCAGGGACGACAGACGCGAGAGAGGGGGGGGTGTTAGCAGCGGACAAGGGACTGAAGGACTAATGAGGCATGGCAGTCAGAGAAGAGAGTCAGAAGGGAGAGAAGGCACAGGCAGACAAGGGAGTCAACGAAGATTTGGCAAGTAGGCCAATAATTTTCTTCATGAAGAAGCAAGTACGAGCATTCACGCAGATCTAGCACTAAGGCAACCTTTATTTTTTCAACACCCTTACACCAATTAAAAGTGATTCTCATCACTAACAACCCCTGTAAATACCATTTCATATTTTTGTAGCTCCATTTTGTGCAAGCCAAGGAGTCCTTGAGCTTGAGGAGCTTTAGAAGTATCTACCTGCCAATTTTTGTATTTTTTAGATCTCGTTTGAGCCCTCAAATAAGCCCTGGAACCTAATTTTTAACTAGGCCGGACACTAGGTCTGGACAGGGCCAAAGCTAGTCAAAACTATAAAAGGAGCTAGAGAGCTCATTTTGGGGGTTAGATTGTAATTGAAACGAACTTGTAAGAGCTCTTGAAAGTAATCTAAGAACTCCATTGATTCTCCCTCTTTGTCTTACCGTGCGTGCGCGTGTGTGTGTATGTGTGTGCATGCTTGTGTGCTTCTCACTCACGCACTTGTGCCGCCACTTGCTGGAGGTCTTCATACCATCCTCACGTCTTCCCGGATTGACATTAAAGGAGGTGCTACTCATCATTGAGCTACAATGTGGATTGGAGCCGGACGACCTCTTGGGCAATCTTTGGTATAATGATCTTTGGCCTCTGGACAATGTTGACAAGGAGGTGCATCTTCTGGAAGAGAACACCTATTTTGCATGTGGCCTTACTCACCACAACGATAGCACATCAAAGGTCTATTATATTTAGGCTTTGCAGGCCTATTCTCCTCTCTATTAGATGTATTTGAAGTACTAGCATAATATGAATCCAAATTTTGAGGGTTACCTCTCTGCTGTGTACCCTTGAGGTAGTAGCAATCTCTAGCTTCATGACCATCTTTTCCACAAAATTGACAGCTTACCTTAGTAGGGCAATTAGCATTGGAATGTCCATTGTTGTTACAGATTGTACACCAAATTTGTCTCCTTATATCCTGAGTGGTCTTCAAATCTTCTAACTCTCGGCGAAGTTGGGCCACTTCATCATCAGTTCGACGCAGTGGTGGCAAGACCTTCTCTTCTTGTTGATTTTGTTGCATCTTCAATGCTTCCAACTCCCTTCTCAGTTGCTCAATAGGATCCAGATCTGCAGCATACTTTGGTTGTGTATCCCCTTCAAAATGTTGCCTTGCTTCTTCAATGCGTGATGCAGCTGCAACAAAATCATTGAGGGCAGCATCCAATCTAAGAGATTCACGAAGCTTCTGCTGAGATGACCTTGGCAGAGCCTTCTCTATCCACTTTTTAACCAAAAAGTCACCTGGAGCATGTGTCAGACGTGCAACAAGTGCTTTTGTTCTAGTGTGAAGTTCATGAAAAGATTCACCTGATCTTAGCTTCAAATTCTCTAGCTGATCCAGAGCTCTTTCTGAGGAATCACTTGGTCGGAATGTCTGTGAGAATGCCGCCTTCAGAGCCTCCCATGTAGTGAAATAGCCATCTACATATTGACTATACCATTTATCTGCAAGACCCTCCAATGTGGATGGAAAAAGTGCTAACATTGCATCTTCTCTATTCTGCAGACCTCGTCCACGGCATAAAGAGATGAATCTCCTCACATGATCATCAGCATCCTCATAAGCTTGTCCCTTGAAGGTAGGAAATTTGATGTTTAATCTGGAGAGTAGATGAGAGAGATCCTCCATTTGTACTGGGGTTTCTTCTGACCTATCTGAGGAGAAGTCTAGAGTTCTCCTATACCCTTCTTTTGACAATGGTGTCGCACCCAAATCAATAGACAAATTTAGGGAGGACAGAGGGGAGGTAGACTCACTAGTCGTGGTTATGGCTAACTTTTTAAGGCTCCTCCGAACACGAAGAGATTCCTTATCTGCTCGTGTATGGGTCATGTACCTATTCGCAATTGCAATAGGGCAAAACACCTCTCACAGAAATGCAAAGGTCCCACCGTGCGTGCCAAACTGTAGAGGAGGTACTGGGGTATCCACTTTTATAGAAAATAAACACTTCCAGTACGTCACCTACTCAAGGGGGGTTCTCTTTAGGGAAGTATACCCTTTAACAGTTCTGTGAGCAGGCAGACAACAAGAATTGTACAGAGTGGTAAATACTTCGGAAAATATGGACAACAAATGACCCAAGAAGACCGTACTCTTCTTGATTCAAATCAGGTGATTACAAGGTTGGGCAGAGTGATGCTCAGAAGTGCAAACTTAGGGCTAACAAGCCACCCTAAAAGTAAATAACTCCAATACAACAGATTCTTCCCATCAGCATAAGGGGCCAATGATATGCAGACTAACTCAGAACAATACAAATGGTAAGAATTTCTCAAGAGAATAGAGCTTAACAGCAACACTGACTGATAGAAAAGAAAAATCCAAGCCACTCTCTTACACTATAGTGCTCATAGCCCTCCACTGAGAAGCCTACCCTCTGTATCCACACTACAGAGTAGCTTCTACAATAGGCTTGAAACCACAAAGTGCAAGAGAGGTCTTCTGCACGTATGTACGAACCACTGTATCTCTAAAACTTGTTGTACCCCTATGAGCAAAAATCCATTGCTTTTATAGGCCTCAATAGGCCAAGTGAGCCTTGTCGAATCTTCACGTCCACTGATCACACGTCGGTTAATTGCCCAAGATTGGAGGGGTAGGTCAAATATTCCCTTGATTTGAATTAGATCCACCAAAATAGGTAGTCGCGGTGAATAGTTGGTGGCAAAAAGTTATTCCCTGCTTCCACTTTTCACAATTACCCTCCATCTGAGATTCGCATTTTGTGGTGTGGTTATTTCCTCACTAATGGCTTCATTACCTTTCTTTGTTGCATTATTCTACCGAGCTTCCATTTCTTCAAGAATCTGTTCACATCCTTAGGAACATCTTCCCCATCTTGAGCAATCACTCTGAAGACCTTTTACATCAGGAATGCGATCTTCGATAAGGTTTGTGTTGCCATTTAGAACCTCATCAAAATCTTTGAGCATTTCCATTCTTCCCTCTTTCTTCTCCAAGAGTCTGATCAAATTCTGGCCTTGTAGCTGCTAGTCCATCGCTTATCTCATGATCACTAGCTGAAGATACATTAGCTTCCACTATCATATCCTCTGCCACATTCAAATTGATGCCCAGCTTGTGGGTGTGAAGATGTGTGTGAGTGTGAGGGAGTGTGTATATGTGTGCGTACATGCGGGTGTGTATGTGTGGGTGTGCGCGATAGTGTGGTTATGCATGTGTGTATGTGTGGGTGTGGGTTTGTATGGGTGTGCATGTGAGTGAGTGTGTATGGGCGAGTGGAAGTGTGTGTGTAGGGGTGTGTGTGCAATTGTGTGGGTATGCATGTATATGCGCGAGGAAGTGTGTGCGTTTGTGTGTGTGTTGCATGTGTGGGAATGTGAGGAGGTGAGGGGGAAATGAGGGCGGAGAGAGGGGGTTGCGGAGGGCGGAGAGGGGGGTTGCGGAGGGCGGAGAGAGGGGGTTGCGAAGGGCGGAGAGGGGGGGTTGCGGAGGGCGGAGAGAGGGGGTTGCGGAGGGCGGAGAGAGGGGGTTGTGGAGGGCGGAGAGGGGGGTGCGGAGGGCGGAGAAACGGGGTGCGGAGGGCGGAGAGAGGGGGTTGCGGAGGGCGGAGAGGGGGGTTTGCGGAGGGCGGAGAGAGGGGGTTGTGGAGGGCGGAGAGGGGGGTGCGGAGGGCGGAGAAACGGGGTGCGGAGGGCGGAGAGAGGGGGTTGCGGAGGGCGGAGAGAGGGGGTTGCGGAGGGCGGAGAGGGGGGGTTGCGGAGGGCGGAGAGGGGGGTTGCGGAGGGCGGAGAGAGGGGGTTGCGGAGGCGGAGAGAGGGGGTTGTGGAGGGCGGAGAGGAGGGGTTGCGGAGGGCCGAGAGGGGGGGGGTTGCGGGGGGCGGAGAGAGGGGGTTGCGGAGGGCGGAGAGAGGGGGTTGTGGAGGGCGGAGAGGGGGGTGCGGAGGGCGGAGAGAGGAAGGGGGGAAGAGAGAGAGAGAGAGAGAGAGAGAGAGAGAGAGAGAGAGAGAGAGAGAGATAGAGAGAGAGAGAGAGAGAAGGGACGAGAGGGCGGGGAGAGAGAAGGAAGAGAGAGGGAGAGAGAGGGGAGAGAGAGATAGAGAGAGAGAGGAGAACGAGAGGGAGATAGAGAGAGAGAGAGAGAGAGAGAGAACGAGAGATAGGTGATAAAGTGAGAGGCCAAAAAACAAATCAACTGAAATGAAAGCACAACTGCCCAGGACTCTAAAAGCAACAACTGCCGGAGCACCAATAAGTCCAGGAAATGGAACGAAATACTCCCTGAAGCTACAGCCCAAGGCATCTGAGAGCTCCCTTCTCAATCTCTTTCTCTTCTATCTTCTTAGGACCAGTGGGTTCTGACCCCTATGCTTGGAGCCCACTGCTCCCATGCCACAAAGAGAGAGAGGAAACAGAGAAGGAATACTACAGTCACCAATCCCTTGTACGCTTCAACCCTTCTATCCTCCGAACCCATAACTGGCCATCCCATAATCCCAAGTGTGGTTGGAAACCCGGCACCCACAGAAGGCACCCTGTGTTTCCCACCTATCCCCCAATACGGGTACCTCCATTCCATGACCCTCATTTCCCATCGGGCCCCTACACCTCTTTCAACCTGACCTCACCACCCCAATACCCGTCCTTTGTGGAGTAGTTCATCCGCTCTCCAATGTTTCAAAGGCACATTTCCCCGCTGTTTGCAACGACATCAATTTACACGAACACCACACTCACTTCACCTACCATACCCACGTACATGGTAGCCCCTGTACACACCAACTTGTCTGACCCAATGGACATTTCACCAACCACAGCACCTCTCCCCACGATTCCACCATCTCCCCCTCCCTTACCCCCCACCTCACCACTCACATCATTGGCACACACAGCATTCACTACCTCCCTACCCAATCCCACCTCCCCTGCATTTCAAACTTTTCCCCTTGCATCTCATAATGTAAATAGCACGTTCAATACATTACTTCAGTGTGCACATCAACTACAACAAGAATACCATCAATTGGAAGAACGCACTGCTGCCCTCCAGGCAGAATCTCAGCGTCTACAAGCTAGAGTCAACACTCTTGAAGCTGATTACCAAACGCTCCTAACCGAGCATACCACCTTACAGCAGGCTCACTCCGAATTGGAATCAAAGACATCGACAGTAGATGATCAAGCAGTCAAGGAACTAGAAACAGTGCTTCAAGCGCAAATGATATCTAATGCTACACTCAGACGCAACCTTGGGCTATTAAGGAAGCATATGGCAGCAGCACTAGAAGAGAACAAGAGGCTTCAACAACAAAACCAAGACAACTTTGAAGCGGCTATGGAAGGAACTGCAGGAGCAACCATTAGCCCTACCAAGTATAGAGCAGTCCCATCGGAAGACATTCGCATCTTACTTGAGGAGCATGCAAATTTCTTGGAGTCATATGAAAAGTTAGAGACTGAATGTGCAGACCTAAAGAAACAGATAGCCAGTGCCCCCACAGCTCAACAGGAGCCGGTAATCTTGTCACACTCTACAGAAGAAGTAGAGACCCTCCGGAAATAGGTGGCAGAACTCCAAGCACGCCTCGCACCATATGAAAGGCCACCCTCACCCACTGAAGAACCAGAACCTGAAACAGTAGTGGAAATCCCCGTCGATGACAGCTATGAAGAGCCGTACGAGCCAATGCCAACACCCGGTGGTTGGACTACAGAGGAAGGACAGGACACTTTAGAAATTCAAGTTCCAGATTGGGTAAAAACGGTCGAGAAAGTGGGTAAGACACATGATGATCGCGTTGCCGTGCAAATGCAATCTCTCACAAATCTGGAAGAAACTGTCCTTCGGTCTTCTTACTTTCAGAACCTATCCCACCAACGGCTAATCACAACATGAGAGTCCCAATACATGCCTTATTTTGTCTTGCTACATGATTATAATGCAGAAGTTAAAAGACATACAGGGAAGGAGCCCACATTTGCCACCCAATTTGAGCCAGAGGACTTACCGACAGATGCACGTGCGGGCTCGATTTTCCAGCCTAATTGGCGTGCACGTCTACTAACCGATTACCCTGAAATGATGAGCACCTGGGTAACCATGCCACTGTATATCAAGTATAATCCATGTTATTGCCCAATGGTACGTCGCAGATCATGGCAAGCATTTGCGATCAAGGTACGCAACAATAAAGAATGCTCGGCTTGGGTTAACTATCCATATTTTGCTCCACCTCGAGGGACCCCAACCGTAGCCTACATGGTATCAACAATTCGGCACTGGTCTACACATCTAAATAATGTACCCGACATAGCAGCAAAAATGTGTATGAAAATATTCGAGCTCATGACCATTGTCTTCAAAACCTTTCGGATGGTACAAGCTCCATACATCTCTGCCCCTGGATTCTCCCAAGGTAACAAGGATTTAGTCTACGACATGAGCCAGACTCCCTCGATCACTATAATCTTTGCCTGGCATGCACGAATAAAGTACTTACCCGCATGCTTCAAGCAGACATTTGAGGAAATGTTCTCTACGGGATTCTGGGAATATCATTCAGAAGTTTTCATTCCCAGACCCACACATTTGCTACATCTATTCGCAGTAGAACAAGCGATCCATGCAGATCAGTTACGTCTGCCACATCCGGACATTCCAGGACCAATTGATTGGGATCGTATGATGACAGACTTGGCCAGAGGACTACGCATACAAGAACATCAGCTTGCCACTCAGGTGGTGGAATATTACATCCAACACTCCTAGCAACAAGGGTCTGTCAGGGATGACAGACGCGAGAGAGGGGGGGTGTTGAGAGCAGTATGGGCACCCAAGGACTGACTAGACAAGGAAGCCAGCGGAGAGAGTCAGAGCGAGGTGAAGGATTAAGTAGACAAAGCAGTCGACGCAAATCTGGCAGATAGGCCTTCAAATTTTTCCAAATCAACATCTTTATAACAGTGATTCTTATCACTAACAATCATTGTAAATACCATTTCATATTATTGTAGCTCCATTTTGTGCAAGCCAAGGAGTCCTTGAGCTTGAGGAGCCTTAGAAGTGCCTACATATCAATTTTCGTATTTTTTAGACTCCGTTTAAGCCCTCAAATTGGCCCTGGAACCCAATTTTTAACTAGGCCGGACACTAGGTCTGGACAGGGCCAAAACCTAGTCAAAAACCATAAATAGAGCTAGAGAGCTCATTTTTGGGGGAGATTGTAATTGAAATGAACTTGTAAGAGCTTTTTGAAAGAACTCCATTGCTTCTCACTCTTTGTCTTGCCGTGTGTGCGCGTGTGTGTGTATGTGTGTGCATGTTTGTGTGCTTCTCACTCACGCACTTGTGCCTCCACTTGCTCGAGGTCTTCATACCATCCTCACGTCTTCCCGGATTGACATTAAAGGAGGTGCTACTCATCACTGAGCTACAGTATATGTATATGTATATGTATATGTATATGTATATGTATATGTATATGTATATGTATATGTATATGTATATGTATATGTATATGTATATGTATATGTATATGTATATGTATATGTATATGTATATGTATATGTATATGTATGTATATGTATATGTATGTGCATATGTATATGTATATGTATATGTATATGTATATGTATATGTATATGTATATGTATATGTATATGTATATGTATATGTATTGTATATGTATATGTATATGTATATGTATATGTATGTGCATATGTATATGTATGTGCATATGTATATGTATATATATCTGTATCTGTATATGTATATCTATATGTATATGTATATGTATATGTATATGTATATCTATATGTATATGTATATCTATATGTATATCTATTTGTATATGTATATGTATATGTATATGTATATGTATATGTATATGTATATGTATATGTATATGTATATGTATATGTATATGTATATGTATATGTATATGTATATGTATATGTATATGTATATGTATATGTATATGTATATGTATATGTATATGTATATGTATATGTATATGTATATGTATATGTGTTGGCATACAAGTCAGATGAAGAGCATACTAGCACAACGGAGCAGTCATGCACAATATGGCAACAAGGCCCAATCATTTTTTCCATGGACCATTTACAACTCAAGTGATTTTAATCACTACACAAACATTGTAAATTCCATTTTTGGTAGAATAGACTCCATTTTGTGCAAGCCGAGGAGTCCTCGAGCTTGAGGAGCATTAGAGCTAGCTACATATCAATTTCCATAATTTTTAGACTCCGTTTGAGCCCTCAAATAGGCTCTAGAACCTAATTTTTAACTAGGCCGGAGACTAGGTCTGGACAAGACCAAAGCTAGTTAGAAAACTATAAAAAGAGCTAGAGAGCTCATTTTTGAGGTTAGATTGTTTGTGAATTGAGCTTATGTAAGAGACTTTTTGACTAATGCAAAGAACTCCATTGTTCCTCTCCTTGTTCTTGCCTTGTGTGCGCGTGTGTGTGTATGTGTGTGCATGCTTGTGTGCTTCTCACTCACACACTAGTGCCTTCACTTGCTCATAGTCTTCATACTAGTCCTCACGTCTCCACGGATTGACAATTATGAGGTGGATCTTCTCACGTTGGTACTCACCATTGTGCTAGAGTGACACCAAATTTGGCGCCGTTGCCAGGGAGAGAGCTTCGAGGACGAGCGTATGATGGTAAGACGTCGAGTTGAGACATTGGAGTTATAGGTAATATCCTTTCTTTTCCTTATTTTTCTTCATTTTTTTTTCTTATTTTTGCATCACCATCATCACCATCATCATCCCCACCATCTCCCACCTCCATCTCCATCTCCACAAAAATTTCAGTTTTTTGGTCATATTCCACTCCCCACCTCATTTCCCTCATTTCATTGTGAGAGAGAGCGAGAGAGAGCTTGCATGCGATCTGTTTTTGTGTGTTTTTTGAGCTTTTGTTGTAGGAACTAGTTGTACCACCATCTCCAGTAGCTTGCGCAGGTACGACAGACTCTGCACAGGTCCCGGGACGTCGACCTCTGTCTGTCGCGACAGACAGAAAAACTTGATATTTTGTGAATGCGTGTTTGGCACGGATCATCGAGAGCTTTTGGAGAAAGCAAAGTAAGTGCCAGGGTGAACAAGCTTGGGAACGTGCTTCCTGGGTAGGCCAGCATCGTCAGGAGGGGCGACTTGAGGTTGGAACATCACTTAACCCCCTCAGTCCATTTTTAGCATAGGCTAAGTGCGAATAGTTGTCCTGATTGACTAGGGGTACGATAGGAACACTCAAGTTTGAAGAGTCTTTAACTTCTCAAGTGCAAGGATAGGCTAAATTATAGTCAAAGGATAACTTAAAGGAAAAGAACTTAAGCGGACATAGAACATCAAGTACGACACACTAAAGTGCTCCTGACGACGCTTAATTAAAAACAAGAAAACACATCCAAAGGAACTTAAAAGGAACAAGTGACTGATACCAAAGAATCAGCAACTTACAAAGAGCATATGAACCTTAGGTCAGGTAGACACCTAGGGAGAGACAGACAAAGTCTTAGATCTTCAGAGGCTAGTGTCAATCATACTGCTAGGTCTCGGGCCCAGCAGTTGAGCCATCATTCGTATTACCCTAGTTCTGAGACTAGCGAGTGTGAGATGTCCCACGGTATGGAGAGACCTACAAGAAGTTCTGGGGTGCCATATTTACATGGGGTGGAAGGCCCTTACAAGATGCAACTCGAGTACCTTAGGACCAACCGATTAGGTGCTAGCATCTATGAGGACGGCCTAGGAAGATCTGTGGTCTAGATTAAAAACCTTGAACAATCCATTGGACTAGAGCGCCCAGCTGTCAAGTTTGAAAATGGAGCATACTTGGACAAGGAAGGGACAATATATGTAGTCACCAGTCATCCAGATAGGACAGATGAATTTGGGAATGTGGTCTCGGAAACGGACTTAGGTGACCTAGAGCAAGGAAACATGGGCGAAGAACCTAGAACCCCCCGAGGCAAATCTGTTCTCACGAGGATTATCACACCAGAGTGGATTCCCCAAGATAATAAGAGCATAGATCTCCTCTTGAACCGAGAGACGGATGAAGCCTTTTGGAGATATAGATCTAGTCAGCCGAGTGAGGTAGGAACAATCATGATATATGAGTTCAAAGATCCTGATATTCCAGGGAGAGTGACCTACTTAGATCACTCTTCAGAGAGGATCTTTGGGGTTACAGAAAATGATAGGCATGCTTACACTTGGAAAGGCAAATTTATCTTCCCCCAACCAAGATCGAATGTGGCCTTTGGTCTCCAAGGAGCTGGAACATCTCAAGCTCATGGGACTCAAAGAGAAAGGAGTAGAGAGAGACCTGAGGTAAGCTTTGCCAACTCTTGGGGAAGAGAAAGAACGAGAACAGAAACAAATAGAGGGGAACCTAAGGGACATAGAGCCCCAGGGAACCGAAGAAATGCTGATGATTTCCCTTTGCCAAGACCGAGAGAGCACACGAGGACCTTGAGACCGACCCAGCTAGTTAAGTCCATGAAAAACTACTTCGATGGCACGGGAGACCCCTACGATCATGTAGCTGAGTTTAAGCAAGTCTTGAGAGCTGAACAGGTTGAAGACCTGTTCACGCAATACAATGCCTTTGGTTTGACCCTTAGGAACACCGCCCTGACATGGTTTCAGCCACTAAACGAGAGGCAGTTCAGGAGCATAGATCAACTTCTAGAGGCATTCATTATTGATTTCTCTAAAAGTGGCATAAGGCATAATACTTCCTCATTGATATACAGCTTCAAGCAGACCCCGCAAGAGACTGTGAGACTTGTAGGAAGAAGATTTAGGCAATATCTTGAGCGATGTCCTGGTCCTGAGTTACCCACGGCCGCTAAGCAAGTGGCTTTATTCTTGGATGGATTGCTAAGTACCAAATTGAGATCATGTGTACTTGAAGGACCCCCAGACTATAGAAGAATGTGTACGCATGTGCATCGATATTGAGGATAACCTAGGGGAGGAGTTAGAGCTTTCCAAAATCTACAAAGATTCAGATAGTACCTCTAGCCTCTCTTCCTCACAATCCACATCAATTGAGGGACTTGCGGAAAAAGTAGCTCAAAAACTAGGTGTCTCTAGCAAACAAATTCCTAGATTTGCCCCAGTAAAGAGGTGTTATACTTGCGGTGTTGACCATATGGCAAACGCATGTCCCATCACGGCTCAACCCCAAGTGAATCCTAGCAGCCAATATTGCACCATAGAGCGAAGGTACACAAATCACTCAGCATAGGACTGCCCATACAATAAGCAAGCGGTTAGGCAAACCTACCCTCAGCCATACCCTCAACAAGGCAAATACCAGAGTCAATACTCACCACAACAATATACTAGGCCTCAGCAAAATTACCAACCGCAATATCAGGCCCAACTGAGACCCCAGCCAGTGCTAGCACAGCAACCACCTGCTCCTACTAATGTGATTCCGGTAAAGTATGGTGCTGCAGAAGAAAACCTGAATAGAGCTATAGTCCCAGTAACACCATTAATCTCAGAAAGTGATCCCAGTGACCATAGCTTTGATTCTACACATGTTGATAGTCCCCAGGCTTACTACATGCAGTCTCCTGAACATGGTGAGTCTTACTACAGTGAGGAGCCGAGTGAACCTATTTGGGAGACAGAGTATGCGAATGTCATGTACGCGAACCCCAACCCTAGACCTCAACCTAGGCAGGTAAGACCTCCATTTCCTAGAGGTTCATGCTATAGATGTCACGGAGATCATCTCATTCGTGATTGTCCCTTGCCTCCACCGACACAACCCCAGTCAGTGACAATCCAAGGCTATTGCCAGGAGTGTGGAAAGGAGCATCTCTTACGAGACTGCCCAAAGAATCCTAATAATATGCCAAAAATCACTCCTATCAATGTGATTGGCTTAGTGGTAGACTCCACAAGAAGTGTGACTTCCACAGCCCCAGTACAAGTCATCACGAGAGCCCAGACACTTAAGCAAAACCAAGACTTAGGCCAGGAAAAGAATGCGGAGGTTAGTGAGATTGAGAGCCAGAATAAGAAGAGGACAAGAGCTTGGAGAGATAGCCGTGAACGTATGAAAAGGCAATGGGCAAGAAAGATGATCGAACTTGAGGAAAGCCTACGAGAAACCAAAGCCAAAATCATAGAAATCACATCTCAAACGCACTCTCACACATCCCTGCCACTACCATCCCCTTCACCCTCCATTCCTCCACCCACCAATACACCACACGTAACCCAACCACCACCCCGAGTAGGATCAGTCTTAGTCGATCCCACTCCTGAAGATCTAGACATGATGCTTAAAGCATATCATGCCAGAATTCAAGAAGGGCCCAATGTAACAGATCTTGAGAAATGTTACCCTAGAGCCGATCTAGAGATAGAGCGAACAAAGCTTTGTGCTAAAATGGTCGAATTGGCACAAGCCATGTTTGAAGCCAGTCGTTTGTTGAATGGATCTAACCCCATCAGAACACCATTGCACTTTGATGGTCTATTGGATAGATTGGAGGGGTTACTTGCAAAGTCTGGAAAAGGAGCCACCTCCGAGGCTAAGGAGAGGGCAAGTGATAGAATAAGCATTCCTCCCAAGGAAGCTTATGTGCCTAACTCCACTGAACCAGACACCTCTTCTTCTATGAATCAATACACACCAGAATTCTTGCGAGAGATTCAAGAAGAGAAATGGGCTAAAGAGAGTGAAGTTCCTCCTCCCATTGAACTGGTGGATGACACACACGATCAATTCCCACAAGACCTTCCTTCCATTTATGGAGAGCAGGAGAGTGCCCAATCTCAAGAAAGATTAGACTTCGAGTCTAATTCTTTACAAGAACTACCCCATTTCACAGGCCCATGGGAAGAAAAGTCCACTTGTATGAGAGCACCTACAGTCATGGTAAGAAACAAAGATTCAGTCATACCTAGGAACACGGAGGTAGTGAAGAACACCAAAGTGTAGTGCAATCTCACTTTGGAAGAGCTGCTCAAGGTTAGACCAGAAGTGTGGAAACATGTAGCCAATCAAGTGCCCGAAGTAGCAAAACCACATTCCCAGGTAGGATCTCAAAGAACAGTGCCAGAAATATCCTTGGACAAGATAGGAGACATGAGCGAGGGAGAAGAAGGAAACACCTATCTCCCCATCACTCATCAGGGCTACACAACCAAGGCCATTTTGGACTCAGGTGCAGGAGTTGCAATTGTTACCACTTCCTTATGGAAACGATGGGGCAAGCCAGCTCTCAGGCCAACGAGAATGAAATTGCAGATGGCTGACGGGCACATAGAAAGACCCTTAGGACTACTAGAGGGGATAACTCTCACTACTTGTGGTGTAGAGTTTGAGCACACATTTGCTATCTTTGACTTTAGCAAAAATCAAGCCTATGAGATGATTTTGGGAAGACCATTTATGCGGCAGTTGCAAGTGGTACAGGATTGGGGAACCAATTCCTTGTACCTACAACACTTAGGTGTTACAACCAAAGTCAATCTCAAGGATTACTCTCATAGAGATGTCCCTCCTATCCAATGGAACCCTATCCATAGAGCCAAAGATGATACGGAATCGGTGCATTCCCTAGGATCAGGATCCTCATGGATGCATGAAGACACTCACTTATGGATGTGTAAGGTAGCAGTAGAAGAAGAGAAGAGAGAAAAAGCCAGGGAGGTAGGTGCAAAAGAAACCCATAGATCAATCCAAGACCCAGCCTATGCACCTGTAGTTTTTCCAGACGAAGAATTTGAACCTCACGGCTGGGCAGAAATTCTAGCAACAATGGATGTCGCCATCAATGAAGAACAATGGACACCTCACTGTGATGAGGATGGCTATGACATTTCAGTCTTCTCCATAGAGCCGATCATGGGAGAGGTAGTTTTAGAAGAGTGTGAACCTAGCCCTGATGCATTTGAGGATGCGAGTGACTCCGATCTAGAGTCAATCATTATGGACCCACCTTTTGCATCAGATGAAGAATACTTATATGAAGTAGAATTTCAACCCCAGAAGCACGGAGGGCTTACAAAGGATGTAAGGCTAGCCACACAGGTAACCCCTAAGGAAGAAGGAAAGAAAAGAAAGAAGAGAGAAGTCACACCAGAAGAGGAAGAATCTTTGTTTGAGGTCCCGGAAAATTTTAAGAAGTATGAGATAGATGACAGGAGAGTCATGATTAGAATGCCTAAACGAGAGGCGCAATCGGGAGAGGCCTATGATAACAAAGAAACCACCAAGAAAATAGTGGTAGCCATAGAAGAAGGAGAAGAGAGGTGCACTTACATAGGACATGACCTCACTGAGGAAGAAGAGCATGATCTAATAGCCTTGCTAAGAGAATACAGAGATGTATTCGCTTGGAGTTACAAGGATTTGAAAGGAGTGGACCCTGACATATGCTCACATATGATTCCCATGACCACAGAGGCCAGACCTTCAAAACAAAAGCCATACACATACAATGACAACTATGCTGCCAAGATCAAAGAAGAGATAGACCGCTTGGTTGAAGCTGGATTTATCTATGAAATTGAGCACACTGAATGGGTGTCCCCCATTGTAGTGGTGCCCAAAAAGAATGGTAAATTATGTGTATGCATTAACTTGAAGAAGGTTAACACAGCCACTATCAGGGATAGTTATCCGCTTCCAATCACCGAGCATTTATTAGAAAGGGTAGCCGGCAAGGAAGTGTACAGCTTCCTAGATGGGTTCTCTGGCTATAATCAAGTGGCCATTGCACCAGAAGATCAACATAAAACGGCTTTTGCCACAGAGTGGGGCATATTCGCCTTTAGAGTAATGCCATTCGGGCTTACCAATGCTCTCGCAACCTTCCAGAGATTGATGTGCCATGTGTTTAAAGAGTTCCTGAGAAAGAATTTGGAAGTCTATGTTGATGATCTATGTGCTCATTCCAACATCAGACAAACACATATACCTGAACTCAGGCAAATCTTTGACAAGTGTAGAGAGTATCAAGTCTGCCTGAACCCAGAAAAGTGTGTTTTCATGGTCAGGCAAGGCAAAATTCTAGGACACATAGTGTCAAAGAATGGCATATCTACGGATGAAGAGAAAGTAAGAGCTATAGCCGAATTACCTAGGCCAAAGAATGTCAAGGAAGTACAAGCTTTCATGGGGCATTGTGGTTATTACCGACAATTTATACACATGTATGCCATCATAGCAAAGCCTCTGTATGGACTGTTGACTAACTTCGAGTGGACTGATGAATGTGAGCATTCCTTCAATGAGCTTAAACGGCGATTATGTTCAGCACCAATCTTGACCACACCAGATTGGAATAAGCCTTTCCATGTTCATGTTGATGCATCCAATTATGCTATTGGGTGTGTACTAGCGCAGCCTACCAGTGAAGGTAATATGGATCTTCCAATTGCCTATGCTAGTAGACAATTGAATTCAGCCGAACGAAATTATACCACTACAGAGAGAGAAGGATTAGGCATGGTATATGCAGTTAAAAAGTTTAGACATTATTTGTTTGCAAATAAGTTTAAATTTTTTACTGATCATCAGGCACTGCTATATCTTGTAAACAAGCTGTGCAATACCGGAAGATTAGTAAGATGGTTTCTCTTGCTAATGGAATACGATTTTGAGGTTGTGGTAAGGAAAGGGAAGACTCACTTGAGAGCAGATCATCTCTCTAGGCTCACATCAGGAGAGGCCCCACAAGGAGTATCGGATGATCTTCCTGATGCCTACTTGTTGAATTTGGAAGTAATACCTCAGTGGGCTAAGCCATTAGTGCCAATATTGACATACGGGCCTAACCACCCAGTAATAAACACTCAAGGTAGAGAG
Source organism: Ceratopteris richardii (assembly GCA_020310875.1). Classification (NCBI taxonomy): domain Eukaryota; kingdom Viridiplantae; phylum Streptophyta; class Polypodiopsida; order Polypodiales; family Pteridaceae; genus Ceratopteris; species Ceratopteris richardii. The sequence goes on along the minus strand of CM035428.1, from coordinate 105,058,040 downwards.
GTAGTAAAAGCCCAGAAGTACCATATCATGGCAGGAAGCATGTACAAACAGACAGATCAAGGGATCTTGGCTTGTTGTGTAGAAGAGGACGAGTACACTAAATGGTTGCAATTAGCACATGTAGGTGCATTAGAGCAACACTACTCAAAGCAAAGAACCTTACAGACACTAAGGAGACTCGGAGTGCATTGGCCGACTATGGAGGCTGATGTCCAAAAGTTGTGCAAGGAATGCCCAATCTACTGCACTAAACCACCTGTGGAACATGCCACTCTTTATCAAGTGTCCATAGTGCCAGATTGGAGTGAACCACTAGTATCCTTCTTAAGGACGAAAACATTCCCTCCATACATGGCTCCGGCTAGGCAAAGGAGTTTAGAACAAGAAGCCCAAGATTATTCACTCATTGGTGATAATCTATACAAGCGTGGTAAAGATGGTTACCTGAGACTATGTGTCCATGAGAGTGAATATCTCAAAATCTTGGATACTGCTCACCAAGGTGTAGCAGGGGGACACTTTGGACCAGATCGGGTAATCAAGGCAATACTATTTGTGGGCTTTTGGTGGCCAACCCTTCACATGGATGCACATACCTATGTGAAACGGTGTGATGTTTGTCAGAGAACTCAGTACCCTATATGCAAAGATGAGATGCCACTAAAGCCTATGATGGGCGGACGTGCATTCTCTAAATGGGGAATAGAATTTGTTGGTCCTATTAATCCCCCAGCTAAGGGTTCACATGCTGAATATATCATCGTGGTCACAGACTATCTAACCAAGTGGGTAGAAGTGAAAGCTACTACAAAAAATGATGCTCAAACAACAGCAAAGTTCTTATTTGAAAATGTATTCACGAGGTACGACATCTTGCCACCACTCATGAAGAGAATCGACGCCTGCAATTACAAAATCAGGAAAACTTAGAAGCAGCTATCGAAAGCACACCTGGGGCACCCATCAGCCCATCAAAGTTTCAAGCAGTGACCCCCGACAATATCAAGATCATATTGGAAGACTATGCCATGCTGCTTGAAGCACATGACCAGCTATCAGAGGAACTGGGTAAACTGAAGAAGAAACACCAAAAAGAAACAACAGCTGCCTCTCAAACCACCTCCTCCGCGGCTTCACTTCTCACAGACTCAGAGGCCTTAAAAGATCTCCAGAAACAGGTCACCGAATTGCAAGCACGTCTACTACAATATGAGAGACCACCTTCCCCTCCTGAGGCTCCCACCGACGAAGAAGTAGTACAAATTCCTGTGGAACAAACATTTGAAGAAGAATATGACCCACAACCCTTCCCAGGAGGCCAACAAACGGAAGAAGCTCAGGACACATTCGAAGCACCACGGCCTCCATGGCTACGTCAAG
>CM035428.1:104976660-105051660 GCA_020310875.1 Ceratopteris richardii | reverse complement strand
GCTCAAAAAAGGAGCATTATCTATATGGGAGTCAATGATTACTTGCTACCTCACATTAGAGGACTTAAAAGTGCAAGTGATATATGGAATGCTTTGAAGGAGCATTTCCAAAACAATACAAAGTCCAGGAAGGCATCTTTATGGGTAGAGTTCACTACATTCAAGAAGAAGGCTTCTCAATCTACTTCTGATTATGTAGCAAGGATGAAAGATATTGCTGTTAGCCGCCGGATTGGATCTCTATGTAATTTTATTTTCTATATTCACACGCACTGAAAAGGCGTGGCGAAAAGATGTAACCCTCTTTTGAGTAATGAAAAGGCAAGCACGGCATTCGTCGAGCAAGAGGATTGCCAAACTGTCTGTATGGGCGATAGCGTTGGAGATACTGTGTTGCAGATTTTGAAGAACTCTGAGTAGTGTGTTTGATTGTTACATTTCAGTTATTAATCGTTAATTACCATACATTGTGGTTAACTTTAACAGTTCTGTGCGAATCCATAAATGCTTGATACGCATGGTAGATGCATTGCACAGTGATAAGTGTTGAATCGGAAAGTAGTTAGTTGTTAATTGAATGATTGAATTGGGAAAATTAAAAAAAGGGCTTCTATACTATCATACCCCTGTCCATCCCAAGAACCCAGAAACGAGATTAAAAGGGCTTAACAAAATGCACTTTTAACACTGGCACCGTCTCTGGGAAATGGAGTAGTTGGTTGCACAGAAGATTAAAGATTGACGAAGAATTCTTTGATACATGCCAGTAACACGCTCCGGTGAATCATACCCCAAATACCGTAGAGATCAACAGCCCTGGGCAATTCCAAACTTATTAGGAACACCCCCTGGTGGTAGAAGTACAGGACAGTTAAGTCCAGTTGCAGAAGGTTCGGTACAGCCAGTCAGTAGTGATTCTGGTGCTAGTTCGATAGCACCTGACGAGATTCTGATGAATTTCGGTGCGAGTCCGGTACCTTTTGGAGAAAGTACGGTGATTTTTGGTTGTACAGAGACGCAGTGCGGAATCAATTCCGCACTATCTAGTCAGAATTCGGTCATTTTTTATGACAGGTTCGCGTTACTGGGGGAGAACGTCTTTGGTGATAGTGTAGCCTGGTCCAGTGAGACTTCGATGGGTTTCGGTGGACGTTTGATATCACTTGGTGGCAATTTGAAGTTTTTCAATGACACTGCGATGCTGCCTGGTGGACACTTACTACGTTCACCACTTTCGGTGCAAGTCTACCTAATTTCGACACCAAAGTTGAGGAAAGGTTGCTAGACTTGGAGTTAAGCAAACGGTTGAACGACATTTTAGGACAGGAAAGTGAGCAAGTTGACCATACAGTTCAAGAAGATCAAGAGATATCTCCCCAAAATTCAGGTAACAACAACACCACCAATAACAGCACCATGAGTGGTTCACAGCAACAGCAACAAACACCACCACAGCCGCAACTGCAATTTCAGCAGCAACAGGTTATCCCACCGCGTCTGGCACCAGCATGGGTCACGTATATGAAATTTTGGATTTCTGGGGGATGACCCCGACGCACATGTTCGCACATTTGAAATCAGTTATGCAGTGTTGAACCACCCACCAAATCTCGCGAGGCCATAGTGTTTCAGGCCATGCTGGTTAATAAAGCAGCGAGGTGGCTGACAGAATACGATATTAATGATTTTGGTAATTATGACGATGTGAAGGACGCATTCCTGCAGAGGTTTCACTTGAAGAACCCTACAAAAATTTTTTACTATTTGCAAAATAATCGACAGAAACCACACCTGAGTGTCCAGGAGTATACGACACTGTTTAGAACTCACCTGCGGCAGCTTCCATCGGTGCATGCCAACCTGCCAGACGATGTCATAACACAATGGTTCATCAACGGATTGAATCCACAATTAAAACAGATCATGATCATTTGATGTGTGGGTGGAATGAATTGGACGTTGTCATTGCAATGGCCTTACAGTTGGAGCACAAAGTTGGAGGGTTTACAGAGGATCTTCAATGGTTGAAAGCAAGTAAGAACGTGACCGAGGATCTCTCCAACCAAGTGTACTGTACTAAGTGTAAGAATCCCGGTCACACTAGTTCCACATGTGCTCTCAACCAAATGTATTGTACCATTTGTAACACGTCAGGGCACTCAACAGAAACCTGTGCATACAATGCAAAGGTATAGGGTAGAACGACAGTAAACACCATAATACAGGAGCAGGTGCAGCCAGCCAACCATTACGTACTGCCACAGTTACGGACCAACCAGCAGCTGGGATACAGGAACTATCGGGGTCCGTGAAGTAACAATTTCAATCAAAATCGATGGCACGCAGGTACATTGGCTGAGGGCACCTCTCTCCCACCCCCTCGATGTCCTTTCTACGGCGAGGTTGGCCATATTCATAGATTTTGTAAAGAAGCCGTAGAGTATGACAAAAGAAAAAAAGAAAGATAAAATCTGATGACAAATATGGTTTATATTTCTCCAGTTGATTCACAAACAGCGACAGTACAGACAGTGGATTTTTACAAAGGCCAGTCAATGGACAACTAAGGAGCCGACGGTGTTCCCTGACCGAGTTCCGGTAACTCAACCTCCTCTGCCAAATGAAAGATCGAGTGCACAGAATTCTGCCCCGACAACATCAGAATCACAACCAGAGTTGGTGATGACCTCAGCACAAATAGACCAGGTATGGGACGTTATATCTAAGGCTTCAATCACACTTCCTCTGGGACAGTTGCTCGCCCTAGTTCCTAGTGTAAGACAGCAATTCCAATAGCATGTCAGCCCCAGACCTTCATGTACTCTGGCAACTGCGACCATGCAACCCAAGATGGATCCTACGGTGGATCATACGGTACCGTTGATCACCGTTTGGTATAAAAACCAAAAGATCACACAAGTTTTAGTTGATGGAGGTTCTAGAGTGAATATTGCAACATCTACACTCTGTAAGAAACTGGGTTGGACCCAAATTGAACCAGTGCAGTTCTTTGTGCGAATGGCGGACCAATCTAGAGTCCATCCAGTTAGAGTAGTGCATAATATTCCTATAACCCTGCTAGGAACTACATTTAAAATGACTTTTGTAGTCTTGGAATTACCCGAATCTAGCCTTGACTACAACTTACTCTTCGGTCGACCATGGCTAAAGCAAGCCAAGTTCATGCAAGATTGGTCACATCAAGAGTTAATTTTTAAGAATAATCACTCGAAATATGTCATTGCATTGGACACTATGCAACCTTGTGATCTACACACATGCCCATATGTAGCAGAGCCAATCCATATGTTGGATGGGCTGCCTGATGATGAGGAGGAGGCTTTCCTCAAGACAAATAAGGACCTCATTGCATTAGGTATTGTAGACTTACAGTTGGTAGCAGATAATTGGAGTCCGGCCGCTTGTACGGTCATACCATTGACCAAAAAAGCAGAAGCAGATGCCAACATAGCTATGGATGAATCGACATTACAACAACTGTTGCAGCTAGCTGATGATTTGGCAAAGCCTTGGCAGTTCTATGTACCGGAGGATCAGCTGGTAACGTACAATTTGGGTGACACAGCCAATCCGAGGCCAGTAAAAATTAAGGTAGGATTAGCAGACAAATTCCAAGTCGATTTGGTGCAACTCTTGCGCGAATTCTCAAATGTCTTCGCTTGGGATTATGTGAAGAGATGGATAGGTATGTGCTTGAAGATGAAGAGGTGTTGCAAAATCCTTGATCTACACCAGCCAAATGAACTCCAGGAATATATGGTGGGCCCTTTTAGCTTGCCAATGGATGTATTAGACACCCTATGTACCTTGGAAGATCACTCTCAAAAAGATAGATCAAAACAGATAAGTTGGAGTTAGCTCGGAGGTGAAAACTTGCTATTCTTGGTTCATACACCTATCCAGTGTTTTACATAATTCTCTGAGCACAGCAGCAATTAGCTCAATTCCTCTAGGGGAAGTCTAGGCAACTTAAAGAGCTAACTTTCAAGAGTAATCTCATCAAAAATAATGAACCACACACTAAGAATGAGTTTTAACAAGTGATGACATCATCCCGATTTTCACGGGCTGCTACAGAAATAGACCAGTGAGCAGAAAAATCAACATAACTCAAAATGTAGAAATTCAATGATTATGAAAATTTGTATAGTTATACTAGACAGCAAGTTGAATCCAACAAGCTTTAAATCACTGAATTTGGGTAAGTAACCACTGAGAAATGGCTCTGACAAGATGAGTGAAAAAGTCGGGTACCTGACAGAGAAGTGAAGATGAACAGACCCTGTTGACTTCAAATGAACATAACTGAAGATTGCAACATCCAAATGACATGAAAACTTGTGAGAAAATAGTAGACTTATAGAGCTAACTTTAACAAGTTAAATCACTGAAAATGATGCACCAAGCTCAGAGAAAACATCTCTGCAATCTGACTGAGAAAACTGAGAGTAATGGCAGTGAGTGGTACACTTCACAAGAACATGGAAAGATGAAACCAAATAATCATGAAAATAAAAGTATATTGCTTGTACAATACAATGACTTACTGATACATATGTGTGCCTTGTAATCACACCTTGATATGGCATAAAGCTCAGCTCTTGGAGGTCTTCACATAGGTCTCTCTAACCACGACTAAAACTGCCATCTATTTATAGTTGAGTTTGGGAGGCTAACTTCCCTCAATCACTCTCCAATCAATCAATGATTGATTTGATTCTCTACCTACCACAAATCACGAATTTGTGGCTCCTCTTTCCATTCTTGATCAAGTGGACTCAACCACTTAAGATTCTCTTACTTTTACATTAAGTAAACTCTTCAAAAGTTACAAGAGGTAGTTCACAAGTGAACTTTACATAGTTTTTTTTTAAAGCTTCTTCTAAGACTTTGTGAGACTCAAGCCAATACTTAGGCTTGTCATAGACTTGCTCCAACAGATTAGAGAGTCATGAAGGGTCTCGACCCACGAATTTATCAACACAGGGTGATGCTGAAGCCAGATGCGCGGCCCTTCAAGCAATCCAGCTATCGGATGAACCCGCATTATGCAACCCAGGTAAAAGCAGAACTTGATCGCTTGCTGAAGGTTGGATTCATTGTCCCTATCGAGCATGCAGAGTGGATCTCGTCAATAGTGATAGTGCCTAAGAAAAATAAACAGTTACTCATTTGTGTCGACTACCGGAAGCTTAACGCAGCCACCGTACCGGATCTGTTCCCTCTTCCTTTTCTAGATACGATGCTCGATGAGGTAGCAGGTCACGAAATGTATTCTTTCATGGATGGCTACAGTGGATACAATCAAGTGAGGATGGCGGAACAGGATATACTGAAGACGGCATTCATCACCAATTGGGGCATCTATTCATGCACCGTAATGTGGTTCAGTTTGCGGAACGCCTTGAGTACATTCCAAAGATGTATGTAGGAAGTGTTGTCACCTTACCTGACAACGTTTATGCAAGTCTATTTGGATTATTTTTCATTATTTGGTGATACTTCGATGCACCTGTATCATTTACGGTAATGTTTTGAAAAGTGCCGGGAGTATCGATTATGTTTGAATCCTACCAAATCGGTCTTTGCGATCTCCTGTGGGAAGTTGCTCAGTCATATCATCTCCAAACAAGGAATATAGGTAGACCCTGATAAGGTAGCTGCAGTGTTGGAGGCACCGGTCCCAAAGACACCCAAAGAAGTTATGCAGTTTCTTGGCCAGATCAGGTGGCATGGAAGACACTTACGGTGGATGACTCATCTGGCGATGCCACTCAAGTGACTTATGACTAGCACCCCGCGTAAGTACGAATGGACTAATGAGTGTCAAAGAGCATTTGATCGTTTGAAGGTCCTACTGATGCAGGCTCCGATCTTGCAACCGCCTGATTGGGAACATCCATTCCATGTATTTGTGGATGTGTCAGACATAGCGATTGGCAGTGTGTTGATGCAACAAACCGAAAAATGGTTTCGACCAGGGTACTATGCGAGCCACCGATTAGCTCCTGCAGAGAGAAATTACTCTGTGACAGAAGGAGAGTGTCTTGGTCTGGTATACTCTGTTAAGAAGTTTCGGCATTATTTGCTGGGCTGAAGATTCACTTTCCATGTGGATCATGCCGCACTGGTGTATTTGGTTCGCCAACAACACTTAGGCGGCAAACTGGCAAGATGGGTTTTACTATTACAGGAGTTTGATTATGAAGTTATTTATCGACTAGGTACGGCCCATGTCTTGGCGGACTTTTTATCTCGTCTAGATTCTGGTGAGACTCTGGCAGGTGTCAATGACATGACACCAGCTATTTATGTAACCGAGATAGCTCCTGAAGAATTTGCAGAACTTCTTGTTTCCCCTGCATACTATGATACAATAATGACTTTTCTTACTGATGGTTGTCTCCCTCCTAATACTCCCGCTACTCTGCGCCGAAAAATGGCAGTCTACAATCGACGATTTCGATTGATTATGGGTCAACTGTATTACATAGATCAGACTGGTGTCCTGCTCAGATGTATCTCTCCACATGAATCGGCATCCATTATTTCCATGGCTCACTCATCACCCACTGGAGGACACTTCGCAGCTGATCTCACTCATCGTAAAATCTTGCAAAGTGGGCTATGGTGGCCTACAATGTATAGAGATGTTAAATTTGTGCAGTAGTGTGATGTCTGTCAACAGTCTGGATAGCCCTTGCAGTGACATTTCTTTCCTCTCCAACCTGTCCTGCCTCTTGAACCCTTTCAGAAGTGGGGTTTAGATTTCATTGGCCCAATTACACCCCCAGCGACCCTCACCAACAACCGCTATATTTTGACTTGTACAGACTATGCCATTAGGTGGGTGAAAGCTTGGGCTCTACGTTCTGCCACAGCTATTTCGGTGGCCAAATGTTTGATGAAGGATGTCTTCCCTCGATATGGATTACCTCTGGAGATAGTGACGGACCAAGGTACACATTTTGCAAATACCTTAATGCAAGTGTTGACTCAGACTTTCCAGATTGTGCATAAATTTAGCTCACCTTACTATCCATGCGTGAATGGTCTTGCTGAGAGCACGAATAAGACTCTCTTGAATATTCTCTGAAAACTGATCTTGGAGTGTCCAGAACGATGGGACCAGCTCTTACCTGCCATTTTATGGGCTTACCGGACCACGTATAAAGTGGCTACCGGAACGACTCTGTTTAAACTTGCTTATGGACTGGAAGCTATTGCGCCAATGGAAGTGGTGGTGCTGAGCCTGTGTGTAGCCTTATCCCAGAAATTGCTGCCGAAAGAATATTTTCCATTCCGGTTAGATGTTCTCAGATCATTGGATGAACAACGCTTGGAAAGCTTCATGATTCTTCAAGAAGTTCAGCTATGCCAAGCCTGTGCTCATGATCGCTTTTTAAAAACCCCTATATTTACGATTGACCAACTTGTTTTATTTTATAATGCTAAATCCAATAGATCTGCTGAAAAATTTAAGCTACAATGGTTCGGTCCATACCGGATTGCTGAACAAGTGGGACCCTCAACTTTTCGGTTGGTAACCTTAACAGGTGCCCTCCTTCCAAAAGCAATTAATGGCTCCAAGCTCCGCCCCTATTATGGGCCCATCTACTAACTCATGAGGTGTACTCGGTATTTTTCCTCTTTTCCGCTTGTCACTTGATTTTCTTTTCTACCCGTGTGTTTTGGTTGACCAACTGCCGAAATCCTTCTGTTTTGTTGATCTAATCATGATTAATAGCCACCTCTGTGTCGCTGCTTCTGTTCATGCATGCATGTCACCATTATGAAGGATATATTTCCAATACTGCCTTATGATTAGGGTTCTTGTTGCCTAATTTTCCCCGTGCTCTTACTTAATCTTGTTTCTTTCGCTATTAATCGCTATTGTGTTTGTGTGTTTGCGACCATTGTGTACTCTGTGTCTTCGTTTATCACTGTGTGCACCATGGAAGCTCTGGCTAACATAGCAACCTTCCGTGTGGGTCTCACTCCAAATGTGAGCGAGTACTTGCATGCTCGAGGACTGTTCGCCTTGGCTGAATTGCCTTGGCATTCAGTGGAGTGTCACCCCTTCCATGCACAGATCATCTCTACCATTGCTGCCACGCCTGCTATGGAGCAGTGCTGGCCGTTAACATGTTTAAACCCCCATGTCGTAGTTATGCTAAACACGGTTGCTGATGGATTCTGTCTCCCTCAAGAAGGGTTGGAGAATGGACCGCTCCTTCCTCTCGCTACCATGAAGGAATTGTTTCCCCGGCACTCATCCAATAATTTTGGCATCCTTTGCCAACCTGAACCAGAGCGTACCGCTTTGCAATTCCTTGTCGCAGCGTTAAACCTGCAAAAATCCATATATGGTATTTCGCGACCTTTTTACTCCATGATCGATACTGCCTCTCGCGAACCCGTCAATTTCACCTCCTTTTTCTTTAGGTGCATTCACTGTGAATGTGTAGCGGTTACAAAACAGTTAGCCAAGCATGACATTCCTCGCACTAGCTTACCCCATCTCCTTACCCTTCTCCTTCCAGTGCTTCAAGCCGCGCAACTTGCCCCCCCACCCAATACTATTCTGTTACATGAAGAATCTACACGGATGGTTGACGACGATGATGAAGACCTGCTTCATTTTCTTCATCGAAAACGAAGATGCATTAGTCCATCCAAAAGCCAAGTACAGGGCTCTAACGCGAGCCAAGAAGTTGAAGTCTCCCATGACACCGCCACCTCCTTACAGGTAGAGTCCATCCCATCTTCTTCTCTCAAGCAGCCGGATCAAGATGCTATCATGGAAGATGTAGCTGAAGTCTCATCGCGGGAGGAATCTCATCAACCGAATGCTGAGGCTGTGAAGGAGATAGCGGAAGCTACTAGGGGTATGGACTCTCAATTTCCTTCATCACCAACCGCTGACGTCCAAGCTGATGCAGTCACGGTCCAAGCAGATGGAGTCACGCATCTGACTGGAAATGCAACGATAGTGACCGAACTCGCCTCATCAGTACCTTCGATTGAGACCGGAATAGTTTTGGTACCAACTACCCTTATCCCTCTTCCTCCGCCAACTACCATTCTTGAACCTGTTGAAGTTCTTCTTGGTGCACCTTCCACTGCCATTCGCGAGGTATCAACTCATCCATTATCCTCTCTCGATTACTCTCCACAATCCTCCCCTCATCTACTCTCTACCTCATCATCACAACCTCCTCCTTCTCTTCCCCCCCCCCAATAGTAATGTTCACAGAATTGGCATCTATGGGCCAACTTCTTATCCAATTTTCCAAGCAATTGCCCCTCCAGATGAAGATAGCCACTCAAAACATTCAGCAAGAGTTGTAGAGTAACGTTGACTTGATCGAAGCTGATATTGCCCCGCTCCAAGAAGAAACACTTGCGGTCAAAGTAGAGAATCATGCATTGCAGATTTAGCTCCAACAGCTCCAAGAACGGTTCGTAGAACAAGACAATATTATTGCTCAACGAGACACCACACTTGCTGAATTGAATGCGATGAATGTCCTCCTTGCTGCTCGTGATGAAGAAATTGTTCAATTAAAACAAATGGTGACTGACAAAGAAGATGCTCGTGTTGTTGTTGTAGGAGACACACGCAGATCTTGCTGTGGTAGAGCAGAAAGGACAGGAAATGGCAGACCTTTCCATGCAAACTACTGCAGAGTTAAAGCAGGTGTCCGAAGACCTTTTTCAGAAGGGTCGTGAATTGGAAGTGGAAATTGGCCAGACTATCCAGTTAAAGAAAGAGATGGAAGCTATTAAGAGAGAGCACGATGCTTATTATAAAACTATCCAGTATCAAGCTCAAGAGTTGGAAAGACGAGAAAAACAGTTGGGATTTCAAGAAGACAGGCTATCTCACATTGATACAGGGATAGCTGACATGAAGCTGAGAAGAGATGCTTCCCTGGCCAATGAGTTCTACCTTCAAGAATCATTTTTGCAGACACAAATATAATCACTAATAAGTCAAGTTATCGCTGCCAGTTCTCTTCGAACTAATGCCCAACTTATTGAGCCTACCATTTTGAAGGATATGTTAGATTCTTTAAAACAAAAGATTACCCGAACCTTTAAATTAGCTCGCACTCTGTATATACAGGGCATTATTGATGAGCCTTAATTGTAATTTTCATTTTTGGGTTCGAGTCCACCGTGCGTGCCAGTGTTAGCTGCCAGATTGGATCTCTATGTAATTTTATTTTCTATATTCGCACGCATTGAAAAGGCATGGCGAAAAGATGTAACCCTCTTTTGAGTAATGAAAAGGAAAGCACGGCACTCTTCAGGCAAGAGGAATCGCCAGACTGTCTATCTGGGCAATGGCGCTAGAGATACTGTGTTGCAAATTTTGAAGAACTGTGAGTATTGTGTTTGATTGTTATGTTTCAGTAATTAATCATTAATTATCGTACATTGTGATTAACTTTAACAGTTCTGTGCAAATCTGTAAATGCTTGATATGCATGGTAGACGCACTACGCAGTGATAAGTGCTGAATCAGAAAGCAGTTAGTTGTTAATTGAATTATTGAATTGGGAAAATTAAAAAAAGGGCCTCTGTACTATCAGACCCCTATCTATCCCAAGAACCCAGAAACGAGATTAAAAGGGCTTAATAGAAATCACTTTTAACATTGCACATGCATTAGGAGCAATTGATGAAGACATTGAAGGGGACAAATTGGTAAGACAAATTCTCACAGTTTTGAGAGGAGATGATAAGTGGAAGCCATTCATTCTATCCACTGAATTATCACTGGATCATTTTACTCCTAATTTGAATCAGTCGCTAGGACATATGCTAACCTTTGTGAAAGATGTCAAAGGTGATGTTGATAAAAGTATAGGTCAAGCAATGTATTCGAAGGATAAGAAGAAGATTAACAAAGGCAAGCAACAATTGAATGAAGATGAAGGCACTACTAGTCAAGCAAACTTCCTAAGAGGAAGAGGAGGTGGTAAAGGAAGAGGAAGAGACAGAAGCAATAAAGATGGTGTCAAAGCTTGATGGATTTTTGGTAAGAATAATCATTTAGCTCATGAATGTTGGCATAATAATCAGAATGGTGGAGGATATAATCAAAACTTTAATTCAAGAGGAAGAGGTGGTAGAAATCAAAGAGGTAACTTTAGAGGTAGAGGTAGTAGACGTTTCTTTGGAAGAAATGCAGGTAGAGGCTTTCAAAGTCAATCCTACAATAATACCTACTACAAATATGCTTCAGATCAGAAAGAGGATTCAACCTTAATTATGAATGCAACTTGTGAAAGACAAAGTGAAGATCAAAGAGTCTTCTACATAGACTCAGGTTGTAGCAATCACTTGAGCGGCAACATAGCTTTGATGATTGATTTGGAGAATAAGGTGAGTAATCATGTAGTTCAAACAGGTGATAACACAAAGCACAATGTGAATTCCATTGGATCAGTAAAGGCCAAGGATGGAAGCACTCTTCTGAGTAAGGTTTTGTATGTTCCTACAATCCCAAAGAATTTGATAAATGTAGGACAAATTGTAGAGAAAGGATATGAAGTAAGGTTCACTACTGATGGAGTTTATGTTGAAGATCCTAGCCATGGATATAAAATAATTGTTTCAGGGAAGAAAGAAGAAAGGCTCTTCACATTGAAGATTCAAGGCAATGTTGGTCAGGCCTTGTTCACTTATGGAGGACATAAGATCTCTGTGTCAGATCTTTAGCACAAAAGGCTTGGACATTTTAATGAAAGAGGTATTAGGGATATGATTAACAATGGTTCAGTGCTTGGACTGCCTAACATTACAAGTCAACACATGACATACAAGTGTGAAGCATGTCAATTGGGTAAAGCTTACAAGAATACTTATGGTCAGAAAGGGTTTATGTATTTGGAGAAGCTTGAATTAGTGCATACAGATGTGTGGGTCCATCAAAGGACTTTAGCATTAATGGTTCAAGATATTATGTGATTTATATTGATGATGGTACCAGGTGGATCACTATATATGTGATCAAAGATAAATCAGAGGTGTTCAATACATTTAAACATTATCATGTGTATGCAAAGAGAATCACAGGGCAAAAACTAAAGAGACTAAGGTCAGATGGAGGGGGAGAGTGTTTATCTAATGAGTTCAATGATTATTTATGGAATGCAGTTATAAAAAGGGAAGTTACTTGCAGGTAATCTCCTCAACAAAATGGTGTAGCAGAAAGGAGAAATAGAACTCTTGTTGAGTTTGCAAGGTCAATGATGAAGGAGAAAAATTGCCCTAATTATTTGTGGGTTGAGGCTGTGAATACAGCTACTTATTTGGTAAATAGACTTCCATGTAAGGCCTTGAATGGCATGATACCTTCTGAGGCATGGTGGGGTAAGAGACCTACTTTAGATCATTGCAAAGTGTTTGGATGTTTGGCTTATACATATGTACCATCTCAATTAAGGCATAAATTGGAACCTAAAGCTAAAAAGTATGTGTTCATTGGTTATGTTGATAATCATATGGGGTATAGATTGTGGAAATGTCAAACAATATCACATTTGATGATCAAGGTACTTGGTATGCAGCTACAATTAATGTTCATGCAAGTGATGAAGAAGTCATGACCCAAAGAAAGGGGAAATCAAAGATTCAAATTCATGATGATAAAGAGATTGTTGATGCTCAAATTGATAATGAAGAGTGCATGTAAAGGTTGGAAACTATGTAAGTTAGATGTGAAGAATGCTTTTCTAAATGGTTACATTTCAGATGATGTTTTCATGGAGAAAGCAGAAGGTTTCAAGGATAAAAGTTATCCAAAGTATGTATGTAAGCTCAAGAGAGCTTTGTATGGTTTGAAGCAGGCCCCAAGGGCATGGAATTATAGACTTGTGAAGTTCTTGAAAGAGCTTGGTTTCCGAGTGTCTAAGGTAGATAGTAGCTTGCTTGTTAAAACAAGTGATGATGGGTTCATTTACATTTGCATATATGTTGGTGACATAATTCTTACAAGTACAGATGAGAAGGGCATACAAAGCCTTAAGAAGCAAATGGAGAAAGCATTCAAGATTAGTGACTTGGGAGACTTGTCATATTTCTTGGGCATGGAGATCTCATATACTCAACATGGAGTATATGTGACTCAAGAAAGGTATTTGAAGAACTTGCTTATCAAGTTTAAAATGAAAGATTGCAGGGTAGCACCTACTCCAATGGAGGTGAATCATAAATTGAGCAGATATGGAGGAGAAGAATTCAAGGACATGAAGTTGTATCAAAGTTTGGTTGGTAGTCTAATCTATGCTACATTAACTAGGCCTGATTTGTCATATGTTTTGGAGACCTTTAATTCTCCAAATGTCTGGTTAATCTTGATTTAAGGACTCTTCTATATCAGGGAAAAATAAAACTTTACACAAACTTTACATTATCTTTCAAGTTTATTAAGAAATACTTCTCTGTGTGAAGTTTTCTTCAGCTTCAACAATCTGCTTCAGAAATGGACTTCAATCTCTGCATATGACTTTGATTTTAATCATTCAAATGATGCACACATATTCATACTACCTTTGTGCAACCATAATGATCATTAGTTCTTCAAAAGAACCATTAGATTTCTAATTTGATCACTTAGATCAAACCTATGTTAGAAACTGACTTCGAAAAATGGCAACTTTGACATGGTCAACTTCTCAAGTTGATTTCTCTCAAAATATAACCCGTCTTCTGAATTGCTTTTATCCAAAGCTTTCTTATCTTCTAACTTAAATTTTGGATGCTGAAACGTAAAAAACTTTACACTCAACAATGAGATCCAAGCAAATCTTTGAGCAACAAAATGCACGATTTTGAGAACTTCACTTGCAAACTTCTATATATGAATGTTCTTGCTTGTCATACACACAACCTGAAGAGAATTAGATCATAAAACTTTGATCATAGCTTTATTAGCTTTTGAATTAGATGTGTACAAAATATTTTTTGATCTAGATGATCACGCTGAGAGAATTCTAGGAAAGACTAGTTGCTTATCTCACGAGAAAACTCTCTACACATCTACCACTTAGAAAACTTGAAATCTTTTGACTAAATTCTCATCTATTATTCATCTCTCTTCTATGTCACGACTATACATGAGTGTACATATACATATGAATATGAACTCATCACTATATCAAAGTATTTTTGAAGTATTTTTCCAAAGCTAGTATACATAAATGTGTAGAACATTTCTTCCTGATTCTTCACTTGATTTCATGCTTTGAGCTTGACTCTTTTCTCCATTTCTTCATTCCTAGACTTCATGTAATCATTCATTGATGATTTTCTTGCTCCAACAGCTCCCCCTCAATCATCAATTGTGATTACCTACACCTTCTTTATACCTCCCATCTCTTTAAACCTTTGTAACTTTGGTCCATCCAAGCTTTTTGTCAGCATATCTGCCACTTGCTCTTTTGTTGATGTATACATAACTTCAACTTCTTTATCAAGTACCTTTTCTCTTAAGAAATGAAATTGAATTTCTATGTTTTTAGTTTTGGCATGAAACACAGGATTAGCTGCTAAATACAATGAACTCATATTGTCTCCAAATATGATTGGAATACTCTGATCAATTCCTAGACTTTTTAATAAAGTCTTCAACCAAATTACTTCCTTTGTAGCTTCCACCACTCCTTTGTATTCAGCTTCTGTGGATGACAATGCAATTGTATGTTGCTTCTTTGAGCACCAAGAAATTAGCTTATCTCCAACATAACACAAATAACCATGCGTGGATCTTCTATCATCTGAATTACCTGCCCAAACTGCACTAAACACTTTAAGTCTAGTATCAAAAGTGAATCCATAATAAAAACCTTCATTCAAAGTCCCTTTGATATATTCTAGCACTCTTTGTGATGCAATCCAATGGGTTTGCTTTTGGAAATGCATGAATTGAGATAAGACACCAACTGCATATGAAAGATCTGGTCTTGTCAAGGTAGCATAGATTAAACTACCTACCAAAATCTAATATTTCTTCATGTCCTTGAACTCTTCTCCTCCATATCTGCTTAATTTATGATTAACCTCGAAAGGTGTGGTTGAAGGTTTACAATTCTCGATATTAAACTTCATTAGAAGATTCTTCAGATAGCTTTCTTGTGTAACATACACTCCATGTTGAGTATATATAACATCCATCCCTAGAAAATAAGACAAATTCCCAAATCACTTATCTTGAACTCCTTTCCATTTGCTTCTTGAGCTCCTTGATTCCTTGAGCATCTGTACTTGTGCTTATAATGTCATCATCATAAATACACACATAAATGTATCTATCTTCATTTGACTTCACTAGCAAACTACTATCTACCTTTGAAGCTTGGTATCCAAGTTTATTCAAGAACTTGACCAATTTGTAATTTCATTCCTTTGGAGCTTGCTTTAAACCATACAAAGCTCTCTTAAGCTTTCAAACATAATCTGATTCATTTGACTCTTTGAAACCCTCTGGTTGCTATATGTATACTTCATCTGCAATATATCCATTCAAAAATGCATTCTTTATATCTAATTGAGATAGCTTCCAACCTTTACATGTAGCAATAGCAACTATAGTTCTAATTGTAGACATCTTAGCTATTGGACTAAAGGTTTCATCATAGTTCACTCCATGTGTTTGGGCATATCCTTTTACCACAAGTCTAGCCTTGTATCTAGACACTTTTCCATCTACAAACCTCTTTGTCTTATACACCCACTTGCATCCACTTACCTTCTGATTCTTTGGTCTTGGCACCAATTCCCATGTCTCATTCTCAAGTAGAGCATCATACTCTTCTTGCATTGCTTTTTCCCAATTTTCCTTTCCTTTAGCTTCATCATATATAGATGGGTCTTCATCTGTTTTCAAAATATAAGCATAATCTTTGGTTGTCAAGAAAGAAGTATCATAACTACACCTGGTAGGTTGTTTTTTTTCTCTTGATGATCTTCTAATTTTTGCACTCCTTGAAGTCTCTCCTTCATTTTTTTTTGGATCAAACCTTGGTCTATCTTCATAATTGTCCTACATTTCATTTCTACAAACATCATCATCAATATCTTCTTCATATACCTTCATCTTTGACTTTCCTTTCCTTTTGATTTCTTCAAGATATGTGCATACATTGTTTGATCTTGTAAACCATGTGCTTTGCTCATCAAATGTAACATCTCTTGAAATGAGAAATTGTTTTGTGGATGGGCTCCACAACCTGTAACCCATTTTTCTATCATCATACCCAATGAACACATATTTTTTTGCTTTAGGTTCTAACTTATGTCTCAAGTGAGATGGAATGGATCAAGAGTAGGTTTCTTACCCACCATGCTTCATAATGAGTCCTTCCCTCCAAATCTTTGCAAAGGCAGCCTATTCACAAGATAAGTTACAGTATTAATTGCTTCTGCCCATTTATAATTAGGAAACTTCTTTTCCTTCATCATTGATCTTGCAAACTCTACAAGAGTTCTATTTCTTCTTTCTGCAACTCCATTTTGTTGTGGGGAGTACCTACAAGTCACTTCTCTTTTTATACTTGCATTCCATATATAATCATCAAATTCCTTAGAAAAATATTCTCCCCCTCCATCTGATCTCAATCTCTTGAGCTTTTGTCCTACAATTCTTTCTGCATAAGCATGATAGTGTTTAAATGTCTCAAACACTTCAGATTTATCCTTGATTACACACAGAGTAATCCACCTGGTTGCATCATCAACAAATAGCACATAATACATTGATCCATTTATATTATATTCCTTTGAAGGACCCCACACATTTGTATGAACCAATTCAAGCAGATTTGAATACCTCTATCCTTTCTTATTGTATGATTTCTTGTGAGCTTTACCTAGTTGACAAGCCTCACATTTGTATATCATATGTTGACCTTCAATATTTGGTAGGCCAAGCACTGCACCATTCTTTGTCATCTCTTTTATTCCCCTTTCATTAAAATGTCCTAACCTCTTATGCCTTAGATCCAATTCAAACATCTTTTGACTTCCATAAGTAAACAATACATGTCCCACATTACCTTGGACTTTGAGAGTAAATAATCTTCCTTCCTTTTTTCCTATAACAATGCTTTTATATCCTTGACTTGGATCTTCAACATAAACATCATCTCTTGTAAATTTGACTTCATATCCCTTCTCAACAATTTGCCCAACACTTATTAGATTTTTAGGAATTGTTGGAACATAAAGTACCTTGCTTAGAAGTGTGTTTCCACTCTTTGTCTTTACTCATCCAATTCTCTCAACTTTGTGTTTAGTGTTATCTCCTATTTGAATTGTATGTCCATTCACTTTAGCTTTCATATCTGTCATTAAGGAGATGTTGCCACTCAGATGATTGCTACATCCTGAGTCAATATAAAACACCATTTGATCTTCATTGATTACTTCATGTGTTGCATTCAAGATGAGACTTAAGTCTTCCTTCTTATATGAATCATAATTGTAATAGGTGTTTTTGTAGGATTGAGTTTGGAAACTCCTGCCTCCTCCTCTCACAAATGAAGTCCCACCACCTCTTCCTCTGAAGTTGCCTCTTTGGTTTCTGCCTCCTCTTCCTCTGGGACTGAAATTTTGATTATGACTTCCACCATTTTGATTATTATACAAGCAATCATTTGCCAAATGATTTTTTCTTCCACAAATCCAACAAGCTTTAGCATTTTCTTTATTCTTACCTCCTCTGCCTTTACCTCTGAAATTCATCTTTCCTTTCATGAAGTTTACTTGGCTTGAAGATCCTTCTTCATCATTTTTTTGCTTGCATTTAGCATTCTTCTTCTTGTCCTTTGAATACATTGCTTGGCTTGAACTTCTGTCATTCTCTCCTTTAACATCCTGCTCAAATGTTAGCATATGTCCTAGCAATTGATTAAGATCAAGAGTAAAATGATCTAATGATAATTCTGTAGACAATATAAAAGGCTTCCACTTTTCATCTCCTCTTAGACCTATAAGTATTTGCCTTACCAACTTGTCCTCTTCAATATCTTCATCTACTACTCCCAAACTACCTTCATCCTTGTAACATAATCAGAGATTGACTGAGAACCTTTCTTCGTGAAAGTTGTAAACTCAGCCCATAGTGAAGCCTTCCTCGATTTGGTTGTGTTTTGGAAATGTTCTTCCAAGGCATTCCATACATCTGCTGCACTTTCTAATCCTCTAATGTGTGGTAGAAGATAATCATTTACAACCATGTAAATGATGCTCCTAGCCTGAGCATCTTTCTTCATCCAATTCTTCAATTCTACAAGTTCTTCTCTTGTTGGAACACTTGGATCCTTAAACTCAGGCTTTTCTTCTTCTCCTGTGATAAATGATATCAAATCTTTGTTCATGAGATGTGCTTCCATCCTCATGGGCCATGCTGGATAGTTCTCTCTATCTAGCTAGTCAATCTACAAGCTTTCTCCCATCTCTTGACTTCTGTATCTGCAATTACTAAGACTTATGATGATATAATGTACCTTTGATATGAAGCATTAATCCTTCTTGATCCTTTGAACTCGTGCTTTGTTCTTCTTCAGGTTTTCTTCCAGAATTTACTCTTTGCTCCTTCAATTCACAAGATCTTTGATATCTGCAACAGTCGGGGTTCTCCTTGCTTCTTCTTCACCTTGATTTGATCTAAGAACTTCACTTGAAAACTTCTATATATGAATGTTCCTACTTTTCATACACACAACCTGAAGAGAATTAGATCATCAAACTTTGATCATAGCTTGATTAGCTTCTGAATTAGATGTGTACAAAAGATTTCTTGATCCACATGATGAGGCTGAGAGAATTCTAGGAAACACTAGTCTCTTATCTCACGACAAAACTCTCTACACATCTACCACTTACAAAACTTGAAATCTATTGACTATATTCTCATCTATTCTTCATCTCTCTTCTATGTCACGACTATACATGAGTGTATATATACATATGAGTATGAACTCATCACTATATCAAAGTATTTTTGAAGTATTATTCCAAAGTTAGTATACATAAATGTATAAAACATTTCTTCCTAATTCTTCACTTGATTTCATGCTTTGAGCTTGACTCTTTTCTCCATTTCTTCATTCCTAGACTTCATGTAATCATCCATTCATGATTGTCTTGCTCCAACAATATGCAGTTGGAGTGTTGTTGTTACGTAAGCAAAGGCTTACTCACACTATCAAATATACCAATGTTCAATGTACAACGTGGGAGCAAAACTCTCAACCACTCTATGTGATGAGAAATAGATGGAAGAGTGAATGTACAAATGTAACAAACATATTTAGATGTATGGGCAAAAATATGAATATACATGAGATGTGTGACCTAATAGGTTATAGAAGAGTGAATATGAGTGATTGAAAGAGGAAGGATCAGTGTGAAACTGATAATCAACAAACTCTCATCTAACCTTAGGCTATGGAAGACCCTAAGTCAGATACATGTGTGAAAAGATCACATACTTAAAAAGTAGCAATGAATGCTAACAAGTTTGCTGTCAGAAATCCTCAAACTCATGTGAACACACCTTCTCAAACACCTCATCAAATATGCATAAAGCATATACGTACTGATTCTCTTGTACCTATGCCGAATAGAACTTCTCCTGATATGGATGCTACTGCCTCCATAAACTCCAAGTAGTACCTGTGTGCATAAAGAGAATATGTACCTGAATACTTAACATAAGATGTAAATCTTATGTTAACCACCATCCAATGTCTTTGAAGTAGCCCGAAATCTTCATGTAGAAGACAATCTTCAAATACACCATGTAGATGGCCGATCCTCACCATCAAGCTGCTAATGACCAAGTCCTCTTTCCATGAACAAGAGATAACCTCCTCTCCATGAGCAAGAGTGTGAGCACACTGTTCATCTCCAAGAAGAACTCCATAGCCACTCCTCAACATGCTTCAAGTTAGCACCATGGCTGCCCCATGTACTAGAACAAACACCACCTCTATTGAGGTCCAAGCACTAAGGCTTGTGTTGAACACTAGGTGAAGGATGCAAGACAATAAGCCAATGGCTTCTTATATAGTCTTTGTCCATCTTGAAAAGCTGATAATAAAGCAAAACGATCGCTCTCGTGTAAAGCAAATATCGCTAATCGTAATTGAAAAACAAATGTCCGTCGCCGTCGTTTGTGTGTTCTTTTAATAAAGAAAAGCTGATATAGAAAAGCTATGATAAAACTTTTCCTTCGTAATCTCAGCTACACGCGATGGGTTTTGAACCCACGCATCAGGATAGAAGTCTTTTGATCTATCAAACGCGCCATGTGCTCTAGTGTGTACAAGGACTACTAGAAGTCGCTATACATGTTGTCACGCTCTACTGACTGCCGTCGGGATTCTTTGGGGTGGAGAGTGTTATAAGAATAGCTACTCATGTATGTACCGTGAGCAATCCTAAGCAATAGGATATTGTTTTCCAACAATCCCCCCAGCAATATCATATTGGTATAAACTGAACTGAATTTGCAAACTGTCTAAGCTGCAAATTATCACAAGCTCCTTATAGCTTGACACAAGCTTCAAGCTTGTACTCCCGAACTGACCTTCAAAACTTTTTTTCAAAAGTCTTCTTCAAAATTGAATTTGTCTTTCCTTCAAAAAACCTGAACTTTCTGAATATGAACCATAATACCTAAGAAAATATGCAAACTAGATATCAAATAGTGTACACATCAAGCAATCACTGCTTGACAACAAATATAGCATGAACTGTCTCCGAACCTGTTATCTCCTATTTTCAAAAACCTAAAAACATACACTGGGATCCATATATTTGCATTTACCTTCCAAAAAGATTTCTCAACGTACTTCTGCTGTGTCATGTAAATACACTAACCAAAATCAAGAACTGAATCCTGGAACCTGTGACTGACAACTCACAACTTAGTGTATTATGAACATTGTTGGTTCATCTAATGAAATCAACTGAAATATGAGTCTCATCAAAAAATTTATGATTGTCATGTCTTCATCCTTTAAATCCTTCATACCTCTTTCCTTTAGAACCTGGTATAAACATAAATGTGTGCACTTCTAAAAACATACCTCTCTAAAATATCAAGCTTCTCTTTAATAGAACTCTAGAACCTTCTCCTGAACAAGAACACCTAACAGGAACTTTCTCCAGAGATTCTCCTTTTTCCTTCTTCTTACAAAGCTGGAACATAAAGAGAACATGACGAAGGAAATATAGGAATACCTGATCTAGGAAATACCTATAAGTATGAATCTGCATTCTTTCACATATGGTTGAAAATAAGTCTTCATGTTTCATCACCCCCCTGGATGATTTAACACTAGTATCCAGTATTCTTCAAATATATCAGACTTTATGAAATCTGGAACGTCTTCCTTCATAAATCTAATCTTCAGTGATCAATACCTGTATTTGAAACAAAATCTCGGAACCCTTTGTATTAGCATTGTACATATGCCAATAGCTTTCGCTGTCATTTCTCAGCTTCCCAAAATCTAGAATAAGGTTAGCTGATCTAACATAACAAAACCTTGCTGAAAGCTTTATAGGATTCATAACCTTCTCTAACATAACAAGTATCTTCTTCTATCTCTCTGCAACACAAATCTGATAGAATCTGAATCTTTGACTTACTTCTTCCAATGTTAAGAATCTTACAAACAAAGGATAAACAATTGACTCATAAATACTCAAGATCTTCAAGATCTTCAAGATCTATCAAGATCAATGATCTCTTCCTGGGTAGAATCTCCTCTCATCAAGCCTTCATGACTGAATGTTTGATTTATTACTGAATGTCTCTAAGTGTCCATGCTTCTTACAAAGTTGTGAAACTTTTCTGCAAACAAATCCTTCCCAAGAATCTGTAACTCCTACTTGAAACATAAGTGGACAAACTTCTCACCTTGAGAACTCCAAAAAGCCGCAAGTTGATACTTCATATCTTTCATATTCTACCCGGGTGAAATGTGATAGTACCTGCATGACTTTCTTTTGGCTAACTCCACTTCTCAATCAAGTGATAGGATCTAATGGAACACCTTTTTGAATACAAGTATGTATCTAAAAATCTAGACAATCATAGATAGTAGATTCTTCAACTAATTAGTACATCAACAAATCTGAATTTTTTGAAGTTTTCTGAAAATACTGAATATGAGGTAACCTTTTCCAAACATAAAACCTCAACCCGAGTCTTCAACATTTGCGACAAAAAACTCTTTTACCTTAAGAGTTAAATAAAGAAGAAATATACTTCTCTGCAACTTGTCATATACCAAGTAGCTTTGTATTGACATTCCAAGAATTCTTTGAGGGAACATGTAAGTTGCCAACTCAAAAGCTTCAACTAAAACATAACTCATAGACATATGAGTCAAAACATATATCTGCTGCTTTTTCTTTCTCTCAATGCAATTCTTTGTCAAATCTACTAAATCATGACCAAGTGTAATGCAAAACAAGAAACCGCTTCTTCTTCACACAAGATGTTCTCGGAGACTTGTCTTTGAATGTAGAGGATAAAATAGGGAAAGTATATGGAAAATATATGAGAAAAGGAAGTCTTACTTTCCATTTGGAAATGATGGACTTTCTTCTTCTGCATCTTTCTTCCACCTGATGATGTCAACATCTTCAAACTTCTCTTCCATACCTTTTGTTCTCTTCATCTTGAAGTAGCAAGCACTCTTGACCTCTTCAAATGAACTTTTTCTCTTTCTCTAATGCAAAGAGTAAGAGATAAAAAAAACATGGTATATAAATGGAAGTGAATATAGAGACATGTTTTATCATCTCCTCATATCTCTAAATCAAAATCCTGCTTCAAATGTCTGAAATGACTAAATTCACCAACCTTTTGGCTAAATGATGAATTACCATTCTAGAGTTACCTTCTCTAGATCACATTTGTACCCTGATATCCAACCAACTTACAATAGAAAATTGGCTGAAAACAAAAAACTCATCCCATCTCCAAATTTGTCTTCTTAGATGAACTTTCTTGCCATGAAAGAGATCTCTCAAAACTCTCTAGAAAAACCTCTAGATACCTGTTTTGATGTAGCCTTTAACTTTCAAAAGATGAAAGTGTATAAAAGCACTCCTTGAATCCTTCAAATCTCTTCATAACTGCTCTTCTAAGACATGACCTGCAAATGATAATCTGATAGTAAAAATTGATACCTATGTTTGATGTTGATCTGATTCCTTCATCTTCTCTAAACCATTGTTCTTCCTTGAATTTGAAATAGTCTTCTCTTCATCAAGTCTTGTTCTTCAAACAATACTTTTGTAAAGTATTTGCATAATTTTCCAAAAATATTTGGCTGCTAACAGATCTTCAACTTCATACTCCACACTGATGAATACACATGTGACTGAATTATCTAATTCTCAAATCTCTACTCATCTAGATTAAGTGTGTATGTTAAATGTCAAATTTTAGAAGATGCTCTTAAATCATATGTTGTAAACCTGGAAGTCTGGAAACTTGAGAATCTGAATGAGCCTTAATGCATTGATTCCAAAGTCCTAAAGCTTTGAAACCAAAACCTTAGTGCTCTAATGCCAAATGTTGGAAATGAGGTAGGCCCATAGCTCATATCACAGGTCCATGGTTCCATAGGTCCAATATATACAACACAGAATCTAGCAATCTTCAATATTCACAAAACATGAACATACCACATTTAATCATACAAATGATGAGACAAAGATAGAGAAAGAATAGATGACATGTGTAAGGTGTTACGTAAGCCAAGGCTTACTCACACTATCATATATACCAATGTTCAATGTACAACGTGGGAGCAAAACTCTCAACCACTCTAGGTGATGAGAAATAGATGGAAGAGTGAACGTACAAATGTAACAAACATATTCATATGTATGGGCAGAAATCTAAATATACATGAGATGTGTGACCTAATACGTTATAGAAGAGTGAATATGAGTGATCGAAAGAGGAAGGATCAGTGTGAAACTGATAATCAACAAACTTTCATCTAACCTTAGGCTATGGAAGACCCTAAGTCAGATACGTGTGTGAAAAGATCACATACTTAAAAAGTAACAATGAATGCTAACAAGTTTGCTGCCAGAAATCCTCAAACTCGTGTGAACACACCTTCTCAAACACCTCATCAAATATGCATAAAGCATATACATACTGATTCTCTTGTACCTATGCCGAATAGGACTTCTCTTGATATGGATGCTACTACCTCCATAAACTCCAAGTAGTACATGTGTGCATACAGAGAATATGTACCTGAATACTTAACATAAGATGTAAATCTTATGTTGACCACCATCCAATGTCTTTGAAGAAGCCTGAAATCTTCATGTAGAAGACAATCTTCAAATACACCATGTAGATGGCCGATCCTCACCATCAGACTGCTAATGACCAAGTCCTCTTTCCATGAACAAGAGATAACCTCCTCTCCATGAGCAAGAGTGTGAGCACACTCTTTATCTCCAAGAAGAACTTCATAGCCGCTCCCCAACATGCTTCAAGTTAGCACCATGGCTACCCCATGTGCTAGAAGAAACACCACCTCTATTGAGGCCCAAGCACCAAGGCTTGTGTTGAACACTAGGTGAAGGATGCAAGAAAATACGCCAATGGCTTCTTATATAGTCTTTGTCCATCTTGAAAAGCTGATAATAAAGCAAAATGATCGCTCTCGTGTAAAGCAAATATCGCTAATCATAATTGAAAAACAAATGTCCATTGTCGTCGTTTGCGTGTTCTTTTAATAAAGAAAAGATGATATAGAAAAGCTATGATAAAACTTTTCCTTCATAATCTCAGCTGCAGGCGACAGGTTTCGAACCCACACCATCAGGATAGAAGTCTTTTGAATTATCAAATGTGCCACGTGCTCTAGTGTGTACAAGGACTACTAGAAGTCGCTATACATGCTATCACGCTTTGCTGACTGCCGTCAGGATTCTTTGGGGTAACATTTACAGTATTTGAGAGTCTAATTGTAACCGCGTGACAGAATTTTAAGTGGGAACATTTACATGTGTAAATGTGAAGAAGTGAAGGTTTGAATAGGTGCAATCCCGGTGATCAATGTTTTGATCAAATCTCCCTCGACAGTGTAAAGTTTTGAGCAAGTAAGCACTCATTCTTTAAGTTGAAATGTAAGCTACTTGTGGCTAAAATCATTTAAATAAATGGGGTCTAGTTTGGGAGAACCATGCATTAGAAGTTGTAGGTGTCAAAATCAACTACACAAAAGAGCAATTTCAAACATATGTACATTGTTTGGCATAAATCGCAAGATCTACTGACTCTTTTGGAGAGATTTAACTTGGAGAAGGTGTGCAAACTTTAGCAGACACCTTGTATAAAGTTTCACATTTGATTAGTCAATGAGTGAATTAAGTGCAACATACTTTTCTGTGTAATCATTTTCATCACAGTTAACTCGTCTTGATAATTTGGCATTGGTCTTCCAAAATTGGTTGAGGTTTGGAGTTGTTCTTGATATAGAGGTGCTCTAACATCAAGGATAACTTGTTCTTTTGGAGATTAACACTCTCCATCATATATATATATATATGTGTGTGTGTGTGTGTATGTGTGTGTATGTATATCTATATGTATATGTATATCTTGTTGGAGAATTCCTCTCCTATTCGCAGTGGAAAGTGTAGAAGACCTTCTCAAGATCAAGACTTTTGCCAACATCAGAACATTCAAATGCAAACTGGTACCAACTGAAAAATGCAATGAACTTGAAACTTTGGTCACTCAAACTAGACACCTATAGCTTTCACATGAGCTATCAAACACTCAATTTGGAGTAGATTTGGGTTGGAAACTCTTTGATACAAAACAAGTTACCTGTCCACTCAGTTAGTCTGAAAACTAGACTTCACTAAAAACTGAATAACTCACAAAGCATAAGGAATTTCATAAAACTATTCTATATAGAGGAAGTACTCAAGATAAGATTTCAAACAAATGTTTAAACAATAAAATTGGATACATACATTGAGAGATATGACTCTCACAAGTAGACTACCCAAAAATGGGTGTGCGACAAGACATACTCTATGAGAGTGAACTGAACGAAATGATTCAAAGCAAATGAACTAGCTACAAGGGGACTTCTACACCTTCTTCCTCTATTTTTGAGTGTCCTCCCTTGCTTCTTTTATAGCCAAATTACCAAAAACTCTCATGATGAGTTTGAGAGCTCTTCTCCATCATTTCTACACTACTTTGGACAACCACTCCTCTTACAGTTCAGTTTTTGGATTTGATTCTCTTTTGAATGATTCTCTTTTGGCCTCCACTACTTGCTGAAGTAAATGCTTCTATTTTTCATTTTTGTATTTTCCTTCTATTTGAAGAAAAACCCTTTTGCAAAAATATATATGATGTCACTTCTTTATTTTTAACACTCCCCCTCAAGCTCACATGTGAGCCTGCACCTTCTGCCATATCCTGTAAGTTGATGTCGTCCTTGAACCTCTTTAGCTTAGAAGCATCTAGGGACTTTGTAAGCATGTCTGTAACCTCGTCATTAGTTCCAATGAACTTTATATCCACATCCTTTCTTAAAACTTTTTCTCAAACATAATGATAATGCACTTCTATGTGCTTGCTTCGTGCATGAAACATTGGATTGTTCGTTAAGTGAATGCTTGACATGTTGTCACCATAAATTGGAATGGTCTTTACCTGCACATCAAGATCAGCCAAGAGCTTCTTAATCCACATAGCTTCACAAGATGCAAAGGCTAATCCTCTATATTCAGCTTCGGTGCAACAGTAGGTTGCTTCTTTGAGCTCCATGTGATAGGTTTGCTACCTATCATGAACACATAACCTGAAGTGGATCTTCTATCTTTCTTCAAACCAGCCCAATCAGCATCATTGAAGCCCTTTACCTGCAATTCTTCATCATATCTATAAAACAAGGCATGATTGACTGTGTGCTTCACATATCTTAGCACTCGTTTGGTTGAATTTAAATGTTCACTTATTGGAGCTTGCATAAATTGAGAAAGAACTCCAACAATATAACACAAATCTGGTCTTGTGATTGTAGCATAGATTAATGAACCTATAATACTCCTGTATGTAGTTACATCATGTAACTTCTCTCCATCATTTGAGCATAGCTTCATATTTGTGTCCATAGGTTGAGTGAGTGGTTTGCATTCACTGATTCCAAATCTGAAAAGAACATCCAACAAGTACTTTCTTTGCATCAAGTAAATGACATCTTTCCCGTAGACTATCTCAATGCCTAAAAAGTGTTTCAGCTCACCAAGATCTGAAATTTTAAACTCTTTACCGAGTTTCCTTTTGATCTCTTGTATTCTTGTAACATTATTTCCTGTTATGATGAGATCATCAACATATATGCAAATATATACCTGCTTGCCTTCTTCTTTCTTCATGTAGAGAGAGGGATCTGCATTAGTTGGACTATACTCACACCTTGTGAGGCACTCGACCAATGTTTGATTCCAAGCACATGGTGCTTGCTTCAGCCCATACAAAGCTTTCTTCAATCTACAAACAAAATTTGGATGCTTTCTATCTTCAAATCCAATCGATTGACTCATGTATACCTCTTCTTGAAGTTCACCATTGAGAAAAGCATTTTTTTATGTCAAATTCATATAATGGCCATCTCCTTGTTGCACTCACTGCAATCAAGGTTCTAATTGTTCCCATCTTTGCAACCGGGCTGAAAGTCTCTTCATAGTCGATGCCGTGAGTTTGCTTGAATCCTTTTGCTACTAGTCTAGCTTTATGCCTTGCTAGAGAATCATCAGCATTTCTCTTTATTTTAAACACCCATTTATTTGGAACAATCTTCATACCTTCAGCCTTTGGAACTAGCTCCCATGTGTGATTGTCCTTGAGAGCTTTCATCTCTTCTTGCATAGCTTCTTGCCATTCTTTTTGTGTACATACTTCTTCATATGCATCCGGTTCTTTGTCTTTGACCACCTGTGTCATATATGCAAAATGCTTTGCAATAAAACTATCATAGCTCAACCTTTGAATTGGATACCTTGCTCTCGAAGACCTCCTTTCATTTTCTTTTGAATATTTCTTCTTCAACCAGTTCAACTTTACCTTTGGTGTGATCACCTCTTCATACTCTTCTTCACTTGCATTTGAATCAGTATTTTGGGTAGCACTTTCAGCTTTAGATCTTTCATAACATGATGTTGGTGATGAGGAATGACTCCTTAGTCTCTCCTCTGATGTTGAGCTTTCTCCAAGTGATGTAGAATCTTCTGGACCTGACATTTGAGTGCTTGTTTGCTGAAATTCTTCTTGGACATCACCTCCATCATCTTCGCAATCTTCTCTTTCCCTTTGTCTCCAAACCATGGTCTTAGCTCATCAAATACCACATCTCGTGAGACTCCTAGCTCCTTTGTCACGGGATTGTAGCACCTGTATCCCTTTTGCTCCGATGAATATCCAATGAAAATACATTTTTCTGACTTTGCCTCCATCTTTGTCCTTATTTCTTGAGGGATGTGAACATAACACACACATCCAAAAACTTTGAGATGTGTAAGGTCAGGTTTCTTACTGGAATAAACCTCCTCAGGAGTTAGATTATGCACTCCAGCCGTTGTGCACTTGTTCATCAAATAAACGGCCGTACTAGTTGCTTCAGCCCAATAGTTTAGTGGCACCTTCATCTCATTGAGCATGCATCTTGCAACTTCTGTGATATGTCGATTTCTTCCTTTCAGCTATTCCATTTTGTTGAGGTGTGTACCTACATGCAAATTATCTCTTGATGCCATTTTCATAAAGAAAATCTGAAAATTCTTTGGAGAAATATTCTTCTCCTCCATCGGACCTCAAAGTCTTTATGTAACATCCTATTTCCTTTTCTACCTGTGCTTTAAATCTCTTAAACATGGAGAACACATCTGATTTTTGTTTTATGCAAAACATCCATACTTTTCTTGAATGATCATCGATAAAAGTGACAAAATAATATTACCAGCCACTGATGGTTGTTGTGATGGTCCCCATACATCCGTGTGTATCAAGTCGAGGACATTCCTTGCCACATAGTTGCTCTTCTTGAATGGTTGTTGAGTTTGCTTTCCTAGTTGGCATGCTTCACAAAACTCATGTAGTCCAGCATCATTGAATCTTGGAAGACCTCTTACCACTTCATGGTTGCTCATGTCCTTGAGCTTGGGAATGTTGATATGTCCAAACCTTTTGTGCCACAAATCGATTTGAGCAATCCTCTTGTTTCCAAACTGAATATACATCACCTTTCCATGTGGTTGTTGAATGTCCAAGGTGAACATCCTACCTTCTTTCCTTCCTTGAGCAATGACCTTGAATCCTTCTTTTGGATTCTTTATAAAGCAGCCTTTTTCATTGAAGATAACATGATATCCTTTCTCTACCATTTGTCCTACTGAAATCAAATTCTTTGCAATAGTAGGAACATGAACATCAGCCAGTACCTTCTGATCTCCAAGCTTGATATCTCCAACATGCTCAATTGCATGTTGAGTTTCATCGCCGGTCTCCACACAACCTTTTCCACTTGGAGCTTGTAGCTTTGTGAATAAATCTCCTTGGCATGTCATATGGTTGCTGCAACCTGAATTTTATCATCACTTCTCGAGTTGTTGTAGTCATGATTCATGGCAAGAATGGTTTGCTTGTCTCCTTCACTTGATGTACTCACATAGTTATTTTGGCTCCTTTGGTTGCCTCCATTCAGCCTTCCATTCTTTTGCCAGCAATCATTTGCATAATGTCCTAGTTTACCACAATGATAACATGTTATACCTTTATGAGTATTGTATGAACCTCGACCTCTTCCTCTATTTCTTCCTCGACCTCTTCCATGTGTGTTGTCATTTGAGTTGTCCTTGTTGTCCTCCGAGTTGTGTTGGCTGAAATTTGTGTTGTTGTAGCTTCTTCCTCTTCCTCTCGAGCCTCCTCTTGAGTTCCTTCCTCTACCTCGTCCTGCATATAACATTTGACTATGGTTTTCCTTACCTTTGTTGCCTTCAACCTCCTTAGTTGTTTCTAAGATTTGCACATGACCAATCATAGTGTTAGAAATAACTTGTGAGATGAGGAACATCACCCTTCGATTCCTCTCTTCCCAATCAGCAAATTGTCTCCTTTGTGCTGGAATAATGTTGGGATCTTCAAGGTCCACCGGTTGTGGATCGTCTCCACTAACTAGACTCCATAAACCTTTACCTTTAAGGTAATTTATCATTTTATACCTCCATGACTGAAAATTATCTTTGTCTAACTTCTCAACTTGTTGTCCTAAATCAGCCATTGAAAACTTCCAAGATTGAAGTTTACCTCAAGTATGTTGTGGCGCTCTTCCTTGACTTTATGAAGCTCCCCCTTGATTTGTAGCTTCTCCTTTGCTTCACTTCAGTTACAATGCTTTGCCTCTTCAAACTCCAATGCTCTGATACCAATTGTTGGAGAATTCCTCTCCTATTCGCAGCGAAAAGTGTAGAAGAACTTCTTAGGATCAAGACCTTTGCCAACAACAGAACATTCAAATGAAAACTGGTACCAACTGAAAAATGCAATGAAATTGAAACTTTGGTCACTCAAACTAGACACCTATAGCTTTCAAATGAGCTATCAAACATGCAATTCGGAGTAGATTTGGTTTTGCAACTCTTTGATACAAAATAGGCTACCTATCCACTCAGTTATGCTGAAAACTGAACTTCACTAAAACTAAATAACTCACAGAGCATAAAAAATTTCATAAAAATGTTCTAGACAAAGGAATTAATCAAGATAAGCTTTCCAAAGAATGTTTAAACACTAAAATTGGATACATATATTGAGAGATATGACTCTCACAAGTAGACTACCCAAAAATGGGTGTGCAGCTAGGCATACTCTATGAGAGTGAACTAAACAAAATGATTCAAACCAAATGAACTAGCTACAAGGGTACTTCCACGCCTTCTTCCTCTATTCTTCAGTGTCCTCCCTTGCTTCTTTTATAGCCAAATGACCAAAAACTCTCATGATGAGTTTGAGAGCTCTTCTCCATCATTTCTCCACTACTTTGGACAGCCACTCCTCTTACAGTTCAGTTTTTGGATTTGATTCTCTTTTGAATGATTCTCTTTTGGCTCCACTACTTAATGAAGTAAATGCTTCTATTTTTCATTTTTGTATTTTCCTTCTATTTGAAGAAAATCCTTTTTGCAAAAATATATACGACATCACTTCTTTATTTTTAACATATCTATATGTATATCTAAATCTATATGTATAAAAAAAAATGCAAAAAGATAAATCTAGGCTAGGATTAGTCATAAAAGTCAAATAAAGAAAGTTCTTATATGTTTATTTATAATTATATGTATATGTATATGTATTTGTATATGTATATGTATACGTATACATATACGTATATGTATACATATACGTATACGTATATATACGTACACGTATATGTATATGCATACGTACACGTATATGTATACCTACACGTATACGTATACGTACACGTATACGTATATGTTGGAGTTAGAAGTCTGCGGAAGCACACGAACAGCACAAGGAAGAAGAAGAAGCTTGGAGCACAAACACACAATATTGAATGTATTACTAGAGAATGTACAAAGATAAGTAGCCCATTAGGGCAATAGCCGTATATACAAGCCGGGGGAGAAAAAACTCCTAAAGAGGGAAAAAAGTGCCCCGGCGGTCCTAGTGTGTTCACACACATCACTACCTAAATATATCAACAAATCCCCCCTGGGAGTGATGCGGTGAACAAGGAGCTGGCACTCATGTATAAGGAAGTACTGAGCTATGTGGAAATCACTCCACAAAAGGAAGTAAGCCCAAAGCTTTGCGAAAAGCTTCAAACTTCTCCCTAGGCAGAGCCTTCGTGAAAAGGTGTGCAATGTTCTCCTGCGTGGGCACATATGCCAAGCTGATCTCCCCAGCAGAGAACCTCTCCCTGACATAGTGATAATGCACCTCAATGTGCTTAGTGCGAGCATGGAACACAGGGTTCCTCGCAACTGCTAATGCACTCTGACTGTCAGTGAAGATGGTGGTGGCAGAAGATTGGCCAACACCCAAATCATCCATAAGGCGTCTGAGCCACACACACTCAACAGTCATTGTGAAAGTTGCCCTATACTCAGCCTCACAACTGGAAGTGGCCATAGTAGGCTGCTTCTTGCTCAACCAAGATATACATGAGCTACCAAGCATGAAGCAAAAACCATTGGTGGACACACGAGTATCATAGCAACCAGCCCAATCTGAGTCAGAAAAAGCATGCAAATCTGGCGGTAGTGATCCCGCCTTGGGATAAAACAACCCAAGTAGCCGAGTACCACTCAAGTAGCAAAAGATGCGCTTAACCGCCTTCCAATGTGTGACTCCTGGGCAATGCATAAACATGCTCATCTGTGAGATAGCAAACTGAATATCTGGACGAGTAATAAATAAGTAAATCAAGCATCCAACAGTCTACTGATAGAGAACAGCATCAAATGCATCTCCAGCATCATGAAGACTCAATCGTAAACCTGTCTCCATAGGAGTGGTAATAGGCTTACAGTCTTCAAGGCCAAAATGCTGCAATAATGTGTCAATATATTTCGTTTGACACAAAGCCATTCCACCATCAACTTGCATAAACTGAATGCCCAAATAGTGATGCAAATGCCCCAAATCAGACATCTCAAATGAGGCATGCAAATCAGCCTTAAAATCAGCAATATGCTTCTCAATAGGACCAGTGAGCAACATGTCGTCAACATAGACAACAATGATCAGAAGCACATCATTAGCATGCTTAACATATAAGGTGCTTTCAGTTGGACTGTTCTCAAAACCATGTGCAATCAGATAGGCATGCATCTTCTCATACCAAGCACGTGGTGCTTGCTTTAAACCATATAATGCCTTCTATAACCTGCACACCTGGTTTTCGTGCCCTTTCTGCACAAAGCCACGGGGCTGAAAAACATACACTTCTTCATGCAAGTCACCATTCAGAAATGTTGTTTTAATGTCCAACTGATGTACATTCCAACCATGATGGGCTGCAAGTGCACAAATACTCCGAATAGTAGTCATACGGCATGCAGGTGCAAAGGTCTCATCAAAATCAATGCCTCTTTCGTGCGCATAACCCTTTGCAACAAGCCTAGCCTTATACCTATCAATTGTACCATCAGGTTTACGCTTCAGCTTGTATACCCACTTAGTGCCAATGGCCTTCTTGCTAGGAGGCAAGTCACATAAAGACCATGTACCATTCTTCATTATAGCATCATATTTAGATTGCATAGCAGCCATCCAATTTTCTGAATTTTG
The DNA here is from genome assembly GCA_020310875.1 of Ceratopteris richardii. NCBI lineage: Eukaryota > Viridiplantae > Streptophyta > Polypodiopsida > Polypodiales > Pteridaceae > Ceratopteris > Ceratopteris richardii. The sequence goes on along the minus strand of CM035428.1, from coordinate 105,018,233 downwards.
TGCTTCATCAAAAGAAACAGGCTCATTCTCATCACAGAGACTAGATGCAGCCATAGCATAGCAATCTGATGCAAAGGAGGCACTATGAGAGCCTGAACGAGTACGAATGACAAAGGTGCATCTAATTTACTGTCACGCAAAGTTTGCACAAGCCATTTTGGCATAGTTTTTGCCTGCTCAATATCAGCTCTCTCATCAACAAGTGCATCATGTAAATCTACATCAGAAATGGAATGATCTGCATCATCATATGAAACCTGCAAAGGTTGAGAAGTTGCCTCATTAGGACCAACACTAGACTGTCCACCTGTAAAAAGAGGCATCAAAGTATCATACATGTCTTTGGAGCTAACATATGTCTCCTTAGTACATGAAAGCAATGGCTGAATAGCATCTTCCACAAAGACAACATCACGGCTAACCAAAATGCGTTTAGTTTGTGGATGATATAGACGATAGCCTTTACTTTCAGAACTGTAGCCAACAAAAATACATTTTACTGCCTTATCATCTAATTTTCTGCGATGTTCAGGCACTAGTGCATATGCCAAACAACCAAAAACACGCAGATGAGCAACAGATGGCTTGCGGTCATGCCAAGCCTCATATGGAGTGATAGATTGTAGCGCTTTAGTAGGACACCTGTTCAGTACATATGATGCACACATGATAGCCTCAAGCCAGAAACTATGAGCTAAAGACTCTTGACCATACACCTCGCCATCTCCATGAGAGACCTGTTCTTCCGTTCAGCAACTCCATTCTGTTGAGGTGTATACGGCACTGTACACTGGTTTTTTATCCCACGTTCAGCCAGAAATGCATTAAAATCAGAAGACATATATTCCCCCCCTCGATCAGAACGGAGGGTGCCCATTTTAAATGCTGACAGATTTTCAGCCAAAACCAAAAACTGTTTGAAGCACATGAACACTTCGGACTTTGCTTTGAGTGGATATACCCATGCATGCCTGGAAAAATCATCAATGAAAGTCACGAAGTAAAGGTAATTTCCAAAAGAGGGTGTCTGCATAGGACCACAAACATCACTATGTACAAGCTGCAATTTCTGCGTAGCCCGAACTGAACCATCTTTTGGAAAGGAGGAACGCTGCATTTTGCCCAAATAGAGCCTTCACATACATGTTTTCTAGGTGTCTCAAGCTTGGGCAAAGAAGACACCATATCAGATTTCTGTAGGCGTAGCAAACTAGCAAAATTCAGATGACCAAAGCGTGCATGCCAAAGCTTTGCATCTGAGATATCCTGAGAATCATGAACTGCACATGCCGAATCATTCACAGATCTTTCATAGTCTATGAGCTTATACAGCCCACGACATAAAATGCCATAAGAAATAATAACATCGCCATTTGACAGACCATGAATTGTACATCTGTCATCAACAAATTTCACAACCAAGCCAATCTTGGCTAATGCAGAAACTGATAACAGATTCTTCTTGATCCCTGGCACAAATAAAGCATCTGACAAGGTGAAAGAACTACCATCAGCAGTAATCAGAATGATCTTACCAACTCCCATAACAGGATAAGAGGAGTTGTTGGCGCATGTGACAGTATTCCCTGTAGGGGGAGGCTCGAGTGAAGAGAAGAAACTGAGGTGCAAGGTAATATGTTTGGTTGCCCCACTGTCAAAGTACCAAACATCTGAGTCCACTGCAGACATGCACTGCTCATGAGAAGATGGGTCAAAACTGCAAACAGTAGTAAACGCCCATTCTTCTTCCTACACAAGATTAGCAAACTCTGTTTTTGGTGTAGAGGCTTCTGCAACAACCATTCCAGCCTCCTTTTTCTTTGCCTCTTTTGCAGCCAGTTTTGGACAGCTCTTTATGATATGATCATTTCCTTTACAGTACTTGCAAAACAATTTCTGCTTTTCTGATTTCTTCTCATCTTTATCCTAGTTCTTCGAATGTGCAGCATTTGCAGATTTCTGCTTACTAGTAAAAGAGCTCCATTTTCCCTCGCCCTTCTGACTAGCCAGGAAAGCTTGATCTGCAACACGCATAATGGACCTATTCTGCCTCGACTGATCTTCCTACAATAGAACAGAGACTAACTCCTCAAATGATAAGGCATTCGGATTGCCTTTCATCATCAATCGAAGAGTAGAAGCAAAACTCTGATATGAATCAAGAAGACCATTCAGAACGGTCTGCACAAGTGAGCTATCTGGTATAACCTCATCAGCAAAAATCAACTGCTCCTTCAAGTCTTTGATCTTCGTTAGGAAACTGTCCATAGAATCGCCTTCATTCATGTGCTCACTCTCCAACTGTTTTCGGAGGTAAGCAACACGAGCCTCATTCCTAGCTTGGTACAATGTGGTAAGTGTATCCCAAGTATCCCTAGCTGTTCTGCAAGAGCGAATATGAGGAATAATGGCACGTTTGACAGACAAAGCTATCAATGCATGTGCTTGGGCATCTCTACCATCCCAACGAATCTGCTCTTCAGTAGGTGCAGCAAAAACAGCAGCATGAACAGGAATCTGCACAACATCATCTTCGACACCATCTTCATCAGCTCCAGCACCTGTATTTGTAGTACCTGTTGTTACACGTGTAACAGGACGTCTTTCAACACCCTGCACAATGTTCCACAATCCTTTTGCAACCAATACATGTCGCATCATATAAGCCCACAATGGGTACTTGGTACCATCCAACTTATCCTCAACAGCCAACATACGAAATACATCACTGCTTTTAGCCATGGCCGGTGACTAAAATACCTTGATGCAGAAAATTGATTGTATCTCAAAAAGTTAAACGAACTGCCCAGACGAGTTCTACTAAACCTGTAGCAGACTTCGAGACGCTTATACTGGCGAACAAAAACTGGTATATACCTTTGGCACAAAAAGACAAAATAGCCTGCACAAGCGCTGTGATAGTGCGTTCGGAGGTCAAAACGAGCTCAGATCGCGATTTCGGCACCACACAGCAAAGCTGTTTTGATCTCTGAAATACGCTGAGTATGCTCACCAAATTTCATGCGAATCTGAGACTGCAAACGGAGGAGTGTCGACGGCGCCCTAGATGAAGAGACGACCTGCTCTGATACCAATTGTTGGAGTTAGAAGTCTGCGGAAGCACGCGAACAGCACAAGGAAGAAGAAGAAGCTTGGAGCACAAACACACAATACTGAATGTATTACTAGAGAATATAAAAGATAAGTAGCCCATTAGGGCAATAGGCGTATTTACAAGCCGGGGGGAAAAAACCTCCTAACGAGGGAAAAAAGTGCCCTGGCGGTCCTAGTGTGTTCACACACATTACCTAAATATATCAACAATATATGTATACGTATACACGTATACGTATACGTGTATACGTATACATGTATGTATATACGTATATATACGTACACGTATATATACGTACACGTATATATACGTATACGTATATATACGTACACATATATATACGTATACGTATATGTATATGTATATGTATATGTATATGTATATGTATATGTATATGTATATGTATATGTATATGTATATGTATATGTATATGTATATGTATATGTATATGTATATGTATATGTATATGTATATGTATATGTATATGTATATGTATATGTATATGTATATGTATATGTATATGTATATGTATATGTATATGTATATGTATATGTATATGTATATGTATATGTATATGTATATGTATATGTATATGTATATGTATGTGTATATGTGTATGTATATATATATGTATATGTGTTGGAACATCAAGATTACACTATGCTTGAGGTGGATTTGATCTACATCAAAAAGCTATCATTTGGATTGGGTCAAAAAATATCCATTGAAGAGTTCTTTTACTTATGCTCATTTATTGTATTTTTTTCAAAGTGTTTTTGTGGATCAATTACCAATGCAAAAGCCAAGAGCTTTATGTTAGATATGCTCAATACTCCACCCTCATGTGACCACAAATGATCCATGGTGCTCTAAGTTGTAAGGCCCCCATTATGAGGAGAAGCCATTATGAGAGCCCAGACATCTGTGGAACCCTAACTTCCAAGTTAGATGAGGTCTATGTGTGACCATTGATGGTTGTAGATGATCTTTGTGAGCCTAGCCATTTGGTTAGGTAGGGCATAAACTTCCAGGACATTGGGTTGCCATTTAAGGTGAAAATAAAGGCCCTATGGCATCGCACGATTTCCCCATAGAACCTTAATGAGGGGAGTGCAGAGGGAGATATTATCGGATCGTATAATTTATCGACTATTTTGTACCTCCCAACTATGTTTATCTATATCGAACTACCTTGTAAAAGCTATATAAGCACGGCCGAGGTTGATCTTTACATAGCTTTGCGCACTAGTAAGCCCTTCATCTAGACTCTATCTAGATCACCATCTAAGCTCGACAGTGGGAGCGCACGGGTGGATAGCACCGTTATTGTTACTCCATTACGCTCGGCAATCTGAGAATTTGAGTTCTCTACCTCTCAGTCTGCATCTATCTTTGTCTATGTTTTTCTCTCAACTCTGTCTACAGGTCTATTCCATTGTGCTGTTATTTTTCTTACATGGTATCAGAGCTCAGGAGGCTCTGAGTAGTGCAGAAGCAGAAACGTAGAGGTTGCAGAGGTCTGAACAATAAAAGAGAGATGTCAAGTAGCGCATCATCATCTACGACTGGGAATCAAGGTGGTTCATCAACAGGAGTAGGTGCCGCACAAGCAGGAGCAGCAATGATGTCGGTCATCCCAACTTTGAGGATGGCCACCAGCCTTCATAGAAGGTAAACTTGATGGTACAACTACACCCTATGGAAGTTCAAAATCACTTATATTATTTTTTTTTTTGAAGAAACAAGGAAAATTTAAATTAATGGTGGCCATATACAAAGTGCCTTGGGCAGGAGACACCTGTCCCAGAGGACAATTTACAAGTAGTAGTACATGTCTAGCCTTTTACAAGAGTACTGTTCAGCTAATAGTTTTTTCCATCTAGAGGGAGAATTTTCAGACAAAATCTTGAAGACATCATAGTTATTACAAGAAGCATCTCTGATTCTCCTAATATAGGACAGAGAAGCATTTTTCAGAATAACAGGCAAAGTGATAAGGTAGTTCCTTTTTCTGCTACCAAATGTAGCCTCATTCCTACTGAGCCAAATGTACCAAAGAATGTAGCCCCTCCAGATATTCCACAGCAAAATATCCAAGTGATTACAGCAACCAAGAATAACTTCCATTTTACTAAGTTTGGGGAGACCATTCACTAGCAGATACTTCTCCACAGCAGACCAGAAGTTTTTAGCATGGTGACATTCAAGGAAGAGGTGTGAAACATCCTCCACAAGGCCACAAAATATACAGGATCCACCACTATTATAAATTTTCCTGATTTTATTACCAGTCCAGAGGCCATGGTGTAACATCCTCCATTGAAGAAAAGAATGTTTGCTGCAATCTGGAAAGGCCCACAGGGCTTTGAATCTGTAAGACCACTGGTGTGTAGACCAATTCACCTGCCATCTAGAGTTGAGCTTCTTCAGGATTTGATCAGCAGAACCTCTGTCATGTTTGAACTGTTTGAAGATGACATTAGCAACATCCACCAGATCAACTGTTTTCCTATGCCACCTGTCCTTCTTTTCCATCAGCAAGATTCTGTGCTTTTGAATTACCTGCAAGCAAGACATAAATCACTTATATTCTTGATTCGTATGAGCTTCTGGAGACTGTTCTTGGGACTGATCATGAGCCCCAAGAAAGACCTGATGCAAATAATCCTGGTCAAATGATTCCTCCTGATGTTGATCTTCTACGTGCTTGGAAACGTGCAAATGTAGATGCACTTTGTGCTCTTGTTACAAGTACTTCTGATAGTGTTCTGACTCTCATTCAGCATACTACAAAGGCATGTGAAGCATGGAACATATTGAGAAATCAATATGAAACTCATAATTAGACACGGATTCAGAACTTGGAGAATCAGCTTGCAGAAGAACGGTTTGCTGATGGGGAGACAGCAGAGGTATTTATCACTCGCATAAAGAATTTACGAGATCAAATGGCAGGAGAAGGTGTTCAAAAGTCAAGTGAGGAGCTAGCTTGACATTGTCTTCGAATATGTCCACCTAAGTTTGATGGTTTGGTAACTGCTCTTAACACTCAAATCAGACCTCAACCACTAACTTTTGAAGAATTCAGTGCCTTACTCATGGAGGAGGATCTGCGGCTCAAGGCACAGAGTGGTGGTAGCAAAGGAGATGTTGCATTCACAGCAAATGCCAAAGGAGGAAAAATAGACTCTTCAAAAGATGGAGACAAAAAGAAGAACGACAAAAAGAAGTTCAAGGGAGAGTGTTTCCACTGTAGGAAGAAAGGACACAGAATCCAAGACTGTCACATCAAGAAGGCAAAAGAGAAGAGTTGCTCTCCAAAAGGTGGCAAGGGCAAGGAGTCTGCCAACACAACAAAAATAGAGCTTGAGTTATTTGTTACAATAGAGGAGATGTGCTCCTCGGTTGAAGAATCAGGAACAGATGACTCATGGGTGTTGGACAGTGGTGCATCTCATCACATGAGGAGTAGAAAATACCTTTACAATTCCTTATAGCCTCTAAAGGAGTAAACTTAGGGAACAATGCAAGATGTCATGCAGAGGGTGAAGGTATGGTTTCTTGCATTAACTCTAATGGTGATATCAGAAAGCTTTCAGATGTGTTGTATGTTCCACAAATAAAACAAAATCTACTTTCAGTAGCTTCTATAATTGATCAAGGTCATCAAGTATCTTTCAGTAAGACAGGAGCTAAGATTATGGATGATAACAACAACATTGTTGGGACTCGCATAAGGAGGAACAAGTTACAGCCAGTACAAACATGGGCACAAGTAAGCTATGGCATGAGAGATTCAGCCACATTGGATACCTTGTACTTGTTGGAGAATTCCTCTCCTATTCGCAGCGGAAAGAGTAGAAGACCTTCTTAGGATCAAGACTCTTGCCAACAGCTGAACCTTCAAATGAAAACTGGTACCAACTAAAAAATGCAATGAACTTGAAACTTTTTTCACACAAACTAGACACCTATAGATTTCAAATGAGCTATCAAACACTCAATTTGGAGTAGAAGATGGGTTGGCAATTCATTGCCTCAAAATAGGCTACCTGTTCACTCAGTTAGGCTGAAACCTGGACTTCACTAAAAACTAAATAACTCACAGTACATAAAGAATTTGATAAAATTGTTCTAGATAGAGGAAGTACTTGAGATAAGCTTTCCAAAGAACGTTTAAACTCTAAAATTGAATACATAAATTGAGAGATCTCGCACAAGTAGACTACCCAAAAATTGGTATGCGGCTAGACATACTCTATGAGAGTGAATAGAACGAAATGACTCAAAACAAATGAAGTGGCTACAAGGGGACTTCCACGCCTTCTTCCTCTATTCTTGAGTGTCCTTTCTTGCCTCTTTTATAGCCAAGTGACCAAAAACTCTCATGATGAGTTTGAGAGCTCTTCTCCATAACTTCTCCACTACTTTGGACAACCACTCCTCTTACATTTCAGTTTTTGGATTTGATTCTCTTTTGATTGATTCTCTTTTGGCCTCCACTTTTTGCTGAAGTAAATGCTTCCATTTTTCATTTTTGTATTTTCCTTCTACTTGAAGAAAATCCTTTTTGCGAAAATATATACGACCTTACATCTTTATTTTTAACACTCCCCCTCAAGCTCACATGTGAGCTTGCACCTTCAGCCATATCCTACAAGTTGATGTCATCCTTGAACCTCTTTAGCTTAGAAGCATCTAAAGACTTTGTAAACATGTCTGCAACCTAGTCATTAGTTCTAATGAACTTTATATCCACATCCTTGCTCAAAACTTTTTCTCGAACATAATGATAATGCACTTCTATGTGCTTGCTTCGTGCATGAAACATTGGATTGTTTGTCAAGTGAATGCTTGACATGTTGTCACCATAAATTGGAATGGTCTCCACTTGCACATCAAGATTAGCAGGAGCTTCTTAATCCACATAGCTTCACAAGTTGCAAAGGCTAATCCTCTATATTCAGCTTCTGTCGATGATAGTGCAATAGTAGGTTGCTTCTTCGAGCTCCATGTGATAGGTTTGCTACCTATCATGAACACATAACATGAAGTGGATCTTCTATCTTCCTTCAAACCAGCCCAATCAGCATCCCTGAAGCCTTTTACCTGCAATTCTTCATCATATCTATAAAACAAGGTATGATTGACTGTGTGCTTCACATATCTTAGCACTCGTTTGGCTGAATTTAAATATTCACTTGTTGGAGCTTGCATAAATTGAGAAAGTACAACAATATAACACAAATCTGGTCTTGTGATTGTAGCATAGATCAATGAACCTATAATACTCTTGTATGTAGTTACATCATGTAACTTCTCTCCATCATTTGAGCATAGCTTCACATTTGTGTCCATAGGTTGAGTGAGTGGTTTGCATTCACTCATTCCAAATCTGAAAAGAACATCCAACAGGTACTTTCTTTGCATCAAGTAAATGCCATCTTTCCCATAGACTATCTCAATGCCTAAAAAGTATTTCAGCTCACCAAGATCTGAAATTTTAAACTCTTTATCGAGTTTTCTTTTTATCTCTTGTATTCATGTAACATTACTTCCTGTTATGATGAGAGCATCAACGTATATGCAAATATATACCTGCTTTCCTTCTTCTTTCTTCATGTACAGAGAGGGATCTGCATTACTTGGACTATACACACACCTTGTGAGGTACTCAACCAATCTTTGATTCTAAGCACGTGGTGCTTGCTTTAGCCCATACAAAGCTTTCTTCAATCTACAAACAAAATTTGGATGATTTCTATCTTCAAATCCAATCGGTTGACTCATGTATACCTCTTCTTGAAGTTCACCATTGAGAAAAGCATTTTTTATGTCAAGTTGGTACAATGGCCATCTCCTTGTTGCACTCACTGCAATCAAGGTTCTAATTGTTCCCATCTTTGCAACCGGGCTGAAAGTCTCTTCATAGTCAATGCCATGAGTTTGCTTCAATCCTTTTGCTACTAGTCTAGCTTTATGCCTAGCTAGAGAACCATCAGCATTTCTCTTTATTTTAAACGCCCATTTATCTGGAACAATCCTCATACCTTTAGCCTTTGGAACTAGCTCCCATGTGTGATTGTCCTTGAGAGCTTTTATCTCTTCTTGCATAGCCTCTTGCCATTCTTTTTGTGTACATGCTTCTTCATATGCATCTGGTTCTTTGTCTTTGACCACCTGTGTCATATATGCAAAATGCTTTGCAATAAAACTATCATACATCAGCCTTTGTATTGGATACCTTGCTCTTGAAGACCTCCTTTCATTTCCTTTTGAATATTGCTTCTTCAACCGGTTCAACTTTACCTTTGGTGAAATCACCTCTTCATATTCTTCACTTGCATTTGAGTCACTATTTTGGGCAGCACTTTCCACTTCAAATCTTCCATAACCTGATGTTGGTGATTAGGAATGTCTCCTTAGTCTCCCCCTCCATGTTGAGCTTTCTCCAAGTGATGTAGAAGCTTCTGGACCTGACATTTGAGTGCTTGTTTGCTGAAATTCTTCTTGGACAGCACCTCCATCATCTTCACAATCTTCTTCAAGAATCTTCTCTTTCCCTTTGTCTCCAAACCATGGTCTTAGCTCATCAAGTACCACATCTCATGAGACTCGTAGCTCCTTTTTCACCGGATTGTAGCACCTGTATCCCTTTTGCTCCGATGAATATCCAATGAAAATACATTTTTCGGACTTTGCCTCCATCTTTGTCCTTAGTTCTTGAGGGATGTGAACATAACACACACATCCAAAAACTTTTAGATGTGTAAGGTCAAGTTTCTTACCGGAATAAACCTCCTCAGGAGTTAGATTATGCACTCCAGCAGTTGTGCACTTGTTCATCAAATAAACGGCCGTACTAACTGCTTCAACCCAATAGTTTAGTGGCACCTTCATCTCGTTGAGCATGCACCTTGCAACTTCTATGATATGTATATTTTTCCTTTCAGCTATTCCATTTTGTTGAGCCGTGTACCTACATGTAAATTGTCACTTGATGCCATTTTCATAAAGAAAATCTGAAAATTCTTTGGAGAAATATTCTCCTCCTCCATCGGACCTCAAGGTCTTTATGTAGCATCCTGTTTCCTTTTCTACTTGTGCTTTAAATCTCTTGAAGATGGAGAACACATCTGATTTTTGTTTTATGCAAAACATCCATACTTTTCTTGAATGATCATCAATAAAAGTGAAAAAATATCTATTACTAGCCACTGATGGTGGTTGTGATGGTCCCCACACATCCGTATGTATCAAGTCAAGGATATTCCTTGCCACATAGCTGCTCTTCTTGAATGGTTGTCGAGTTTGCTTTCCTAGTTGGCATGCTTCATAAAACTCATGTAGTCCTACATCATTGAATCTTGGAAGACCTCTTACCACTTCATGGTTGCTCATGTCCTTGAGCTTCGGAATGTTGATATGTCCAAACCTTTTGTGCCACAAATCAATTTCAGCAATCCTCTTGTTTCCAAACTGAATATACATCACCTTTCCATGTGGTTGTTGAATGTTGTCCAAAGTGAACATCCTACCTTCTTTCCTTCCTTGAACAATGACCTTGAATCCTTCTTTTGGATGCTTTATAAAGCAACCTTTTTCATTCAAGATAACATGATATCCTTTCTCTACCATTTGTCCTACTGAAATCAAATTTTTTGCAATAGTAGGAACATGAAGAACATCAGCCAATACCTTCTTGTCTCCAAGCTTGATGTCTCCAACATGCTCAATTGCGTGTTGAGTTTCACCGCCGGTCTCCACACAACCTTTTCCACTTGGAGCTTGTAGCTTTGTGAATAAATCTCCTTGGCATGTCATATGGTTGCTACAACTTGAATCTATGAACCATTTTTTACCATCACTTCTTGAGTTGTTGTAGTCATGCTTCATGGCAAGCATGGTTTGTTTATCTCCTTCACTTGATGTACTCGCATAGTTATGTTGGCTCGTTTGGTTGCCTCCATTCAGCCTTCCATTCTTTTTCCAACAATCATTGGTTTGGCAAATCTTTGCCTCAAAATAGACTACTTGTTCACTCAGTTAGGCTGAAAACTGGACTTCACTAAAAACTGAATAACTCACAGCACATAAAGAATTTGATAAAACTGTTCTAGATTGAGGAATTACTCAAGATAAGCTTTCGAAAGAATGTTTAAACTCTAAAATTGGATACATAAATTGAGAGATATGACTCTCAGAAGTAGACTACCCAGAAATTGGTATGTGGCTCGACATACTCTATGAGAGTGAAGAGAACGAAATGACTCAAAACAAATGAAGTAGCTACAAGGGGACTTCCATGCCTTCCTCCTCTATTCTTGAGTATCCTCCCTTGCCTCTTTTATAGCCAAGTGACCAAAAACTCTCATGATGAGTTTGAGAGCTCTTCTCCATAACTTCTCCACTACTTTGGACAACCACTCCTCTTACAGTTCAGTTTTTGGATTTGATTCTCTTTTGATTGATTATCTTTTGGCCTCCACTACTTGCTGAAGTAAATGCTTCCGTCCTGTTTGTGAAAATATATACAACCTTACTTCTTTATTTTTAACAGTACTAAAGGAGATGCATCCCAGGGGTATGGTTGCACACCTACCATCGATTGCAGAAATGAAGGAACCATGTGAAGCTTGCATGATGGGCAAGCAACAGAGGAAGGAGTTTCCACAAGAAAGCAAGAATAGGGCAAGCTATCCTCTAGAGTTGGTGCATGCTGGCTTGTGCGGAAAAATGCCTACATAGGCCTTGGGTAGATCTTCCTACTTCATGTTACTTGTCGACGACTATAGTAGGAAGATGTGGGTGTACTTCCTTCACGATAAGGCTCAAGCTTTTGGTAAGTTTAAAGAATGGCTTCAGCTTGTTGAAACTGAAATAGGGAAGAAGATGAAGAAATTCAAGACAGGCGGTGGTGGGGAGTTCACATCAACAGAGTTTGAAGATTTTTGCAAGAGTAAGGGAATCAAGCATCAACTCACAGTGGCACATAGTCCTCAACAGAACGGTGTTGCAGAACATTGAAATCGAACCATCATGGAGATGGCAAGGTGCATGTTGAAAGGAAAGGGTTTGCCTAATCAATTTTGGGCAAAGGCCGTCAACACTGCTGTCTACATCTTGATTGAAGCTACACCAAGGCACTTGATGGAAAGACTCCACAAGAATCCTACACTGGTAAAAAACCTTATGTTTCCCATTTCAAAGTATTTGGAAGTGAATGTTATGTACATGTTCCAGATAGGGAGAGAAACAAGCTTCAACCAAAAAGCATCAAATGTATCTTCTTAGGGTATAAATAAAAAGGCTTATAAGCTTTATGACCCTGAGGCTAAGAAGATCATGGCGATTCGTGATATGGTGTTTAAGGAGGATCAGCCACATGTAGTGGAGGAGTAAAAGAGAGCTTCCACTTTATCATCAGGTGAAGGGGCAATCCGCTATGAACTTGGCCCAAGAGCTATTCCTTCTACACAAGAGAAGGAAGCACCATCTTCAGATTATGAGTTTGAAAGTCACCAACCTGCCGAAACCCAAGTGGAAAAACCATTGCCATGTTGGGTGTGGTAGCTCTATGATTCTGCAAACCCCCATCCCACAGTCACTAGAACAGGTTGCAGATGGACCGAGGCGATCATAGAGAATAGAGAAACAGAGACGGACAAGCGCCCATATTGTAAACATAACCTTGATGGCTGATCTCATTCAACAAGAAGCAAAGGAACCAACCAATGTGGAAGAGGCACTCCATGATCCGAATTGGAGGGTTGCCATGCAGGCAGAATACAACAATATCATGAAGAATGGAACTTGGGAGCTAGTGGATCGACCCCCTAAGCGTAAAGTCATTGGCACCAAGTGGGTCTGGAAGCTAATGTACAAGGCGGATGGTACTCTAGAAAAGTATAAAGCAATACTTTTTGCACAAGGCTACTCACAAGTTGAAGGCATTGACTTTTGTGAATCATTTGCCCCAATTGCAAGAATGACTACTATCTGAGTACTACTAGTTGTGGCTGCACATAAGCGTTGGCTAGTCTATCACATGGATGTCAAATCAGCATTCCTAAATAGAGACCTCAAGGAGGAGGTATATGTATCTTAGCCACCATCGTTTGAGGCTCTCCATTCAGAGAACAAGGTATGTAAGCTGAAGAGGGCATTATATGGGCTAAAACAAGCCCATAGAGCATGGTACCGACGGATAAATAAGTATCTCTTGGATCTAGGTTTCAAAAGATGTGCTTCTGATGCTAACTTGTATGTTCTAAAGAGAGAAGGGAAGACAATTGTGCTTGTACTCTATGTAGATGACCTTGTGATTACAGGAAATGATGATGCTCTTCTTCAACAAACAAAAGATGCCCTGATTTCAGAATTTGAAATGACAGACTTGGGCTTAATGCATTATTGCTTAGGTCTTAAAGTTTGGCAGGAACCAGGGAAGATTTTCATCTCTCAACAAAAGTATGCAAGGCAGATATTGAAGGCATTTGACATGGAGGATTGCAAGGAAATTTTTACACCTATGGAGGTCAACACAAAATTATGTATTGAAGATACTTCATCTCTAGTGGATATTGGAAGATACAGAAAATTAGTTGGAAGTCTCATCTACTTGTGCAGTAGTAGACCAGACATCTCTTATGGTGTTGGAGTAGTAAGCAGGTTCTCTAATAAGCCTTGCCAAACTCATTGGAAGGCAAGCATGCAGGTACTCAAGTATGTGAAAGGAACTACTGATTATGGTATTCTTTACAAAGAAGGATCATCTGTGGTCGGATATTGTGACTTAGATTGGGAAGGAGATATTGATACCAGAAAATTAGTTTCTGGATATTGCTTTTCTTTAGGATCAGGTATTTTCTCTTGGATTAGTAAGAAGCAACCGACTGTAACATTATCTTATACTAAAGCTGAGTACAAAGCTGCATGTGTTGCAGCATGTGAAGCAGTATGGTTGCGGAGGATCCTATGGCACATAGGAATACAAGGATAGGAGGCTAGAGAGTTGAAGTATGACAACCAAAGTTGCATGGCCATTGCAAAAAATCCCGTTTTCCATGCATGTACCAAGCACATGGAAATTCAGTATCACTATGTGCATGAGTTGATAGAGGACGGGGTCGTGGAGATAAGCTATTGTCCTACTGAAGAGAACAGAGCAAACATCTTCACCAAGGCTCTTGGGAGAGAGCAACTTCTTCGACACATTTCAAAGCTTGGGATTGGACCAAGGAGGTAGTTTACCGTAGGGTGGACATTGAGGGGGGTGTTAGATATGCTCAATACTCCACCCTCATGTGACCACAAATGATCCATGGTGCTCTAAGTTGTAAGGCCCCCATCATGAGGAGAGGCCATTATGAGAGCCCGGACATTTGTGGAACCCTAACTTCCAAGTTAGATGAGCTCTATGTGTGACCGTTGATGGTTGTAGATGATCTTTGTGAGCCTAACCATTAGGTTAGGTAGGGCATAAACTTCCAGGCCATTGGGCTGCCATTTAAGGTGAAAATAAAGGCCCTGTGGCGTCGCGCAATTTCTCCATAGAACCTTAATGGGGGGAGTGCAGAGGGGAATTTGCCCCCTTCTATGGGGTCCAGGGGGCTATCCCTGCGGCCCGTAGGTTTGAGATGATAGGACTTCTGGTCGTGGAGATATTGTCGGATTGTATATTTTACCGACTATTTTGTATCTCCTGACTATGTTTATCTATACTGGACCGCCTTGTAAAAGCTATATAAGCACCACCCAGGTTGAGCTTTACATAGCATTGCGCACTAGTAAGCCCTTCATCTAGAGTCTGTCTAGATTGCGATCTAAGATCCACAGTGAGAGCGCATGGGTGGACAGCACCATCATTGTAACTGCATTATGCTCGGCAATCTGAGAATTTGAGTTCTCTACCTCTCAGTCTGTGTCTATCTTTGTCTTCATTTTTCTCTCAAGTCTGTCTAGACGTCTATTCCACTATGCTATTATTTTTCTTACACTTTACACATGTAAAAGGAGAAAACGAGAGCTCGAATTCCATGAATTTGAGGTGGTTGCGCTTGAAAATCAATGAATCAATCAATCTTGTAAAAGTAGATCAAATTAGATCTTCACTTTTCCTAGATTGTAGGAAAGTGGACCAACTCCCTTCAACAACTGTTGGCAGTAGCCAGAGGCACAGAAGACACAGAAGCATGTAAAGACAGAGCAGGGAGTTAGTCGAATCAATTTTTTCAAAGATTTATGTTTTATAAATATTCTTCAAAACCTCCAACAGTGATTTTCATCACTATTGTAACATATGTAACATAGAAAAAACCCTTTTTGTAATTTATAGCTCCATTTTGTGCAAGCCGAGGAGTCCTCGAGCTTGAGGAGCTTAGGTAGAATGAGCATACCAATTTTGGTTATTTTTAGACACTGTTTACCCTCTCAAATAGCGCATAGGACCTATTTTTTAACTATGTTGGTCACTAGATGTGAAACCGGTCAAAACTAGTCTAGAATCTATAAAAAGAGCTAGAGAGCTCATTTTTGAGGTTACTTAGTGTTAGCTTGTTTGAGTAGAGAAGAGTTTAGAGCTATTTTGAGCTTGTAAGAGTGTTCTTGAGTAATAGAGTTAATTTCTCACCTTCCATTGTGTCTTGCTTGTCTCTTCGTAGTGTGTGTGTATGTGTGTGTGCATCTCTATGCTTCTCACCTTCACTCTCACTTCATCTCACATTCACGATCTTCATATCACTCCTATCTCTTCCGCGGATTGACATTAAGGAGGTGAAGCTTCTTAACGTGGTTCTCACCATTGTGCTAGAGCAACACCAAATTTGGCGCCGTTGCCGGGGATCGAGTCTAGGATGAATGTGTGATGGTAAGAGTATAGCGAGAAGTGGCGTTGGAAGGTAAAAATTTCAGTTTTTGTTGTTGTTTTTACTTAGTTTTTAGTGTTTTTTCCCTTCCCCACACTCCATCTTCATCACCGCATCATCATCTTCATCTCCAAAAAAATCAGAAAATTCACCATATCCACCCATTCTCCTCATTTCCCCTCATTTGTGCATGTGCGAGAGAGAGAGAGAGATCTTTTGTGCTTGTGTGTACTTGTGTGTTTTTGAGTTTTCTTGCAGGTACAGAGCTCCAGTGCATCAGGAAAGCTTGGAAAAGGTAAAATTTCACTTTCTATCAGAGATCTGCCGAGTGTGTCAGACCATCGCGATGGTCTGCCAACTTCGGTATTTTTGGTAAGCGAGTTCATAAGCGTGTAGGTGACCCTTGCGTGTGTAGGAATCCATACTTGCATTGCAAAAATTTTCATTTTGGTGGACCATCACGATTGTGTCACACCATCACGATTGGCTCACGCCATCGCGACGGTTCACCTGGACCATCGCGACGGCTCACTTGAGCCATCGTGACGGTTCACCTGAGCTCTTTACGAGTACTACGTGACCTCAACTGTTTTTTTCATAAAGAATACGTTGATTTTTAGATAAGATAGTTTGAGGTTGACCTAGTGTGGGACTAGAAAGCCAAGGGGCAGCATAAAAATTTTGGGCAAAAGGGAAAGGACTTTTAAAAGTGTATATATTCAGGTGCTTGATCATCCATTGTGAATTGGTCTAAACATTGAATTTTGGCAGGTCTAGAAAGGCAATCAAGGGCATTCAAGGCAAGGCAGTGAAGAGCATAAAGCTTGGGAAGCGCGGCTTCTTGGGCATCAGAGCAACCAACAAAGCTGACTCGAGGTTGGAAGATTACTCAACCCCCTTAGTCAATTCTTAGCTTAGGCTAAACGGTAGCTTTGTGGATTAACGACGATAGGAACACATCAAGTATAAGAGACTTAAATTTATCAAGTCTAAGACTAAAGATAAAGGTGTGTGATACACAAACATAAAGAAAAAGAACATAAGTCTAACGGAACGAGAACTCAAAGTACCACAGAAAGTCAAATTCCTGATGCATACATCTAGACAAGAATCTAAAGGGGTTTAAAAAGAATCAAGAAAGAAAGAACAAAGAATCATTGACAATTTGAGCGTGTACTGAGTGTGCAAGGAAGTAAATTCATGAACCTTAGATCGGGCAAACATATAGGTAAGTCTGACCGACGAAGCCTTAGATCATCAGAAGTAAGTGTAGGCACTACTGCACGATCGTGGGCTCAACAATTGAATAGTAATTACCCCTATGAGAGCTCAGACACGAGTGAATCAGAAATTGCATTTAGCACAGAAAGACCAGAAGGAGGGTCAAAGGTAGCATATTTAGAAAGACCTGAAGAACCCTATAGAACGCAATTAGAATTCCTCCGAACCAACCGCTTAGGTGCTCGTATCTATGAGGACGGTTTGCGAAGAAAAGTGGTGCAAATGCACAATCCTGATCAACCCATTGGATTGGAACGTCTAGTGGTGAAATTCGAGAGAGATGCGTACATAGACAAAGAAGGAACGATGTACATCATAAGCACGCAGCCAAACAATACGAATGAGTTTGGCGTAATTCAGTTGGAGACAGAAGCTAAATCCCAAGGAAAAGAACCAGTAGGAGAAGAACCTAGGACACCTAGAGGGAAATCTGTACTGACAAGAGTACTAGTTCCATATTGGATCCCTCAGGACAACAGAAGCATAGAGCTATTTGTAAATAAAGAGACTGACGAGGCATTTTGGAGATACAAAACGGAACAACCTAGTGAGGTAGGCTCCATCATAATCTACGAATTCAAGGACCCGGATACACCTGGAAAGGTTGTATACCTCGATGAGACTTCAGAAAGAGTCTTCGTGGTACCCGACCACGCTAGGAACACATACACATGGAGAGGCGAGTTGGTATTCCCTCCATCACAAGCAAACGTAAACGCAAGCCAACAAGGGGCAGGAACATCCTCAGCCCATGGTAATCAAAGAGAGAAAAGCAAAGATAGACCGGAAGTAAGCTTCAATCATCCCATAGGAAGAGATAGAACCACCGTAGACACGGATAGAGTGGAAAGACAAAGAATGCCAGGCGGTAGAGATGATTTTCCTCTACCTAGACCTCGTGAACACGCAAGAATACTGAGACCCCCTCAGTTAGTGGTCCATGAAAAATTATTTTGATGGGACAGGAGATCCCTACAACCATGTTGCGGAATGTAAGCAAGTGCTACGGGCAGAGCAAGTCGAAGACATGTTCACGCAATATAATGCTTTTGGACTAACGTTAAAGAATACAGCTTTAACTTGGTTCCAACCATTGCAACAAAGGCAATTTAGGGATATTCATCACTTTTTAGAGTCATTCATCATTGAATTCTCTAAAAGTGGGATCAGACATGATACGTCTTCGTTGATTCATAGCTTCAAACAGACCCCTCAGGAAATAGTTAGACTTGCAGGACGTAGGTTTAGACAATATGTTGAAAGATGTCCAATGCAAGAGCTACCCTCACAAGCCAAACAAGTGTCATTGTTTTTAGACGGCTTGTTGAGCTCTAAACTACGCTCCTATGTGTACTTAAAAGAACCCAGAACGCTAGAGCAGTGTGTAAGAATTTGCATAGACATTGAGGACAACTTAGGAGATGAGTTCGAACTCTCAAAAGTCTACAAGGACTCGGATTGTTCTTCTCTAGCATCCACAAAATTGTCTAGCTCAATAGAAGACCTAGCAGAAAAAGTGGCCCAGAAACTAGGAGTTTCTAGTAAACAGATGCCCAAGTTAACAACTAATGTACGTTGTTACACCTGTGGTGGAAATCATTTGGCAAATGTGTGTCCCAATGCAACACAACCGCAAGCCAACCCTAGTGGCCAGTATTGCACTATTGAGAGGAGATACACGAATCATACGGCTCAGGACTGCCCATACAACAAACAAGCAGTGAGGCAGAACTACCCACAAGCATACCCGCAGCCAGGTAGGCATCAAGGCCAATACAATGCTCAGCCTTATTACTATAGGCCTCCACAGAACTACCCATATCAGGCTCAACAAAGACCTCAACCTATTTTAGCTCAGCAGCCACCCCCACCAGCTAATGTCATCTCAGTGAAATATGCTGTTGTAGAAGAGAACCTCAATAGAGCTTTAGTTCCTGTTTCACCCCTAATTACTGACAGTGATCCAAACTCTAACAGTTTTGACTCTACTCATGTAGATAGTCCACCCGTGTATTACACAGAGTCACCAGAACACGTAGAGACATATCAATATGATAGTCCACCAGTAGAACCTAGTTGGGAGCCCGACTATGCTAATGTGATGTACACAAACCCAAATCCATGGCCCCAATTAAGAAAACAAAGACCACAGGGCCCTAAAGGACCATGCTTTAGGTGCCAACGAGATCATTTCATGAAGGATTGTCCACATCCTCCGATAGCAGGACAATCGCAGTACTATAACATACAAGGCTTCTGTGCCGATTGTGGTAAAGAGCACATCATAAAAGATTGTCCTAAGAACCCAGTTAACGCTTCAAATGTGACACCGATCAATGTGATAGGTATTGTAAATAATGCAGAGGGATCAAACCCTACATATGTGCCTATCCAAGCTATAACAAGAGCCCAGGCGCTCTTACAGAACCAACAGCTTAATCAAGAGAAATTAGCCGGAACTAGTGAAGTTGGAGAATCTAGCAGTAAAAAGACAAAATCTTGGAAAGACTCCAGAGAAAGAATCAAGAGGAAGTGGAGTAAAAAGATAACTGAGTTGGAAGGAAGTCTCAACGAATCTAGAGCCAAAATCCTAGAATTGACTTCACAAGAATTGAATCAAGAAAACCTAGCTCAAAAATCAGGATCAGTTCTAGCGGAACCCATACCAGAAAACCTAGACATGATGTTTCGTGCGTATTAGGCTAGAATAAAGGAAGGACCTCAAGTAGCTGAAATGAGTAAAAACTAACCACAAGCAGATCTAGAAATTGAGAGGACTAAACTTTGCATGAAGATGGTAGAGCTAGCGCAAGCTATGTTTGAAGCCTATAGATATCTAAATTGGAACAACATGGCAAAACCGGAATTACACTTTCAAGGATTAATGGAGAGGTTAGAATACTTGATCGATAGCAAAGAGAAAAAGGATCAGCATAGGAACCCTATTGCCTCAGAGACACAGGAAAGGAATGCACCATCCCTGTCTCAAGTACCCAATACAGAAAGTCAAGACAACCTATCTTCCATACATAGGTACTCACACGAATTTTTGAGAGAAATCCAAGAAGGGAAATGGAGAAAAGAACAAGGACCCCATCCTCCTATTCAAGAAATAGACGACTTGCAGGAGCAATTTCCCCAAGACATTCCCTCTATTTACGATGATGTAGAGGAAGAACAACTGAGTGAACACACAGATTTTGAATCCAATTCTTTGCAAGAATTACCTCAGTTCACAGGACCTTGGGAAGCAAAGTCTATTAGCATGAGAGCACCCACGATAATAGTGAGGAATGAAGAATCAGTAATCCCTAGAAACACGGAGGTGGTCAAGAACGCTAAAGTTCGGTGTCACCTCACGCTTGAGGAATTATTGAAGGTTAAACCAAAACTGTGGAAGCATGTAGCAAATCAATTCCTTGAGCTTGCTACTACTCCCTCACAGATAGGATCACACAAGAAGGTACTAGAGATACCAGTAGAAAAGATCGGAGATGTAAGCGAAGGAGAGGAAGGTAACACTTATCTTCCAATAACCCATCAGGGCTACACCACGAAATCCATCTTAGATTCAGGAGCCGGAGTAGCCATTGCTACCACCGCTTTATGGAAACGTTGGGGTAAGCCAGCACTAAGACCCACCAGGGATGAAGCTACAAATGGCTGATGGACACATAGAAAAACCATTAGGCTTACTAGAAGGCATATCTCTCACCACTTGTGGTGTGGAGTTTGAGCATACCTTCGCCATTTGTGACTTTGTGAAAAATCACACTTATGAGATGATATTGGGACGACCATTCATGCGTCAGTTGCAAATTGTACAAGATTGGGGAACTAATTCTTTGTACTTGAAACATTTAGGAGTGACTACTAAAGTCAATCTTAAAGACTATTCACATCGAGATGTACCCCCAATACAATGGAATACCATCCATAAGACACCAGTAGAAATGGAATCGGTACACTCATTAGAATCAGACCCCTCATGGTTACACGAGGACACTCATTTATGGATGTGTAAAGTGGCAAAACAAGAGGAAGAACGGTTAGAAGCAAGGACCTTAGGTGCAGAGCAACATCCACAAACCCTTCAGGACCCAGCGTACGTACCTGTAGTATTCCCAGACGAAGAATTCAAACCTCATGGTTGGGTAGAAATCCTAGCAACCATGGATGTAGCCATCAATGAAGAACAATGAACACCCCATTGTGACGAAGATGGCTATGATATTTCAGTTTTCACGATAGAGTCAATCATGTGTGATTCAATTTTAGAAGAATGTGAACCTAGCACTGATGCATTTGAGGATGCGAGTGATTTCGATTTAGAATCAATTATTATGGACCCACCCTTTGCATCAGAAGAAGAATATTTTTACAAAGTAGAAACTTACCCTCAGACACACGAAGAAATTATGAATGATGTGACAATAGCCACACAAGTGACTAGCAAGAGTGAAGGCAAGAAAAGAAAGAAGAAAGAAACCATGTCAGAAGAAGAAGAATCCTTGTCTGAGGTTCCCGAGAACTTCAAGAAATATGAAATAGAAGATAGACAGATAATGGTACGAATGCCAAACAGAAAAGCTGGCATTGGAGAAGTATATGATAACCAAGAGAAAACCAAGAAAATAATAGTGGCCATAGAAGGAGAAGAAGAAAAATGTACATACATAGGGCATGATTTGATGACAGAAGAAGAAGAAGAGTTAGTTGCCCTATTGCGCGAATATAGAGATGTGTTCGCATGGAGTTACAAAGATTTGAAAGGAGTAGACCCGGATATATGTTCTCATAGAATCCCTATGACTCCAGATGCAAAACCTACGAAACATAAACCATACACATACAATGATAATTACGCTGCGAAGATTAAAGAAGAAATAGATCGCTTGATAGAAGCAGGATTTATTTACGAAATTGAGCATACCGAATGGGTATCCCCCATTGTGGTTGTGCCCAAGAAGAATGGAAAATTGCGTGTGTGTATTAACCTTAAAAAAGTTAATGCCGCCACAATTAGAGACAGTTATCCTCTTCCTATCACAGAACACTTATTGGAAAGAGTTGCGGGCAAGGAAGTTTACAGCTTCCTTGATGGTTTCTCAGGCTATAATCAAGTAGCCATTGCTCCAGAAGATCAACACAAGACGGCTTTTGCCACAGAATGGGGCATATTTGCATTTCGTGTGATGCCATTTGGCTTAACAAATGCACTCGCCACTTTCCAGCGACTCATGTGTCATGTTTTTAAGGAATTCTTACGCAAGAATTTGGAAGTTTATGTCGATGACTTGTGTGCACATTCAAATGAGAGACAGACGCATATCCCAGAGTTAAGACAAGTATTTGACAAATGTCGCGAATATCAGGTTTGTTTGAACCCAGAAAAATGCGTTTTCATGGTCAGACAAGGCAAAATTCTAGGACACATTGTGTCAAAGAATGGAATTTCGACAAATGAAGAGAAAGTGAAAGTAATTGCTGATCTACCTAGACCAACTAACGTAAAGGAAGTACAGGCATTCATGGGCCATTGCGGTTATTATAGACGATTCATACACATGTATGCAATCATAGCCAAGCCATTGTACTCTCTTTTGACCCATTTTGAATGGACAAACGAGTGTGAGAATTCATTCAATGAACTCAAACGACGTTTGTGCTCAGCACCTATATTGACAACCCCGGATTGGAGTAAGCCATTCCATGTACATGTGGATGCATCCAATTACACCATAGGATGTCTGTTAGCACAACCCACGAATGAAGGAAATATAGATCTTCCCATAGTGTATGCGAGCAGACAGTTGAACGCAGCAGAAAGAAATTACACCACTACGGAACGAGAAGGATTAGGAATGATCTACGCGGTAAAGAAATTCAGGCATTATTTGTTGGCAAACAAGTTCAAGTTCTTTACAGATCATCAAGCCCTATTGTACTTAGTCAACAAACCATGTAACACAGGACGATTAATACGTTGGTTTCTATTACTCATGGAGTGCGATTTTGAAGTAGTAGTCAGGAAAGGAAAGACACATCTTAGAGCTGACCACCTTTCAAGATTAACCACAGGAGAAGCTCCTCAAGGAATAGTGGATGAATTACCCGATGCATACTTGTTTAACCTTGAGATAGCACCAGAATGAGCTAAGCCGATAGTCCCTATTCTAACATATGGACCCAAGAATCCTAGGATAAGGATCAAGGAAGGAGAGATTACCAAGTCTCAAAGATATCAAATAATAGCAGGAAGCATATATAAACAGGATAATCAAAAGATTCTTGCTTGTTGTGTAGATGAATCAGAACATGCAAATTGGTTGCAATTAGCACATGTAGGTGCATTAAAGCAACATCACTCGAAACATCGTACTTTGCAGACTCTGCATAGACTAGGAGTATATTGGCCTTCTATGGAAGCAGATGTCTACAAGTTATGTAAAGAATGCCATGTCTGTTGTGAAAGACCACCGATAGAACATGCTACATTATATCACGTGTCTCTCACACCGGACTGGAGTGAACCTTTAGTGACATACTTGAGGACGAAAACATTCCCTCAAGGAATGACTTTAGCGCGACAACGAAGTCTAGAGCAGGAAGCTCAGGACTATTCACTTATTGGCGATAAGACAGTGTGTTCATGAAAGCGATTATCTGAGCATACTAGAGACTGCACACCAAGGTGTTGCAGGAGGTCACTTTGGACCAGATAGGATAATCAAAGCCATCCTCTTTGCAGGATTATGGTGGCCCACTCTTCACATGGATGCGCATACCTATGTAAAGAGATGTGATGTGTGCCAAAGAACTCAATTTCCTACTCGCAGAGATGAAATGCCATTAAAACCCATGATGGGCGGACGTGCATTTTCTAAGTGGGGTATAGACTTGTAGGACCCATTAACCCCCCTGTAAAAGGTACACATGCGGAATACATTATTGTTGCGACAGATTATCTTACCAAATGGGTAGAGGCAAAAGCCACAAAAAAGAATGATGCACACACAACTGCAAAATTCTTATTTGAAAATGTCTTTACAAGATATGGATTGCCTATAGAGTTAGTGAGCAATCGAGGAACTCACTTTCTAAACCAAGTCATTGAATATTTGTTACAGGGTTTTATGGTGATTCAGAAGAAATCCGCACCATATCATCCTCAGGCCAATGGTCAGGTTGAAAGCACTAACAAGACCCTATGTAACGTACTGACGAAACTTGTGAACAACAAACGTTCAGATTGGGACAAACAGTTACACCACGTTGTTTGGGCATATCGAGTGGCCTACAAAACCGTACTCAATGCAACTCCCTTTCAGATGGTTTTTGGTCAGAATGTTGTGCTTCCTTTGGACTTCTTGATACCGACCCTTAAGGTTGCACAAGAACATCAATGGACTGGCCATGAATTATCAGCAAGAATAATGGACTTGGAACGATTAGGAGAAACCAGGCTGAGAGCAGCAGCAGGTATATACACAGCAAAGAAGCGACAGAAAGCATATTTTGATGCACATGTGAAAGATAAAGGTTTGAAAGAAGGAGATTTAGTCCTAGTATATACGCTGAAACAGCATGCACGAAAATTAGAAAAGCGAGGTTATGGACCTATGATCATTAACAGACTCTCAACAAGTGGAGCAGTACAATTAGACACCTTAGAAGGAGACATAATGCCTAATTACATTAGTGGTTGTAGAGTCAAGTTATATCAGGAACCTCTTACTGAGGATATGCTTAGACGACTCACATTGGCAAAGAAGCGTAAGGAGGAAGAAAATAGAATACGAACAGAAGCTCAGGCAGAAGCTATAGAACGCATTAAGCGTATGAAGCTAAGAAGACAAGGACAAGGGAGAGAACATTATAACCATCTGGAAACAACACCCAGATACCCCATGGCCATGTTTCAAGCAAAGCCAAGTACACACCCTAGCATAGTGGACAAGAGACCATTCATCACAGGCAGGCTAGAGCACGGCAACCCTTGCCAAGAGCTCAGGGCTTTAATTGATTCAAGTGCTGCGACTAGTGTGATTAGATGGTCCCACTATAAGGACTCAGGAATAGAAATGCGGCCAATTGAGGCATACCTCATAGGGCTAGGAGGCATGGAAACCCCTTGCATGAGTGAGGTGGATCTTCCTATCCTCATAGACGAAGTGACCTTCACAGTGAAACTACTAGTGTGCCATGATGACGACCTGATAGAACCCCTAATCCTTGGCCAAGATTGGCTATACGATCACTCAATGGACCTAAATCTTAGACAAGGCTCCTTGCAGATTGGAACCTTAGATCAGAAGCGAGTGATACCGCTTGACTTCCCTAACGGCTGTTTGCCTGAAGTACGCGACCCTAGACCCTATGAACAACATGCGACGGAAGACCGAAAGATCTTTGGTCAGATCAGTCACGTTACGTCTACACCAACCCATGCGGGCTTGGCTATGGACAATTGTCAATTAGAAGGACGTCAGGAGATTTTCCCTTGGGCTTCCTGCAAATTAGAAGGGTCAACCACCCCACCGCTTGGTCAAATGGACACCATCAGCGATCAGGAGGGTTACATCAATGGACAAATGGGGACGATTGCAGGTCAGGTGGACTTCATCAACGTCCACATGGGCAAACCACCCTGCGGTGCCCATCCTTCCACACTTACTACGGACTGGCCTAGATTAAAAGTACAAAATGGAGCACTTCCTAATGGGCAGGTTTCGCAAGTGTTGGACCTCCCTTCTTTTCCAAAGCAGAGTGTCCATCCGACCTCTCAACCTCAACCACAAAGGAGTCAACCACGGCAAAGGAACCCAGGCCGACGACAATATCAGATGACACAAAGAAAGCAGCAGTATCAGTATTACAAAGCAAGAGGCACAAGACATATATGGGTGCCAAAAGGACAGAAAGCACCGACTGATTTCAACAACGCAGACATTGATACGAAGAAGTTAAAGACAAATCAGAGTCAGTATTCAAAGTCTACTCGACCTTCTTCTACGAGTATGAACACTCGACAAATTTGGATCGCCAAGAAGTACCTTACAAACCGACCCACACCCAGGTAGATTTGGGTACCCAAACAATGTATTATAGCTCAACCCTCAAGCCATGTAATATATAACCCTCAGAACTCACTTCACCCTTCAACCCCACCAAATCCGATCTCATCTTTTGTCCCTCAACAGAAGCCTATCACCCGCTCACAAACTCTTAGGAAGTGGGTACCAAAACGTATCCAGATGCCTTCTACGACTCCCTTATCCAACATAACTCCCACCCCGATTAATCTACAACCTTGTAATAACTCATTCACAACTGAACCTTGTACGAATCCACACACTATAACCCAACAACGCTTGTAATAACATCTCATCAAAGCATTGCATGCAATATCTGAAAACATATAGGTGTTTAGAGACCTGCACTAGTTCTGCAAGAAGCATTGCATCAATCACATCACAACACTTGGCTACACGGGTTACACATCGGCTATGGAAAGGGATTACGGTCTCACTTTCATGGGATCATGATTATTTTCCATACTAATGTGTTAATCTTATGTAGCAAATCTTTCTACGCACTCGCATCATACATCATGCAGGCAGAAGGGCCATCGAAAGCTGGCCCCAGTGCACCAATGGCCAATATTGGAGAACTACTAGCGGAGCCCCATCCTACGGCTCAACCACCCGATTTTCAAGGTTTCCCAGGGCCCATGCCGATTGACGATCCCCCCAGGGGTTATACTGAGAAGATTCATCGCAATTCTCACTGGTTTCAAGGGCTTGCAGGACCATTAGCGGATGCTGATTTTATATTTGAGGCCAATTTGACCTTTGATGACTGTACCTGGGGCAAATATCAGTTTTTCTCACGAGAGTTCAAAGGATTACAAAACACGGAAGATCTAACGCATGTTTGGGCAAGAACAGGGTTTACAGAGTATTTTAGCGACCCTTTGCCTAAACCCAACTTCTACAGATGCTATTACTTAAT
This sequence comes from Ceratopteris richardii, assembly GCA_020310875.1. Lineage (NCBI taxonomy): Eukaryota > Viridiplantae > Streptophyta > Polypodiopsida > Polypodiales > Pteridaceae > Ceratopteris > Ceratopteris richardii. The sequence goes on along the minus strand of CM035428.1, from coordinate 104,990,957 downwards.
CGCCACTTTGATAGCTTCGGAGAACAAGGATCTGCCCGGCACTTTTATTTTGCCATCCTTAGTAAACGATCGACCATATAAAAGATTTTATCTTTTTAAAGATTTGATTCGAGCTGCCATCAAGATTCATGGAACTCACACTCCAACGGAACGAGAACGGCTAGTTCCAGAGCCAATGAAACATGGAGACGTTACTAAGTGGGAAGAGATTTCGACGATCACACCTGAGCTTTCAAAACCACTGCAGATATGTATGCAGCATTTTGCATTCCCTGCTCAGGATAGATTCACAATGCCTCACAAACACATATGGTTTGGATTATATTTAGCATGTACTGGACCCCAGACAGTTGATCTCGCAAGCTGGATCATTGATCAGCTCTACTTAGCACAACATAGATGGGAAAGAAAGAAGGTCATCAATGGATGTTGTGCTCTCACGCACATCGTATATATGTGTTTGGCCTACGATTTACCTATCGAGCGAGCAATGACAAGTGAGGAGTTGAAAGCATTCAAGGGAACAACAAAGAAAGCTAGGAAGGCCAGCAAAGGAAGAGCAGGAAAATGAATGAGAGGAACTATCCCCTGCCTTCAGGTGCCAGAATCACCCTCACCACAACCCTCTCCAGAGCACTCCCCGACAGAAGCCACTCCATCGGTACAACCTATTCGCATACGATTATCAAGACCAGTTGTAACGGAAGGCACTACCAGTGCAGTCACCTCACAGGCAACATCAGTTCAGGAACCGACCACCACTACAGCAGAAGTTCCCACCACTATTGGTGCGGAAGCTTTTTCTTTTCCAATACCCAACCTAGAAGCGGAACCTATAGATACAACCTTTGATTTTGAAATACAGGATGCTTTCTCGAATGAATTTCAGTTTTCAGAAGGTCAGATCTTCTCCCAAGAATACGAGCGGCCAAGTTACCCGACCACGCCCCGAGACCAACCACAAGGACAAATAGTGTCTAGTTCCGGGGAAGAAAGAACGGAAACCGACGAAGATGAAGGCGACGATGAAGCCAGCCAGGGCACTCACGAATCCCAAGAGCATGGACAGACAAATGAACAAGGATAGCACACCGACACCCACGGAGACACCAGTACACATGAAGATGAAACCTTTGAAGCAGCAACTTATACACTAGCCATCAAGAAGCTATACCGCACCATGGAGAAAGTTTGGGCACACAAGAAATTGACTGAGGAAGAGATTCAAGCACTTATAGAACAGGAACTTGTCTCAGGCAAATTCGAAGAAGTATATATCAGAGGCTTCTGAGAACTTGTCAAATCAGTGGGATCCACAGAAGCCTTATGATATTTGCAGAGGAAACCGTTACCGCAATATGACCCTCGTAGAATCCGTTTACTAACCAAACCTGGTGAATACATTCGGGTCCCCACTGGCGTTCAATCTTCAGAACAGGCCAGGGAAGCACGTCTCGTCCCTGAAGGCTCATTGGCAGAAGACACCATTATCGTCGACTCCCCACCCCGTACTACAGCTGTACATACCACCACAGTTGTCGAAGTACCGACCACCCCAACCGCTCCTCCATCACCTCCCATCCATCCAGTCTCCCCCATACACCCTCCTTCTCCCCGAACAACATCCTCCTTCTCTGGCGGAGTAGTAGAAGTTGTCCTTACTCCCATTCATCCCACAATTCCCGCACCAACTCAACCTAGTCTACCCCCTAGCACACCTACCTTTCTATCAAATCCAATTTTCCCACCATCCTTTCCGTCCTTCCCCACACCTCCAGGACCCCTTTTTCCATTCCCACCTCCATCAACCTTCTCCCCAGTCTCACCTCCCCGACCCATCGTAACTCCTCTTTCCCCTTTCCACCAAGCTGTCAAAGACAACCCCTCTGTAAATTACTCGTCAACCTTTGTAAATCCTGTATTTACACCTACACACTTACCCACGATCACACCACTATTCACAGTCACCGCACTCGACACCACATCCAGCAATATGGATATATCACCACCCACCGCACCTCCCCTCACTTCATTTGTGGCACCACAATATTTAAGCACACCACAATTTTCCACAATCACCACAGCATCCACATTCCCACCCCCATTCCCCATTCCCTTTGCATCTACACCTACTGCATCTTCGCTTAGCACATCGTTAATATTATCACCCACCGTAGATACTGCATTTCGACAGATGTTCACGTGTATGACTCAAGTAAGAGATGAGTTCACATCTCTGGGAAATAATTATCAGCAGGTGCAGCGGACAACCAATGATTTACAGTCGCAGCTAAATTCACTGACCATCGAGAATGCCTCCCTAAACACCAGATACCAAGAACTCCGAGAGGCATACCACAAACTAGAACTAGAAAGTGAAGAGAAAACCAAAGAGGCCACTGCTGATCTTGATAATTTGTTAAGGGCACAGACCATTCGCAACGCAACATTAACACGAAATATGGGATTACTTAGACGACACTTTGCAGCCGTGAAAGAAGAAAACCAGCGCTTACAAAAACAAAATAGAGAGAATCTAGAAGCTGCCTTAGATCAGCCAGACCAACCGTTAAGCCCCAGTCGCTTTAAGGCCGTGCCCTCAGAATCAATGAAAATGTTTTTAGATGATCATATCAGATTGTTAGATGAGTACGATAGCATGAACGAGGAGTTTCAGAAACTCAAAGATGAAAACAAGATCTTGCAGTTAAGAGCACCAATACCACAAGGCCTACCAGCTCCTGCGGACCCATCTCCTGACATCCTAGAGGAACTCAACGCATTACGGGCCTAGGTATCTACTCTTCAATCACGGATAGAAGTATACGAAGCACCCCCCAGACCAGACTCCCCACCGGACCTACCAGCAGAGGAAGAAACAGTCACTATTCCGGTGGAGGAAACTTTTGAAGAAGCCTATGAGCCCCAACCCATCCCAGGCGGACGAGTCACAGCCGAAGGCCAGACGACTTTCAAACTTCCAACTCTCGCATGGATGAAGACAATTGAAGAGCTTGGAACAACCCACTCAACACGAGTAGAGGCGCAATTGCACGCAATGGCAATGATTGAGGAAAGAATTTTACAGTCGCCCTACTTTGCTCATTTGGCCCCGCACAGATACATATCAGGGCATGAGCTACAGTATAAACCTTATTTCATGTTAATGGCAGAATATCAGTTAGCCATAGAGAAAGAAACAGGCAAAAAGCCCTCCCACGCAACTCAATTTGAACCGGAAGATTTGCCATTAGATGCGCAGCAAGGAGAAATCTATCAACCAGAATGGCGCAAGGATTTATTACAAGCGTATCCTGAAATGATGAGTACTTGGGTTAAGGTGCCACTACACTTAAAATACAACCCATGTTGGGGACCAGTGCCACGTCGTCGCTCCTGGAAGGCATTCGCTATTAAAATACAGAACAACAAACAATGCCAAGACTGGTTAAACTACCCATACTTCAGACCACCTATCGAACCACCTACAATCGGATACATGATGGCCACGATTCGTCACTGGCTCCCTCGCTTGAAACATATGGATGATATAGCAGCGCACATGACTGTCAAGATATTTGACATGATGCAAATGGTTTTCAAAGTCTTCCGACGTGCCAAGGCACCACATGTAAACACCCCGGGATTTGAGCATGGTAATCTAAACCTTGCATATGATATGAGTACAACGCCCTCGCTCCGAGTGTGTTACGCCTAGCATTGCAGAATCAAATACTTACCGGCGTGCTACAAGCAAACCTTCGAAGAAATGTTCACAACCGGATTTTGGGAATACCATTCAGAGGTGTTCATCAGCAGGCCCACGCATTTGCTTCAACTATTTGCCTGTGAACAGATGGTCTATTCCACGCATTATCGACTCCCGCCATCAGATGAACCACAACCCATTGATTGGGAGAAACTCGAGGCAGATTTGGCCCGAGGCATTCGCATATCAGAGCACACCCTCGTTCAAGACCTCCTACAGAACTACATCCGACAGACTGCACAACAAGGTTCTGTCAAGGATGACAGAAGCGAGAGGGAGGGGGGTGTTGGCAGTAGCCAGAGGCACAGAAGACACGGAAGCATGTAAAGACAGAGTAGGGAGTCAGTCGAATCAATTTTTTCAAAGATTTATGTTTTATAAATATTCTTCAAAACCTCCAACAGTGATTTTCATCACTATTGTAACATATGTAACATAGAAAAAACCCTTTTTGTAATTTATAGCTCCATTTTGTGCAAGCCGAGGAGTCCTCGAGCTTGAGGAGCTTAGGTAGAATGAGCATACCAATTTTGGTTATTTTTAGACACCATTTACCCTCTCAAATAGCGTATAGGACCTATTTTTTAACTATGCCTGTCACTAGATGTGAAACCGGTCAAAACTAGTCTAGAATCTATAAAAAGAGCTAGAGAGCTCATTTTTGAGGTTACTTAGTGTTATCTTGTTTGAGTAGAGAAGAGCTTAGAGCTATTTTGAGCTTGTAAGAGTGTTCTTGAGTAATAGAGTTAATTTCTCACCTTCCATTGTGTCTTGCTTGTCTCTTCGTAGTGTGTGTGTATGTGTGTGTGCATCTCTATGCTTCTCACCTTCACTCTCACTTCATCTCACATTCACGATCTTCATATCACTCCTATCTCTTCCGCGGATTGACATTAAGGAGGTGAAGCTTCTTAATGTGGTTCTCACCATTGTGCTAGAGCAACAACAACTAATCCCACCTTCATTTGAATTCAAACTACACTTGTAGAATTCATGGAGCACTTCAAGAGTCTATATAAAGACTTAAAATCACATGTACATTACATGGAAGCAATATACATACCTCTTTAATCATCATTGTGTTGCCCCTTCATTTCTCTGCATCATCTTCTTCAACAATGGTGACCTTGCAGAGGCTACTACTATCTCTAAAGAGCTCCAAAATGGATGAATGAGCATTTATTGGAAATTAATTAGTGTATAGTTTTTATGTAAAGATTTGCAAAGAATTTGTTTTGGTAGATTTGGAGAAATCTTAGTTTTTCTACCTTTGGGTCTATCTTTGTGCAACCCTGAAAAATAGGAGGTACCACTATCGAGTGTCAAGTTCATTCTAGAAGTATATTTTGTTGATTACTTGTACTCTTGTTCATTTTATCCACTCAAATCTATTTGTATCACTCATCTAAAAGGATGTGTTTCAATTGTAATCATGCTCGCTACTATGAGCATTCAAAGTTGATTGTTTCATCCAAAGATAGCAAGTTTTTTGAGCTAGTCAATGTGCAAATCTATTTGTTTTCTATCAAATATTTCTCCTTGATGCTCCAAAGTACATAGTAGATTTTATTGCACTTAACACATGCCTATAAACTCTATTTGAGTCTTCATAATTCGAAGGTCTAGTCCTCTGTTGGTTGGTTGGAATGAACTTCATTACTTCGCAACTCACTTTTCTACCTCCTACAAGCTTCTCTTAGTTCTTTCAATGGTATCAGTGTTAAAAATAAAGAAGTAAGCTCATATATATTTTTGCAAAAAAGATTTTCTTCAAGTAGAAGGAAAATACAAAAATGAAAAATAGAAGCATTTACTTCAGCAAGTAGTGGAGGCCAAAAGAGAATCAAATCCAAAAAACTGAACTGTAAGAGAAGTGGCTGTCCAAAGTAGTGGAGAAATGATGGAGAAGAGCTCTCAAACTCATATTGAGAGTTTTTGGTCACTTGGCTATAAACGAGGCAAGGGAGGATACTCAATAATATAGGAAGAAGGCGTGGAAGCCCCCTTGTAGCTACTTCATTTTTTTTGAGTCATTTCGTTCAGTTCACTCTCATAGAGTATGTCCAGTCGCACACCCATTTTTGGGTAGTCTACTTGTGAGAGTCATATCTCTCAATATATGTATCCAGTTTTAGTGTTTAAACATTCGTTGGAAAGATTATCTTGAGTACTTCCTCTATCTAGAACAGCTTTATCAAATTCTTTATGGTATGTGAGTTATTCAGGTTTTAGTGAAGTCCAGTTTTCAGCCTAACTGAGTGGAAAGGTAGCCTGTTTTGAATCAAAGAGTTGCCAACTCAAATCTACTCCAAATTTAGTGTTTGCTAGCTTATTTGAAAGCTACTGGTGTCTAGTTTGAGTGACCAAAGTTTCAAGTTCATTGCGTTTTTCAGTTGGTACAAGTTTTCATTTGAAGGTTTAGCTGTTCGCAAGAGTCTTGATCCTGAGAAGGTCTTCTACACTTTCCGTTGCGAATAGGAGAGGAATTCTCCAACAATTGGTATAAGAGCATTGAATTTTGAAGATGCAAAGCATTGGAGCTGAATTTAAGCAAAGGAGAAGCTACAAATCAAGGGGGAGCTTCATAAAATCAAGGAAGAGCGCCACACAATACTTGAGGTAAACTTCAATCTTGGAAGTTTTCAATGGTTGATTTAGGACAACAAGTTGAGAAGTTAGACAAAGATAATTTTTAGTCTTGGAGGTATAGAATGATAAATTACCTTAAAGGTAAAGGTTTATGGAGTCTAGTTAGTGGAGATGATCCACAACCGGTGGACCTTGAAGATCCCAACATTACTCCGGTACAAAGGAGACAATTTGCTGATTGGGAAGAGAGGAATCGAAGGGTGATGTTCCTCATCTCACAAGTTATTTCTAACACTATGATTGGTCATGTGCAAAGCTTAGAAACAACCAAGGAAGTTTGGGAAGCATTGGAGAAGGTGTATGCTACCTCAACAAGGTCTCGGAGGATGTAACTCAAGAACGAGCTCAACAACATGAAGAAAAGCTCAAACCAAAGCATTAGTGAGTATACATTGAGGATCAAGGAGCTTCGAGATCAGCTAGCATCAGTTGGATGCAAGATAGAAGAGGAAGACATCGTCCAAATAGCCCTCAATGGCTTGAGGAGTGAAGAAAAGTGGAAGCCCCTCATCACAAACATTCTTTATAGAGACCCTCTACCAACATTCGACGAGATTATACCAAATCTTGTGGCTGAAGAGGTAGCTCAACAAGGAGAAGGCAACAAAGGTAAGGACAGCCATAGTCAAATGTTATATGCAGGAAGAGGTAGAGGAAGGAACTCAAGAGGCTCGAGAGGAAGAGGAAGAAGCTACAACAACACAAATTTCAGCCAACACAACTCGGAGGACAACAAGGACAACTCAAATGACAACACACATGGAAGAGGTCGAGGAAGAAATAGAGGAAGAGGTCGAGGTTCATACAATCCTCATAAAGGTATAACATGTTATCATTATGGTAAACTAGGACATTATGCAAATGATTGTTGGCAAAAGAACGGAAGGCTGAATGGAGGCAACCAAAGGAGCCAAAATAACTATGCGAGTACATCAAGTGAAGGAGACAAGCAAACCATGCTTGCCATGAAGCATGACTACAACAACTCGAGAAGTGATGACCAAAAATGGTTCATAGATTCAGGTTGCAGCAACCATATGACATGCCAAGGAGATTTATTCACAAAGCTACAAGCTCCAAGTGGAAAAGGATGTGTGGAGACCGGCAATGAAACTCAACATGTAATTGAGCATGTTGGAGATATTGGACAAATGGTAGAGAAAGGATATCATGTTTTCTTCAATGAAAAAGGCTGCTTTATAAAGAATCCAAAAGAAGGATTCAAGGTCATTGCTCAAGGAAGGAAAGAAGGTAGGATGTTCACCTTGGACATTCAACAACCACATGGAAAGGTGATGTATATTCAGTTTGGAAACAAGAGGATTGTTGAAATTGATTTGTGCTACAAAAGGTTTGGACACATCAACATTCCCAAGCTCAAGGACATGAGCAACCATGTAGTGGTAAGAGGTCTTCCAAGATTCAATGATGATGGACTACATGAGTTTTGTGAAGCATGCTAACTAGGAAAGAAAACTCGACAACCATTCAAGAAGAGAAACTATGTGGCAAAGAATGTCCTCGACTTGATACACACGGATGTATGGGGACCATCACAACAACCATCAGTGGCTGGTAATATTATTTTGTCACTTTTATCGACGATCATTCAAGAAAAGTATGGATGTTTTGCATAAAACAAAAATCATATGTGTTCTCCATGTTCAAGAGATTTAAAGCACAGGTGAAAAAGGAAATAGGACGCTACATAAAGACCTTGAGGTCCGATGGAGGAGGAGAATATTTCTCCAAAGAATTTTCAGATTTTCTTTATGAAAATGGCATCAAGAGACAATTTACATGTAGGTACACGCCTCAACAAAATGGAATAGCTGAAAGGAAAAATCAACATATCACAGAAGTTCCAAGATGCATGCTCAACGAGATGAAGATGCCACTAAAGTATTGGGCTGAAGCAACTAGTACGGCCGTTTATTTGATGAACAAGTGCACAACGACTGGAGTGCATAATCTAACTCCCGAGGAGGTTTATTCCGGTAAGAAACCTGACCTTACACATCTCAAAGTTTTTGGATGTGTGTGTTATGTTCACATCCCTCAAGAACTAAGGACAAAGATGGAGGCAAAGTCCGAAAGATGTATTTTTATTGGATATTCATCGGAGCAAAAGGGATATAGGTGCTACAATCCGGTGACAAAGGAGCTATGAATCTCACAAGATGTGGTATTTGATGAGCTAAGACCATGGTTTGGAGACAAAGGGAAAGAGAAGATTCTTGAAGAAGATTGCGAAGATGATGGAGGTGCTGTCCAAGAAGAATTTCAACAAACAAGCACTCAAATGTCAGGTCCAAAAGCTTCTACATCACTTGGAGAAAGCTCAACATGGATGATTCGTCGAGTACCTCACAAGGTGTGGGTATAATCCAAGTAATGCAGATCCCTCTCTCTACATGAAGAAAGAAGAAGGCAAGCAGGTATATATTTGCATATACGTTGATGATCTTATCATAACAGGAAGTAATGTTACACGAATACAAGAGATAAAAATAAAACTCGGTAAGGAGTTTAAAATTTCAGATCTTGGTGAGCTAAAATACTTTTTAGGCATTGAGATAGTCTATGGGAAAGATGGCATTTACTTGATGCAAAGAAAGTTCCTGTTGGATGTTCTTTTTAGATTTGGAATGAGTGAATGCAAACCACTCACTCAACCTATGGACACAAATGTGAAGCTATGCTCAAATGATGGAGAGATGTTACATGATGTAACTACATACCAGAGTATTATAGGTTCATTGATCTATGCTACGATCACAAGACCAGATTTGTGTTATATTGTTGGAGTTCTTTCTCAATTTATGCAAGCTCCTACAAGTGACCATTTAAATTCAGCCAAACGAGTGCTAAGATATGTGAAGCACACTATCAATCATGCATTGTTTTATAGATACGATGAAGAATTGCAGGTAAAAGGCTTCAATGATGCTGATTGGGCTGGTTCGAAGGAAGATAGAAGATCCACTTCAGGTTACGTGTTCATGATAGGTAGCAAACCTATCACATGGAGCTCAAAGAAGCAACCTACTGTTGCACTATCATCTACAGAAGCTGAATATAGAGGTTTAGCCTTTGCAACTTGTGAAGCTATGTGGATTAAGAAGCTCTTGGCTGATCTTGATGTGTAGGTGGAGACCATTCCAATTTATGGTGACAACATGTCAAGCATTCACTTGACAAACAATCCAATGTTTCATGCACGAAGCAAGCACATAGAAGTGCATTATCATTATGTTCGAGAAAAAGCTTTGAGCATGGATGTGGATGTAAAGTTCATTGGAACTAATGACCAGGTTGCAGACATGCTTACAAAGTCCCTAGATGCTTCTAAGCTAAAGAGGTTTAAGGACGACATCAACTTGTAGGATATGGCTGAAGGTGCAAGCTCACATGTGATCTTGAGGGGGAGTGTTAAAAATAAAGAAGTAAGCTCGTATATATTTTTCAAAAAGGATTTTCTTCAAGTATAAGGAAAATACAAAAATGAAAAATAGAAGCATTTACTTCAGCAAGTAGTGAAGGCCAAAAGAGAATCATTCAAAAGAGAATCAAATCCAAAAAACTGAACTGTAAGAGGAGTGGCTGTCCAAAATAGTGGAGAAATGATGGAGAAGAGCTCTCAAACTCATCATGAGAGTTTTTGGTCACTTGGCTATAAAAGAGGCAAGGGAGGACACTCAATAATATAGGAAGAAGGTGTGGAAGCCCCCTTGTAGCTACTTCATTTGTTTTGAGTCATTTCGTTCAGTTCACTCTCATAGAGTATGTCCAGCCGCACAACCATTTTTGGGTAGTCTACTTGTGAGAGTCATATCTCTCAATATATGTATCCAATTTTAGTGTTTAAACATTCGTTGGAAGGCTTATCTTGAGTACTTCCTCTATCTAGAATAGTTTTATCAAATTCTTTATGATATGTGAGTTATTCAGGTTTTAGTGAAGTCCAGTTTTTAGCCTAACTAAGTGGATAGGTAGCCTGTTTTGAATCAAAGAGTTGCCAACTCAAATCTACTCCAAATTTAGTGTTTGCTAGCTCATTTGAAAGCTAAAGGTGTCTAGTTTGAGTGACCAAAGTTTCAAGTCCATTGCATTTTTCAGTTGGTACCAGTTTTCATTTGAAGGTTCAGTTGTTGGCAAGAGTCTTGATCCTGAGAAGGTCTTCTACACTTTCCGCTGCGAATAGGAGAGGAATTCTCCAACAATCAGAGCTAGATCAAAATGGATGACAAATTTCCCTCAATGATTGAGAAACTTGTTAGAAACAACTATGTAGGTTGGAAAATCAGAATGGAGGCCTATTTGCAAGGTATAAATCTTTATGTAATTGTAGCAGGTGATGAAGCTATGCCTACTCCAAGATCCAAAGGAGGGCCTACACAAGAGGAGATGGATAAGCTCACACTTTGGTGTGCAACAGATGCTCAAGCAAGGTCATACATACTAAAACCCATCTCTAATTTTCTATTACCACATATTCGAGGATGCAAGACATTTCAAGAGAGTTGGGATGCCCTAGAGACTTTCTTTTCTGCTAGCACAAAGTCAAGGAAGAACCATCTTTGGAAGGAGTTCAACCAGATGAAGAAGATACCTAAACAAACCATCACAGATTTTGTTACAAAGGTCAAGGAGGTTGTAGGCCACTGAGCATCCATTGGAGAGCTAATTGAAGAAGAGGCCATCATGAGGCAATTTCTCAATGGAATTAGAGGTGACAAGCAATGGCAGTCTTTCACAATGGCTTAGGATCTCATCATGGATGTGCAAACTCTAGACTTTGACATCTTTCTTGGACAAGTCTTCAATCAAGAGGCTAAAAATAGCATAAAGTGTGGTAATTCAAAAAGTGCTCTATATGCAGATAAGAAGGACAAGGAATTGGAAGGAAAGAAGAAGGAAGAAGATGAAGAGGTCCCAAGCCAACTTTGCAGGCAAGAGCAATTCGAAAGGGAAGAAGAAAGGACCAAAGCATGACAAAACCAAAGGTCAGAATGTTCAACCTTGTGCCATCTATGATAAGACCAACCACACCACTAAAAACTACTACTTTAATGGGAAGACCCAGAAAGGAAGTGGAAGAGATGGATATGGCAGCAATAGAGATAGAGGTGGACACAACGTTAGCAATAATAATAGAGGACATAATAGAAGGGACTACAAAAATTTTTTTGAAGATCAATAACATAAAGACTCATTGCTTTTGATGAATCTAAGCCATAAGGTAGCTAAAGAAGATGATCATTTGTTCTACATAGATTCAAAATACTCAGATCATGTTGTAGGCGAGATTGCTCTTCTATCGGACTTGGAAAGTCCAAAACATAGACATGAAGTACAAATAGAAGATGATACTAAGCACAATGTGGAGAATATTGGTAAATTCAAAGCTTGCAATGATAGGAAAAACATTTTGAGTAAGGTTCTCTATGTACCCACTATCACTAAAAACCTAATAAGTGTAGGGCAGATAGTTGAAAAAGGCTTGCAAGTTAGGTTCACCCAACATGGAGCTTTTGTGGAAGATCCATGTCAAGGCTTCAAGAAGATAGCCAGAGGTGAGAAGCATGATAGGCTCTTTACTTTTGAAGTAGGAGAAACCAAGAACATAGCTATATTCACTTTTGGGTCTCAAACCCTAAGTGAACTTGAAGTGTTGCATAATAAAATTGCTCATGTGAATTAAAGAACCTTGAAGGATATATGCAGAGATCAAAGTGTTCTAGGATTGCTAAACATATCAAAGCAGCACATGATCAACAAATGTGATGCATGTCAGATTGGGAATATACGAAGACAACCATTCAACCACAAAGGCTACATCACAACAACTTATTGGACATAGTACATACAGATGTATGGGGGCCAAGTCAAGAACCTTCAGTTGCAGGATCAAGGTATTATGGCTCATATATTTATGAACATATTAGATGGACTATTCTCCATTTTATCAAAAGTAAGAATGAAGTGTTTGATTGCTTCAAAAGTTTTTGATGAGTTCTTGCAGGATAAATGTATCAAAAGGGAAATAAATACCAGGTACTCTCCTCAACTAAATGGAATTGCAGAAAGAAGAAACAAGACATTGGTTGGATCAACCAAAACAATGGTTGAAGAGAAGAGGTTGCCACAATATCCATGGGTAGAGACTATTTCAACTACCGTGTACCTTGTCAATAGAATACCATCCAAATCACTTGAAGTTATGACTCATTATGAAGCACGTCATGGAATAAAACCTAGTCTTGGACATTGCGAGGTGTTTGGTTGTTTAGCTTATGTTCACGTACCATCACAAATAAGAGGTAAGCTAGATGAAAGGGAAACAAAGGCAATGTTTATTGGGTATGACTCAACTTAGATGGGTTACAAGTTCTATAATACTTCAACCAAATAGCTCACTACAAGTAGGGATGTTGTGTTTGAAGAACACAGGTCTTGGTATGACGAAGACAAACAAAGGTGACTCCATGATATGATCTTGATTTTGATTCTTGCCAATTAGGAAGCAACCATTATAAACAAGTCTAGGATCCAAGAAGTGATATAGATGATGACCAAGATTAAAGGGAAAAGGATTACAAACTATGGAATTCAAGAGGCATAGCAAAGATGCAAGAGTGTGGAGAATGCTCTAAGCAAGTCCCTAGAAGATCAACAAGGGAGAAGAAACAACCAGAAAGGTATGGATATGATTCCACATTTGTTACAAAGCATTAAATCTACTTGGAAAAATACTCAATTTCAAAAGAACCCTCAACCTACGAGGAGGCAAAGGGAAACCCTAATTGGGAAAAGGCCACGCAAGAAGAAATAGATGCATTGAAGGAGATGCAAACTTGGTATTTCGTTCCAATGTCACCCAATCAAAAGGTAATTTGTTGCATATGGGTATATGAACTCAACGGAGATTCAAATGGATCAATTTGTAGGTACAAGGCAAGATTAGTTGCCAAAGGATGCTCAAAAATGCATGTATAGACTATGAGGAAACATTCTCACCCGTTGCAAAGATTAGTACAATCAAATTATTGATAAGTGTAGCTACTACAAGAAATTGGAGACTCCTCCAACTTGATGTAAAAAATGCTTTTCTGAATGTTTGGATAATTGAAGAGCTATACATGTCATAACCTCCAAGTTTTGAAAACCCTAATCATGCATCTTATGTTTCCAGACTTAAGAAATCATTCTCTGGATTGAAACAAGCTCCTAGAGCTTCGAATTGCACCTTCAAGATCAAGGGTTCAGACCTAGAAACTCACATCCTTCTCTATTCATCAAAAGGGATTACAAAGTGGTTATCTATCTATGTGTATATGTAGATGGCATAGTTGTGATAGGTGATGATCCAAATGGCATTCAAAGAATCAAGAGACACATGCAAGAGGAGTACAAAATCAGTGATTTAGGTGAGCTCACATTCTTTCTAGACATGTAGGTCATATACAAAGATGAAGGAATGTATTTGACTTAAGGGATATACATTCAAGATCTACTTCTTAAGCTCAAAATGGAGAACACTATAACCTACACATACACATTTGGAGATGAATCATAAACTTAGTGTTTATGAAGGTGAGAAAATTGAAGACATTAAAGATTATCAAAGCTTGGTAGGTAGCTTGATATATGCTACTCATACAAGGGCAAAAAACTCATATAATGCAGGAGTGCTAAGCCAATTCATGCACTTGCCAAGAAGACCACACATGGATGCAACTAAGAGAGTACTTAAGTACCTCAAAGGTACAATCAATGAAGGTATGTTCTATCCTTACTCTTCATATTTGGATATCAAAATCTATTCGGATGCAGATTGGGCAGGAGCTAAGGATGATAGAAGAAGTACCTCTACTTA
>CM035428.1:104966660-104969160 GCA_020310875.1 Ceratopteris richardii | reverse complement strand
ATTTTTTGTTGCCTCACATTAGAAGTCGTAAAACATCACAGGAAGTCTGGAATGCACTTGAGGCCTTCCTCTCTTCACGCACAAAGGCCAGAAAGAACCAACTATGGTTGGACTTCACAACACTCAAGAAATCTTCCAAGAAAAATGTGACTTATTTTATCACAAAGATCAAAGATATTGCTGATCAGCTAGGAAGCATTCGAGAAGTGATAGATGAAGAACAAATTGTAAGGCAAGTCATCAATGTTCTGAAGGCAGATGACAAGTGGGAAGCCTTTACAACAACAATGGATCTATACATGGATATGCATGTACCATATTTCAACACACTTATGGGACGACTTACTCAAGAGGCCAAGCTCATGAAGAATGGAGAAGGTTCCAAAGGTAATCAATCTTTTTCTTTGTATATTGATAAAATAAAAGTAAAGCCAAAGATAACAAAGGAGGAGGAAAGAAAGTGGACGATGAAGCAGGTACACACCAAGCTAACTATGCAGGTAGAGGAAGAAATGGTAGAGGTAAAGGTAGAGGAGGAAGAAAAGGTAGGGGAGACATCAAGACTCTAATCCTTGTTCTATTTGTGGATTAACTAGTCACATAACTAAGAATTGCTTTAGGAATTCCAAGAATCAAAGAGGTAGAGGATACAACAGAGGAGTTTATGGATACCCAAGAGGAAGGTTCAACAATTCCATGGCAACCACAACAACTACAACTATTAAACCTACCAAGGAGGATACAAAGGGAGAAGAGATTACAATAATTGCACAGAAGACTCAAATTAAGAAGACTCTCTACTTCTCATGAAAATGAAAATGTCACAAGGCAAAATCTGATGAGCATGTTTTCTACATAGATTCAGGTTGCTCAAATCATGTGGTAGGAAATGTGGCCCTACTATCAGATTTAGAAGATCCAAGGAACAAGCATTAAGTGCAAACAAGTGATGATACAAAGCGGAGAAGATAGGAAATGTAAAAGCACCATATGGAAACATCAACCTACTTAGCAAGGTACTCTATGTCCCTACCATCACAAAGAATTTGATAAATTTAGGACAGATTGTGGAGAAAGGCCTACAAGTAAGGTTCACAAAAGGAGGAGCATTTGTTGAAGATCCAAGTCAAGGATTTAGGTGTATGGAAAAGGGTTAAAAGAAACATAGATAATTCACATTTGAATTGCAAGACACTATGAACATTGCTCTCGGTTCTCTTACATACTTCCTAGGATGGGAAGTAGTATATAGAGATCATGGTCTATTTCTTACTCAAAGGAAATACATTAAAGACTTGTTGACAAAGATCAAGATGCAAGACTGCAGGATTGCAGGTACTCCAATGGAGGTTAATTATAAATTGAGCTCACATGAAGGTGAACTCATAGAAGATACCACAAGTTATCAAAGTCCTGTGGGTGCTTTGAACTATGCCACATTGACAAGAGTAGATATATTCATAGTGTGAGTGTGCTTACTCAATTTATGCACACAAATTGGAAACCTCACATGGATGCTGCCAAGAGGATACTCAGATATCTCAAAGGGACCATGAATGAAGG
This sequence comes from Ceratopteris richardii, assembly GCA_020310875.1. Taxonomy (NCBI): domain Eukaryota; kingdom Viridiplantae; phylum Streptophyta; class Polypodiopsida; order Polypodiales; family Pteridaceae; genus Ceratopteris; species Ceratopteris richardii. The sequence goes on along the minus strand of CM035428.1, from coordinate 104,967,597 downwards.
GTTATACTACCCTTATGTATCTGATATAAGTCCAAAGTTGTTCTTTGATGCAGATTGGGCTGGTTTCAAGGAAGATAGGAGAAGCACCTTAGGATATCTTTCCTTTGCAGGGTCAAAACTTGTCTCATGTTCATCTAAGAAGCAACCTACAATTGCTCTCTCTTCCAGACAAGCTGAATACAGAGGTCTTGCTATAGCTACTCAAGAAGCAATGTGGATGAAGACACTATTTACAGATTTTGGATTAGAAATTGGAACTCCAAGTATTTTTGGTCACAACATGAGTTTCCTTCACTTGGTTGCCAATCCAATTGTTCATGCAAGGAATAAACATATTGAAGTACATTACCACTATGTAAGAGAGAAGATTGTGAGAAAGGAAATTCAACTATCATATGTGTCAACTCATCAACAATGCGCAGATATTTTAACCAAGGCATTGGATGGAACAAAAATTAGTGAATTCAAAGGTATGATTGGTTTGCATGAAATCAAGGAGGAATGAAGAACAAACATGTTAGGCTTGAGGGGGAGTTGTTGGTGCAATTAAACCCAAGCCCACATACTTGGTTAACCAGCTTATGCTTAACTTATTGGCATAACCTATGAAAGGCTTCATATGATCAAGCTCTTATTAAAGTACTTCATATTTATCCTTGTAAAAGTGGATTACACACACAAGGGGTTAGGAAGCTCTAAATCACGTATCACTTGATTGTTGAGAAATGAGAGAATCTATCCTATATGTTAGCATTCACCTTTTAGGTAGAAGTCTGAATTTGAATTCAAGCTTTGGCTCCAAGTTCAACTATAAGAAGAGGATCTAAAAGACCCGCATGTATCTCATGGTTGAGGGATCATTTTGTATTACATCCATTGTGAAGTGAGAGCTGACCTCATAGCTCTTTCACCTCTCACACATTGAGCAATGCTTGAT
>CM035428.1:104956660-104959160 GCA_020310875.1 Ceratopteris richardii | reverse complement strand
AATAAAAAGAAAAGTGTTGGCCCTTGCATACTACTCTTTCAAAAGCTTGAACTTGAAATTACAATGGTATAGGGTGACCAGTTTAGTACTCATAAGAGCCCCTTATATCCCATATACATAATAGGGCTAGCCTATTCGAAGGTCCAATAGGATGTAAATCCAAAGGCCAATTTGGCTATCAAGTAAATTGCATGTTGTTTGGCCAATGTTTCTAATGTGCATAGTACTCGCAAGACTCCCCATGTTCCATAGAGCAAGGTTAAGCTATTTGAAGGTCTACAAGGATTTTTGTCTAAAGAACAGTCCTAGTAGCTTGCATGTTCTATAGAGCAAGGGAAACCTATGTGAAGGCCTACAAGGACTTCTCTCCAAAGAGTAGTCTAAAACATCCAAGTAGGTTGCATGTTGTATGGCCCATGCTCCCTATTGCTTGAAGGGACATACATGAAATGACTCGAAGGCTTGCTAATAATCTACCAAGTTCAAACGAGTGTGGTATAGCATTATGCCTTGAATACCGTGAGATAGAGTGCTTGAGTTCAAGTCCCATTCAGTAGACATTTCAAATTGTCTGTACTTTCGAAAAAAAAAAAAAAAAAAAACACTAGAACGCCTATTAGTTAACCTACCCGAAAGCCATTGATTTAATATGCGCGAGGGCAAGCTTTGTGCATGTTTAGGGATCACCTCTGATACACCGCATCTGATGTAGGGGCGTGGCATTATTTTTCGATCTTCTTAGTTCGACATTCTCTATTAGATATTTTTTATTCAAGTCCATGACGGTAGAGGTCTTTTGGAGCGTTTAAAATGTTCCAAGTTCCGCTGTGTCCGCTATGTTAAGTAGTAAAATGATGTCGGTCAGCAGGGCAATGTGAAATGATATGCTCGTAAAGGACGGTCTACTATGTTCAAGTAGTAAAAAGTTGCTGGTCAGGAGAAGAATGTGAAATGATATGCCCGTAAAGGATTGGAATTCAATCCTTTCTCCTCTACGCGCTCGCAGGCGATGATGGCGTCGAGCCAGCCCCGCGAGTGGACAGGATTGCAGCAGTTTCCCGTTGCGACTCAAAATGCTCTTCACGCACTGCTCGAGAAGCTGAGAAAAGAGGTACAAGAGAGAAGGTCTTCTCCTTCTTCTTTAGTGTGTTGACAATTCTTCATTGCCATATATTTTTTCAATTTCTCTCCCTTCTTCAGTTAATATTTCATGCTATAGCAGGACGTGAATTCTCTTACAGTCCTTGTCCTTGGAAAAGGTGGGGTTGGCAAGAGTTCCACTGTCAATTCTCTTGTGGGAGAGAGAGTAGCCGCGGTCAGTGCCTTTCAGGTACTTCAACATATTTTTTAGTCTGGTTTCAAACGGACTATCTTGTTGCTCTTTATCAGTCAGATGAATCGGCCTTGTTCAATGTACATTTTTTGTTTCGCACAATGTTTTGTGACCGCTAGAGCCTGCGAAGATGAACTATGTGATAAATAGCGTCTTTCGATGTTCCAATAAGTCCTCCGGCCAATCTAGAAACATCTGATTTTGAGAAGTACTGCAAAGTAGAGTTGATGCTGTCTCATTTCAGTTGTAAGTTTCTTTTAACTGACCAAAGGGTGTGCCAAACAACTAAGTAAAGACAGGGAGTGCAAAGGCTTGCATGACATCCTCAGGGGATCAATTCTTAAATTCTAGACTCACGTACAATTCCACTTTCATGCAAGTTCCACTTAACCGGTGAAATTTACTATTTCTGTCACACGTAGGATGGAAATGTTGTTTACAGGCTTGGCAACGATTTTTTTTGAATTTCCATGTTGTCTGATATATTGACAGCCATGTATGTTCAAGTTCGAGACATAGGCATGTGGACCTTCACTGTGTTTATATAAATTTTTGTTTATCTGCCGATTTTTCTATTTAAGATGATTTTGGGGAGTAGTCCAAGTTATGGAGAAAGTATCGTGCAATTCAACCAAGCTGTTATGGGGGTGTTCAAGCTTTTGGTGCTTCTTGAAACGTTGTTCCTGAAGCATTGAGGACTAAAACTATATTTGGTCTATGATGGTATCCATCATGTCTTTGATGATGTCTGGGTTATGTAGGGCATTTTCAATGGTTTTTGTATACCAGGATAGTCTGTGTAATTAAAATAGTTGGTTTGTTCATACTGGATTTTGGAAGGTTTCTTATGATGGGTTTTCATAACAGTCAGAGACCATTCGCACAGTCATGTGTTCTCGAGTAAGAGCAGGATTCACTTTGAATATTATAGACACTCCTGGTCTGGTGGAAGGCCTATTCGTCAATGATCATGCTCTGGATACTATACGAAGGTACATGGTAGCCACAGTATTTGTGTATAAGCTGGTTATCTGTATATGTCTAAATCTATGGTCCTATTCTGCAGGTCACTTCTGAACAAGACTATTGATGTGATGATATATGTTGACAGACTTGATGGCTATCGAGTAGATAATTTAGATAGACAAGTAGTTAGAGCCATTGCTA
>CM035428.1:104949160-104951660 GCA_020310875.1 Ceratopteris richardii | reverse complement strand
CTGATGACGTTAGTGGGGATCATAGTGGAAAGCAACGTTTTCGCAACGGCAACGGCAACGGGTTAGCAACGGGTTAGCAACGAGGGCAACGTCTGGACCTAGGAGTTGCGATAAAGTATTTATTTTTCAAAATTTTTATATTTTTTTTTCACATATTTTGGGTCCTATGATATGTAATAAGGTGGGATATGACTATATATACCATAAAATACTTATTACAATATAAGATATATCATAAATAATAGAGATTATGAATCTAACTTGAAAGTTGGAAGTTGGTCGTGACTCTTGAGTCTTGATTATATCATAACCCTCCACACAGCCTTAAGATTATATCAAATACAATTATCTCAAATACATCATCATTAGATCAAAATTCAAATACAATCATAACATCAATAATCATAACATCATCATCTAGATTCTAGATTCTAATTTCTAACAACATAATGATCACAACTCTTAACTTTCAAGTTTCTAGTTTCTAAGTAGTAAGTTCTAACTTCTAACTTTTAACAAATTACAATAAACATCATGATTTATAATATAAATGATAACACCTGGCATCATAGTACATACATGTCACATGATCATATCATCGTTCAAACTTCATACATCAAAATAAAACAATAGAGATCACTATGACAAATGATAAATCATAAATCATATGAATCATGACGCATGGCATAAATCATAAGTGGCAAATGATAAATATAAAGTCACGACTCACAAGTGAGTCATGATAAGTGTCCACTCAGCACTGTCATCACAATAGTAAATACATATCATGAAATACCAAATGTCAAACATGAAATGTCAAAGCCTCAAATGTCAATAATCAAACTTTGTCACTCTGACATGGTGTCAGATGACAAATCATCACTCTCATCATCATCATCATCATCATCATCCCTAGTAGTAGTGGTATGTGGTCGGCTACTAGTGGATGCATCACCACTACCACTAGGTCCTCTGCGGCTCCGAGATGATCTGGTATCATGCTGAGGTAAGGTCAACTCATGGTACAGCATAGTATATAAGTCCAGATCCTCTGGAGGAATATCTGGAATATCTCTGACTTTCTCTATATCTACTGTGTCCACGTTGACCTCCCTCACATCTCCTGTATGTCCGCCGCTCTCCAAGAGACGCAAGTTGCAGTGGCAATAAACTAGCCGCTCCAACTGCGCTGTAGATAATCTGTTCCTCTTCTTTGTATGGAAGAGGGCCCATGTGCTCCAATTCCTTTCACAAGGACTTACGCTGCAGTCCTGTGAAAGGATACGAATAGCTAACTCTCTCTGCATTACAACATAATTGAGAAAATAATTAGTACATAAATCATAATACATATTTATCACATGTCACACAGTACACTAAAGACTTTTGACTTAGTACTTACCAACTGAGGAGCACTAGCACCATACATCTCCCACCATCCATGATACTGGCCGCAACTGAGCATATCTCAAACAAGCCGTATCCTTTCCAAAATGGCCACCACCATTTTGGAATACCAAGAGCTGTCTCTCCAACTGAAGTCGCAACTCTACATCAGCTGGATAAAGCCTATATACATATGTGTTCCATGCACTCAAGAGCTCCTCATCCACGATGGCATGTTGAGATCTCCATAAGGGATGCAATGAGTGTGCCATCCCATGGATCGGGCGATGAAACCAATCCCATCGATCCCTCCACACAGCCTTAAGCTGCTCAATCCTATAAACAAAGAAATTATAAATTTTAGAGACTAATTTTTAAGATAATAAGAATTTTAAGTGTCAAAAATTCAAAGTAATAAGTAATAACTTAATAAATACCTGTCCAATGTCAAATGTGGGCAACGTGAAAGGGACTCGCCAACTCGATCCATGAACTCATAGACGAGTCCCAATGTACTCCCCTCCATATCAACGATGCGAAGGACAGAATATAATGGATGTATGGCACGCACAAGTGCCTCTACATCCCTCCAAAATGAATCCGACAAGCATGTAATCCGTACAAAATCTGCTCTCGGGGTAGTGTGTCCATCCCAGGCAGTCCACTCTGTAGACACAACTGTCTGCATCAAAGCCTGCCGCACCCGAAGTAGTCTCTCCATCACTATGCACATGTAAGCAAATCTGGTCTTCGCAGGCTTTAGGATATCCAACTCACTGTATGATCTGAAAATAGCTAATAGTTTTGGTCTCTTTGTGAACAAAGAGACCACCTTATGGCAGGTGGAAAAAATAGAATGAATCCAAGGGATCTTTCCAAGATCCTCTATCAAAAGATCAATGCTATGTGCGGCACATGGGGTCCACACAATGGAGGGAAACTCTGCCTCTAACAATCTACCCATGGCCACACAATTACTTCCATTGTCGGTAATGACTTGCACAACATTCTTTTGACCGACATCCATAATAGCCTGGCGGATATGACCATATATAAACTGACCTGTGACACAAAAATTACACCAAATCAGCCATGTACATAGTACGTAGTACAT
>CM035428.1:104926660-104929160 GCA_020310875.1 Ceratopteris richardii | reverse complement strand
TAACTGGTACTACACTTGGTGGAAATGGCGGTTGTTGTCCTAACACCGGCTGAAGTTGTGCGTACTACCCTTGCTCATATGGCCTGGGTGTCACTTGTGGTCCTGGATAGGGGTTGTATCTTGGGATCTCCCTTCCTAGCTCTCTAGGTGGGTATCCATATGGCCTATATTGAGGTTGATTTAAAGGTCGTGGCTGCCTGTCCAATGGACAATTCTCAATGGTATGATTGGTGTATTTTTGTTCTATATGGAAGTATAGAGCGGTTCCTTGATGTGGCTGCCTATTGTAAGGGTGAGCTTTAGGCAAGCCTGTTCCTCCTTTTATGCACATGTGAGTAGGATGGTCTCCTCCGCATAAGTTGCATCTTCGCAGCATGGGTATTCTCAGTGATGGATGCTAGTAGTTCCGCGGTCCATGAACTCCTAACTTCTTGGCTACCAGCTCTACTAGCTCCTCCACGTGACTAGAGTTGGATGTAACTATACTTCTAGTGTCTTCTGATTTGGTAGGACTGGGTGTACTTTTGAGATCATCCACTAGGTTATCCTCTATGTCAATACACTCTTGAAGGCATTCGCTCAACATTTGCAGCCTCTTCACATAGAATAAAGTTCTCAAGGTTCCCTTCGTTAGCCCATCCAAGAATAATGATATCATTTTTTGCTGTGTGGGTCGTTCTATTACTGGGTATCTATCAACACATTGGCTGAATCTTCGGGTAGCTGTTTTCACAGTTTCATTTGGGTTTTGTTTGAAGCTATGGGTTAATGAAGAAGAGTTGTGTTTAATCCATCTCTTAGTGAATTCCCCTATGAATTCGTGAAAGAATTGCTCAATATCTCCAAATGGATTGGGATCTAATGGGTTGAACCAGGTCAAAGCCGTTCCTGTGAGAGTGAGTCCAAAGGACTCATACTACACAAAGAAATCATCCACTTGTTCTGCTCTTAGAACTTGTTTAAACTTAGCTATATCGTATGGTTCTCCCATTCCATCGTAATGGTCTCTCATGCAGTTATCCACCTGAATGGGTCTTAATCTTCTTATGGGCTCCGGTTGTCTAGGCATCATAGGAATTGCTGGTCTAATTGGAGGCATTCCAGGCTGTACTCCTAGAGGTGGTCTTGGTCTCACTAGTGGCCGATGTTGGTTGGCTAGTCCAGGTGAGTTTGATTGTGTGATTGCAGTCTTGGCATTGTGAATTGTACATGAGCGCGGTTGGGAATACTTTGATGGCTTGTCTATCCGGACATTGTATGTTCCGACTCCTGTTGTGTCCCAAAGGGATTTTGAGAGGTAGTTGCCTGCTCTCGCAGAGGGAATACATGCAACCCCATATACTTCAATTGAGCCCTATCAATGGCATCTATCGGCCAATAACTTCTTTGGTTCTTGTCTAGGTATGTGACTCTAGACTCCTCTTCTGGATCTTTTAACTCATAGAAGGTCATTGGGCTTTCCTCCTGTCCTCGTGTGGGTGAGTCAGTTTGTAACAATAAGTCTAATCCATGGATCAAGTAGACATCTAATAGGTAATCATCTTGAGGTATCCAATCCCCTCTCAAGACTCGAGTCACTATTGATTTGCCTCTGGGTGTAGTTACCAACTCTTCAGGATCCGGTCTTCCTGAGATTCCTTGTCCTTCTAATCCTCCTCTCTTGTTGATCCGGTCAGGGTGTTATGTTACTACATAGATGTGACCTAACTTGTCCATGTATACTCCTCCATACTTGACTGTCGCTCTAGGCACTATTGTAGAATCAGTGGAAGTTACCATCTTGGCTACTAATCTATTTAAACCATCCAGGTAGATGGGAATCTTCTGGGAATTAGTGAACACATATTGCAGAGAGGTACGATATTCCCCCTCTACCGTGGACATGAAGTTTCTCGTGGGGACAGAACCTTGCATGTCTTCTGAAGCCATTGGTATCTCTTCTTCTGAGTCACTAGAGGTGTCAGGATAGATAGAGCGATGACTTGCCTGAGTTGCACTCCCTACTGATAAAATAACACTCCTCCAGCTACTTAGCACCCGTCCTGATCTCAAGTTCATTCACTCTCTTGGGCTAGCTTGGTTTCTCACTATCCCCTAATTGGCTCCTCAATTTTATCTCTAATATTGTCCTCTGATAGCTTGAAATATTCTGGCGATACTACTCTGGCGATACGATACCAGATGGGTTGGGTGATACGATACCAGTGCTAGTGGTGATACGATACTAGGTTCCTCGTGATACGATACCTCTTTTTGCACGATATGATACCTCTGCATTGCACAATGCAATACTGGATGACTCAGGCGATACGATACCACCTAAGTGCACGATACGATACCTGTGTGTTGCACGATACGATACTGGATGACTCAGGTGATACGATACCACCTAAGTGCACGATACAATACCTATGCATTGCACGATACGATACTAGATGACTTAGGCGATACGATACCACCTAAGTGCACGATACGATACATGTGCATTGCACGATACGAT
>CM035428.1:104886660-104921660 GCA_020310875.1 Ceratopteris richardii | reverse complement strand
GCCTTCTCACAAATAGAAAGAGATAGAAGGAGACATGTAAAAGCATATAAAAGACTAAGATACAAGAGACAAGAGACATGAATTAAAGGATATTGTAATGGCATACATGTACATGAATGTTGTGACACATCAAGCTAAGCATTCTACTGGTCAAAGATGCTCCGCACAACCTCTCACCATAGAGTTCAACCGAATTTCATACGTAAGAGGATAGGTTCCGCTTCATTGATCCTATATCTTTCTAGGATCGTAATGTGTTTCTAAAGAAGTCTAAGACTCATAAAACCTACTCTAACTCACTCATACGCTCCACTGAGGATGAGCAAAGAAAGAGAAATTGGGTTTACGAGCCTATCCTAGATTGGAAGTCTAAATTAAAATTGATTCTAGGAACTATACTCTTACTAGTCTACCTTGGATCCTCACACGCTCAACTGAGGGTGATCGTCTCAAGGAAATCATGTGCTAGCAAGGATCCTATGGATTCCTAACAATGATGCTCTATGAGTTTGGAGGGAAGTTTTTATAGTTTTTTGAATGAATTTGGACCCTTGATCCAGAGAAATCAACAATCAATACTATGATCAACTCCTTTTCATTACAACCATTGGATTTATCAAATGGATGGTTAGGATTGGTTCTTTATATGATATCTAAGGCAAAGGGGAAAAAATAGGCACGTTCATTCTCCATCGTTGGATCTGGGGATGATCTGGACCGTCAAATCAATGCTGACATCAATTTGGATAAGATAAGCTTCTATTTTTGGATGATAAACTTTGCATTATTGATCTTTGAATCCGATGAAAAAAACTTGTGGATCCTCCTTGCTTTAGGTTTTAGTGCATCTCTATCCTTGAATGTGAGCTCATCCTAACTGTACAACATGGTTCAATCATTGTTTTCCATGTGTTAGCCCTTCAAGCCTTCAATTTTCTTATTCTAGGAAACTACGATGACCTTGAAAACTTGATTTTTTGCTCTTTGACCATCCAAATATCCTTTGAGGAAGATAAAAATTTATAAGGCTTTGTTTTGAAAGGCCCCCTTTAGGAATATGCAGAAAAAACTCCCATCTGAATCTTCCTTATACAAGTTTGACTACATTTGGAAGTTTTCAAGGTGGTATTAAGGTGTGTAGGAAGCTCTGATGGCTAACAAAAATTCCTATACAAGATTTTGTAGGGTCTAAGTGGAAAAATTATATTTTTTTACAAAATCCACATGGCATATCAATGTGATAGAAAATCCATTTACATGTGAAATTCAGACTATAGACTGCCTTTGATAGGCTTTACAAGTATATGAAGTTTCATGTGATTTAGAAATATTGAAATTTTTGCCCTAATTTCCAAAATCTGACCAGATTTGATCGCTATCCTGGATTTGCTTGATTTCTTCCAAAGTTTGCATGTGAACTCCCTTTGACATACTTGATGCATCTTGGACTTCTCAGGGAATTGAGGCTACCTTCACCGAATGTGTTTTCTGTAGGCGTTCATGAATAAGAGAGGAGAGAAAATCTCAACGACATTCGTCCCACTAAACTTGCGATTCCTTCGGAAGCGCCACTCTATTCTTTCTGAAAAACAAAAAATTCCAAGCATCAAATTCTTTTATAGGCAACATAAGAAACATGGAAGAAAAATTTGATTATATGGATGAATGAGTAGGCAACGTGACATGAAGCAATGAAAGAAAGAATTGAAACTAGCAACATGAATATGCATGAACAAATAGGCAATATATATGCAAATGAACAAGCAACATTGACAACAAGAAAGAAAACAAACAAGCATCAGTATGAAGTGGAAGTGGATGTATTGAGTCGTTTTAGGCATTAGTTGCTCTCATTTTGAAGAAAAATTTGTACCTTTTTCATAAAGCAATCTACCTTAAATACGATTATAAACAAAGATTTAGGATCTTCAAGTGACATCTTTCATCTTTAGCTTATTTTAGATGAATGTCTTTCCTCCCTAAATATGAATATGTGTTACACTTATGTGTTCGTCGCGTAGCTTTGATGTGAACCTTTTCCCTATACATGGGCACTTTTTACTCTAGTGCTGGCTAGAGGTTTTTTCCCCATGTTACCACATACTTGATACTCTCATATGTGGTGGTACTTTGTACTTAGGAATATTATTCAGCTCTTACTTCAGTTCAGTTCATCGATCAATAGAGAGAGCTATTCCAACCATCGTCTTCTCCGTGTGTCTTGCTGCGTTTGTGCTCCTTGTGTGTGTGCTTCTTGTGTGTCTCTCGCACTTCTACACACACCCAACAGTGGTATCAGAGCAGGTTCAACTTCTTCTCAAGTTTTGGTTTTTCGCATGCTGGCGCGCGTGCACTTTAATAGTGCAAATCGACTTCGGAGCATAGAAGTGTGAATTTCAACAGCCCGGAAACATTTCCATCAGGTGCGCTGGGGTTTTACCCCCATTTTGAAGCCATTCGTGCAGTCAGAATCGCCATCAGAGTGAGGGTTTGTGAGCTGAAATTTCAGCACTCATTTCAGCTTTCGTCGAAGTGAAGATTTTGTCACATTCTTGTTCCTTAGTGAAATGGCGGGCAGCAATGACTTGTTTGGCATGCTTCAAGCTGAAGATAAGCTTGATGGGACCAACTATCCGATGTGGTCTTACATGATGAAGCATGTTCTTGTTGCAAAACAACTTTGGAACATAGTGGCAGATGTAGATCGAAGACCGGTAGGTGCTTCTACTTCATAGTCTATTGTCACAGATGGAGCTTCTTCTTTGAGTACAGTGGTTTCTCCTTCTCCACCTACACAGGAGCAGCTTAGATGGGATGGAAAAGATGCTCAAGCTCATGCTTTGATTGCACTTTCAGTGAAGCGTCATATAGTTCCACACATTCGGTCATGTTCTACATCGAGACAGGCATGGGACACTCTTGCTTCTTTGTATGCCGTGCGTAATGAAGCACGTGTTGCATACTTGAGGAAGCAACTTGAAGATGTATGTATGGCTAAAAATGAGTTGGTGGATATGTATGTGACACGCATCAAGGACTTGAAAGAGTAATTGGCAAACATAGATGAGATCATTCCGGATGCATCACTCGTTTCTACATTGTTGAAAGGATTACCGGAATCTTTTCAAAGCTTTGCTACTACACTTCGTTTGGTTGCAAAAGGAAATCCTAATATGTATGCATTTGATGAGGTTGTGTCTCTTCTTTTGCAAGAAGAGCAATCTAGAGTGAATAGGAGTGGTTTGATTGAGGGAACGCAAGCACTTGCTATCTCACAAAAGGGAAAAAGCAAGTATGGTTCAGCTTTGGGTTCATCAAAACCAAAGCCTCAAGCTTCCTCTTCCACTCATTCCTCTAATGATGGTGATTTGCAAAAGAAGAAGAGATGCAAATATTGCCGGAAGGCTGGTCATACTATTGATGAGTGTAGAAAGCTTGCTAAACGCAATGAAAAGAAGAAGGAATCGGGCATGTCTATTGCTGAAAATTCAGCAAATGCAAAGAATGATGAAGCTAACATGGCTCAAGATTTTTGGGCATGTGTTGTTACATGTCATTATGATGCTTCTTTACATTCTAAATGTATGGTTGTGAGTGAGGCTGATTCGGATTGGTTCTTTGATACTGGTGCTTCAAAGCACATAACATCATGCAAAAGATTTTTTGCCTCTTTGAAAGATGCACCTAAAGGAGGACATGTGGTGTGTGCAAACAATTTCCATAATCCTAGATTATAATTGATTTCTTAGTAGATAAATTACTACTTAAGATACAATTTTACACAAGTAGAGAAATCATCATTTGCCCTTTCGACTCAAGTGATGTGGATATGCAATGCAACGCAAAGATTGAAAAGAAACATGCATGAAATGAAATTGCAAACAAGCAAGAATGGAAAAAAAGTGGAATGAACTTGAAAAAAACAAAGCAATATGAACTTGAAAAAGATTTTATTTATTTTTATTTTTATTTTTTTATTTTCTTAAATTTATGGATACTTCTGTTTATGAATCGGCCTCGTTGTCATCTTCTTCAATGTCCTCATCTAAAATGTACTCGTTATTATCATGTTTTTTGAATAGCTTTATCCTTTTACTTGCAATCAAAGTTTAAAATGCAACACCATTTAATTCACAAAGAGCATACATACCATTTTTTTTGACTTTTGATACAATGTATGGCCCAACCCACTGTTGAGTGAGTTTTTTGCGTGCATCATATTGAGAGTCAAATGTACTATCATAAATAAGCATCCAGTCTCTTACTTCGATCGGCTTAGGATGCAATCGATGAGTTTTATCAAAATAATGCTTGTTCTTCATTCTAGTTTCTCTTAATTTTTCAATGGCATCATCAAGTCTTAATTTACCTTGTTCTAACTGTTTAATGTGCAAACTCAAAAAATCATCAGTGGACATGTTTTTAGACCAAGGAAAATTTGACCATGCACAAATATGAGAATAAATTGGAAACAATGGTTTTTGACAGTACATGAGTTCAATAGGCATATACCCGGTAGTAGTTGTGCACGTCATTCTATCTTCCCAAAGCGCAAAAGGTAAGAACCTAGGACATTGTTTAATGTCACCGTTACATGCTTTAGATATGGCTTTCACAATAGGTGGATGCTCTCTCTATTTTACCATTGGCCTCTGGCTTATATGTAGTAGTAAGAAACGAATACTGTGATGTTCAAAGAACTCTTTAGCTTCTCTCATATTTAACTCTCCATGATCGGCAACTACTTTCTCTATGTACCCAAAGCAACTTATAACATATTCAATCAAGAATTTGCAAACATTGGATGTGGTCTTAGATCATAGTGCACGTCCCTCTACATGATTAGTTAAGTCCTCTATTGCAAGTACAATGTAACACATTTTGTCAATCTTCAGACATAGTTACAAGATCTACTATCCACTTGTAGTGAATACAAGGTGGATAAGTAGGATGCAAAGGATCTCTATGTTTGACTGAAAAATGAAGTTGACAAGTAGAACATGTAGAAACATAGTTACGAATGTCAACATACATCTTATGTCATGGACAAAGGAAACCATCTTGAATCTCAGATTCCATGCGAATCCTATATCTCATGATTGGTTCATAATTAGGAAAAACCAATGCTTCCATTGTATCCGGAACATGCAAAACCCTAAGATCGATTGTCTCCTTGCTTGATTCTGACATCTAAAGACCATGCTTCGAATTGATGATATCATCAATGACATCATCAGTTTGTAACTTCCCTTGAATTGCCCTTGGAAAACCTATATAAGAAGGGGTTGACCACATTCATTCTCAATCTTGTCAATGCTAGTCTTGGGAGCTCAAGGAGTCTTGATCACCAAGTAAGTACTTTAAAGTTCCAATTCACGTTCTAGTCTTGTCTCTTGCTCTAGTCTTGTCTAGTCTTGTATCTTGGATGTTATATTCCAGAGATGAACATGCTTGGAGGAACAAGAAGTTCCTTGCTCGGGGGATAGCCAAGGCTAAAAGCTAGAGAGTTCATATGAGGTACCTACTCATTATGGCCAGATGAGTAGAGGAACCTTAGAGAGAAATATAGATGGTGACTAGGCAAGGGCTATGTATAGGCTGGGAGGTGAATCCCAGGCATGTCATTCTCCACTTCTCACATTTGGTATTAGAGCATAGAGAGAAGTTTTGGGAAATCTCGTAACGCTCTTTTCTGAGGCATTTTTCTTCCTTCCCTTGGCTCTATGGGCATGGATATGGTGAGGAATGAGTGTCCTAAGGGAGTATGAAGACATTGAGAGCATTTTTCCATGCATCAATGGCTTCATACGTGCATGGTGAGCTCCGGTGTGAGGTAAGTATGTCTCCGCCAAACTTTTGAAGCTTGTTTTCTCTTTGTTTCTTGTTGTTTTTGCAGATCTGTCTACGTTACCATGTAGAATGTGCCATTCCACACATTTTGATATGTGACAAGGGGAGGGGGGTGATTTGTGATGAATAAAAAGATACTATTTCTAGAAATTCTACAACACATTCAACTTTGAATTTAAAGAAAGAAAGAGGAAAGATTCTTAAACTCAAGCATACATACATAAAATTGCATATGTTTACACACACACATACACACTCATGTTTGCTCACATAACAACACACATATGTAATCTAATTATGAATGTACTTATGCATTTGATTATGCATCTACACATATCTAAGATATGAATAAATAAAGAGAGAGTTAGAGAGGAAGAAAAGAAAGTGAAGGAGAAAGAGAAAGGATGAAAGAAGAGAAAGAGAGAAGGTAGAGATCCTAAGTGAGATAAAGTGAAGAATATAGAGAGAATGAAAAGATTAGAAAGAGAGAGAAGATTAAAGAAAGGGAAAAAAAGAAATATTGGAAGTAAGAGAAAAAGCAAGATTAGCATACGTACATTGACTAAATTGGACATAACTCTCTCGTATGATGCCCAAATTGAATGATTCAACTTGGTATAGAAAGTAGATTCCAAGCGCTTTCCAATGAGTGGCTGGAAACTACCATTGGGTAATTAAAGCCACCTGTAGAGAGTATTTAATTCTCTGCATACTTCTTCAAAGAGGTATACTGCCCACTCACCTAGCTCCATTGTTTTGGCCATAACTTCCTCATACAATATCCAAATCAAGAAATTCAAATTGTTATAGATTCTATGCTTCAAGAGATTTCTTTTGATTAGTTATATGCCATATTCGGACCATTGCAAGCCATCTCTGCATAAGTTTTTATATGGCTATTGATTGGAAAGAGACTCTTTTTGAGTGAATTGAGTGCCTAATTATGATAATTAGGAGTTCATACACATATTTTGAACCATTTTGGATAGGAATGAATTTCTTTTCATACATTTACATCATATTTTTTCTCTCAAATAAATTCATTTGAATATTTGTCGCGTCAAAGTTTATAATTTTGCATTGTATTTTCTTTCAATGTTATGAAACTAATATTTGAATGTGCATGAAAGTTACTTCCATATGAATTCATCTATGCACATGAAGATATGATAACTTATGTTGATTCATAAAAGCATGCACAGGTTGTTGTTGCGTGTTTCAAGATATTTGTGCAGGTATTGGAGCACAAAATGACCTTATTATGAGGGCGTGTAGTGCCCAACAAGACATTTTGGAAACGTTTCTTATTTGCAGGTTTTTGGAGTAAAGAAAGTGGTTTGTCAACCACTAGGCTGATGCCTATCATTGTGTCATGGTTATTATTTGTGTGTTATATGCCATGTGAGAACTAGAGTGATCTTGTGTTGTGAGAGAGAGGAAGTCTTATGTGTGCATAGCTAAAATCATATAAATTGATTGAAGTAGAGAAGAAGATGCATGAGTGGATGCATGCATACATAGACGATATGATTGCTAGAAAGTTGAAATGCATGATGCATTTTCTGCCTATAGAAGATCACTTTTATGTATCACCATGATGAGTTAGGGTGAGCATGAGGTATGTGATAGAGGTACCATGCGTAGGCTAATTTTACCTTTAGAAATTAAATGAGAAAGGTATATCCATCAAGAACAACTAAGATGTGTTTTCATCTAGTAACTCATGAGCACATGAATTGTTCTTCATGCGATTCTATGTACTTGATATGGAATTTTATCTCTAGTCGGCACAAGTTCGTGCTATGGTTATGATCATCAATACAAGTATTAAATTCTTGTATGTGATTGTTTTTGATGAGGTTAACGAATGTGCAAGAAGCACAATGAATAAAATAACATCCATAGATATTCACTTTTACTTGTAAAGAGTTGATTTGATGGTTAATTGATTTGCATTGATGTAGACGATCATTATATGCATGGATATATCTCCATGTCAAAACCCATCCAAGATAGTGAATGAGTTTGTTTAATCATAAGGATTAACATGTCTTGTCATTTTTAGATTAAAAAAAAAATGATTGAGCAAATAGTTAGTGAGGTAGCAGCCTCATAGAGATTTGGATGCTACTCTTTTAGAGAATGCCCAAATTTATTGAAATTTGGAGGGAAAGTAGCTCCTATGCGTATCTTTAAGCTGACCAAGTTTCAAGAAATTTGGAGACTTTTAAATAGGTCAAATGACCTCTCCACTAAAAGTGCCGCTAGTAGAGGTAGAGGCCTGAAACAAGTGACATAGGCCTATTACAAAGGGAATTTATCTTAATTCGTAGATCCAAATGGAATTATTTTTATTGAAATTGAAAGCTTGATAGATGAACTTTGTGCATACCAAGTTTTCATATTTTTGAAGATCATTTGGTATGTCAAAAAATCTCTGCACATGAAAGTGCAGCCTGTGGAATTTATGAAATGACTAGAGACCATGTCACCTAGAGGTGATTGGTTCTCTTAATTCGTTTATTCAAATTGAGTGATTTGTGTTTCTAACATTATCTGCACACCTCTAGCTGGTGTGTAAAAAATTTCAAGATGAAATGTTTC
The DNA here is from genome assembly GCA_020310875.1 of Ceratopteris richardii. Lineage (NCBI taxonomy): Eukaryota > Viridiplantae > Streptophyta > Polypodiopsida > Polypodiales > Pteridaceae > Ceratopteris > Ceratopteris richardii. The sequence continues at coordinate 104,913,206 of CM035428.1, read as the reverse complement.
TCCATTTAGGAGATATAAAGAAAAGCATAAAAGTTAGCCTTTTTAATGTTTTAAAATATTGGACACATAGACGCTTAGTATTTTGATAATTGTGAAACCTAAAAATATCCAAATACTATGAAACTTATATCAACAAAAGTAGATAGTATTAGCTATATGCTCTTTAAATTAGGAAGAAATTAGATATCAAGTGCTAGGTCAAATGACCTATTCTTCTCAGAACAATCTCTAGCGAGGATTTTCCAAAGAGTGGTACATGTGTCTGATGAGAACATTATATTTTCATATTGGAAGCTCCAATTTCAAAAAATTTTATTGCAAAAGTTACTAGAGTATAGAACCTATGATATATCCAAAATTCAAGGGTTTTGGATATTATTGTCGTAGTTAGACGATATTATAAAAGTGCTGTAGCATTGTTTTAGGCTCACCTAAGCACAGGTATAGTAGAGATAGAATTATACTTTTGAATGAGTATTTGATTGCATTTTGAATTAAAATTTTTCGAGATCAAACTAGATAAGTTGATCTAGATTTGTGCATAAAGGAAACAAAATTTGGAGTTTGTTTGAATAGTCTAAGGGCTTCACGAAGATGACACTGTACATTTTTAGAGTTGGTCATCAAGTGTTCGACCCTTCCAGTGAAATGGTTATAAAACTCTGACGAAATATCCAAATCAAGTGATTTTTGTGCCTAATGAAATCTGGAGAAAAGTAAAAAAGGCTGGAAAATTTTGTAGATTTTGGATGAGTAAATGACAGTTAAAATTAAACTTTAATCTGCTACTGTTGGAAATTGTTAATGGAGGATATGTTGTTGAAAGGAAAAGATTTTCCATAGATTTTTATGATAATTTTTTGAGATGGTGTGATCACCATGGGCTAGCCATGCCCTAGATACTTGTTTATTGAGCATTGGTTTATGGTGACCATTCTTAGTAGGACAGAGGAGACTCTATCAAAATTTTCAAAGGGACCTTAGAGAGAACACTAGATGGTGACTAGGCAGGGGTTATATATAGGCTGGGAGGTGAGTCCGAGGCATGTCATTCTCCACTTCTCACATTGGACATCTAGCCTTGTCCACTTGTAATCTCGTAGTACGAGATTCTATCGAGTTCTTTCTTGTATCTAGTTCATCTCCTAGAAGGAAGTTCTTGTAATCCAGAGATCTTGGTCCATACTTACGATCTCGGGTTGTGGGATCTCGTGTATTATCTCTAGTCAAGTTATCCATACCTATTAGTCCCAGGTTGTGGGACTTCGTGTATCAATTACATATCCTTGTATTATTTCCCTTGCGTGGGTGATCTTGTAATCAAAACTATATTTCCAAAATCTTATCTAGTGTAGTCAGAGGGCACAATCTAGTGCTCCCCTGGAATTTTGGCACAACCCGGGATCGTAAGTATGAAACAAGATATCTCGATTACAAGAACTCCCTTCTGGGAGATGAACTAGATACAAGAAAGAACTCGACAAGATCTTGTACTACGAGATTACAAGAGGACAAGACAGGATGTCCAAGAAATAGACTAGACAAGACTGGAACAAGGAACAAGACAAGAACTGGAACTAGAACTTGGAGAGTACTTACTTGGTGGTCATGACTCCTTGAGCTCCCAAGACTGGTATTAGCAAGAATGAGAATGAATGTGACCAACCCCTCCTTATATAGGTTTTCCAAGGGTGGTTATGAGTTGATGATATCATCGATGATATCATCAACTAGAAACAAGATCTCCAAGTGTCAGAATCCAACAAATAGATAGTTGATTTTTGGGTTTTGGCATGTTCCAGACGCAATGAAAGGATTAGTTTCTCCAAAATATGACCGAATCATGAGATATAGAAAGTCACATGAAATCTAAGATTTAAGATGATTTCCTTATCCATGACATCACCTCCCCCTCAAGCGATGATTTCCACGAGGAGTGGCCATGTTCTCTAGCTTGGGTTTGATTGGATTCTTCCTATGGAACTCATGAACCTTGAATTTTGCTCTCTGAAGATTTTTTGTAGGCTCCCAAGTACGATCATTGATGTCATACCCTTTCCAATGACTAAAGTATTCCAATCCTCCTCAAGAGATTGTTGAATCTAAGACATAAGCACCCTCGAATTCTTCGTGATCCTTAATATTGAAAGGTGGTGAAGGATTGGGTCTCCCTTGAGCTTTCTTAGATTTGTCACAAGATAGGTCCTTTGAGCTTCTAGTGGTGCATTCTAGTGTTTCCAAGATCTTTGATGGACTGGCTTGAGTAAACACACCTCCTTGATTGAACGTGAACTCCTCCTTATCCTTTATCTTCTTGTTATGTTCATAATTTGTTTGCTCCATATCATTTGTAATGACTTCTTGGTCTTCAAAAGTTCTTGATTCGAATTTTTGAGGAATAGTGTCTTGATTATTCAACACTTCTAGCTCTTGGACTTGGATTTCTTTGAATAATTGATTCTCATATTGAACTGCTTGATTGATAACATCCTCCAAGGTATTTGCTTGAGGCATGGATAGCAAGAGATATTTGACTTTAGAATTTATGCCACTTCAAAACTAATTAACCATGTAGTCTTCTTGATATGTAGTTCCACAAAACAACATCTTGATATTCAAGGCATAACTTGAAACTGATCGATCATCTTGTCTAGAAATCTTTTCATCTCTTGGGCATGTTCAATCAAGTCCTTTATGATAGATTGGATCTCCTTGCATAGGGAATCCATGGTGCCTGATCTTGATGAAGATAGTCTTACCAAAATATCAGGGGAGCACTAGATTGTGCTCTCTAACTACACTAGACAAGGTTTCAGAACTATACTTCTGATTAAAAGAACACCCACATAGGAAAATGATACAAGAATATGAGATTGATACAAGACATCCCACAACCCGAGACTGATAGGTATGAATAACTCGACTAGAGATGATACAAGATCCCACAACCCGAGATCGTAAGTATGGAACAAGATATCTCGCTTACAAAAACTCCCTTATGGGAGATGAACTAGATACAAGAAAGAACTTGACAAGATCCCGTACTAAGAGATTACAAGAGTACAAGACAGGATGTCCAAGAACTAGAGTAGACAAGACTAGAACAAGGAAGAAGACAAGAACTAGAACTGGAACTTGGAGAGTACTTACTTGGCGGTCACGACTCCTTGAGATCCCAAGATTGGTATTGGCAAGAATGAAAATGAATGTGATAAACCCCTCCTTATATAGGTTTTCCAAAGGTGGTTATGAGTTGATGATATCATTGATGATATCATCAATCTGAATAGGACCTCCGAGTATTAGAATTTAGCAAATAGACAATAGATTGTGGGATCTTGGCATGTATTGATGATCATGAAGAATTTGAAGTCGAGCATGTCCTAGATTCGAGAATATCCCGAGGAAGATTGGAGTACCTTATTCATTAGAAAGGGTATGACATGAGTGATTGTACTTGGGAACCTGTAGAAAACCTTCAGAGAGCACTAATCAAGGTTTGAGAATTCCATAAGAGAATTCCGTTAAAATTGAGACCAGAGAACATGACCGCTCCTCGTGGAACTCGTCGCTTGAGGGGAGGTGATGTCATGGATAAAGGAAACAATCTTGAATCTCAGATTCCATGTGAATCGTACATCTCATCATTGGTTCATAATTATGAGAAAACAATGCTTCCATTGTGTCCGGAATATGTGAAAATCCTAAGATCGATTGTCTTCTTGCTTGATTCTGACATCCAGAGACCATGCTTTGAATTTTTTCATATGTTTCAAAAAATCCATCATGACCTATAATAGGTTTGTTAACAGAATAGTCTACATGCTTAAGGATGGGAGCTTCAAGCAGAATTTGTTTCTCTGGGTATCAGAATTCAGCAAATAGATAGTCGATTTTGGGATTTTGGCACGTATTGATGATCATGAAGAATTTGAAGTCGAGCATGTCCTAGATTCAAGAATATCCCGAGGAAGATTGGAGTACCTTATTCATTGGAAAGGTATGACATGAGTGATCGTACTCGGGAACCTGCAAAAAACCTTCAGAGAGCACTAATCAAGGTTCGAGAATTCCATAAGAGAAATCCAATAAAGTTGAGACCAAAGAACGTGAACGCTCCTGGTGGAACTCGTCGCTTGAGGGGGAGGTGATATCATGGACAAAGGAAACCATCTTGAATCTCTGATTCCATGTGAATCCTATATCTCATGATTGATTCATAGTTATGAGAAACCAATGCTTCCATTGTGTCCGAAATGTGCAAAAACCCTAAGATTGATTGTCTTCTTGCTTGATTCTGACATCCAGAGACCATGCTTCGAATTGATGATAACATCAATGATATCATCAGTTGGTAACCGCCCTTGGAAAACCTATATAAGGAGAGGTTGGCCACATTCATTCTCAGTCTTGCCAATGCTAGTCTTGGGAGCTCAAGAAGTCTTGATCACCAAGTAAGTACTTTCAAGTTCCAGTTCAAGTTCTAGTCTTGTCTCTTGCTCTAGTCTTGTCTAGTTTTGTATCTTGGAAATCTAGCCTTGTCCACTTGTAATCTCGTAGTACGAGATCCTATCGAGTTGTTTCTTGTATGTAGTTCATCTCCTAGAAGGGATTTCTTGTAATCCAGAGATCTTGCTCCATACTTATGATCCTGAGTTGTGGGATCTCGTGTATCATCTCTAGTCGAGTTATCCATACCTATTAGTCCGGGGTTGTGGGACTTCGTGTATCAGTTACATATCCTTGTATAGTTTTCCGTGTGTGGGTGATCTTGTAATCAGAAGTAAATTTCCATAATCTTGTCTACTATAGTCAGAGAGCACAATCTAGTGCTCCGCTGACATCTTAGGCCAATAATAGGTACTTCAAATTATTTCATATGTTTCAAAAAATCCTTTATGACCTATAATAGGTTTGTTAACAGAATAGTCTGCACGCTTAAGGATGGGAGCTTCAAGCAATAATTTCTTCCATTTATGCATAGCTTGTGTGTTTGTCAGTCCAAATAAATTTTCATTTATTCTTCAACAAGTCATAGAGACAATTAGCAACATGAGCAAAGTGTGGGATCCAAATAACATAAAAATGCAAACACCAAAAAATCTGCGTACCTCACTCACGTTGTTACATGTTTTATAATCTTGCTAATGGCATCAACTTTTTATGGGTATGGTTTTTGAAAATAATGACCACATAAATGTCCAACAATAAGAACATTGTTGACACCAAAAATAGATTTTTCTATGGAAAATGTGAGACCTACCTCTTCAAATCATTAAAATATTTGTTCACAATCAGAGATATGTTCAAGAACAAATTTACGACATCCAGATGAATCTAAAATAATTTCCTTTACACGTTTCTCACTCCCTTTAATTGGAATATCATCAATGAATGGCATTGTTATATGAGGGATAAAATCATATAAGACCATATTCATAACACTCATCATATGAGCCACATAATAAGTCACTTGTTGAGGTAAAGTATACACATTCGCACTAAGCCTAAAGGAATTTTCATTGTGATTATGTCACAACTATCAATTGCTAATTGGAATTGATCATATCTAGAATATAAATCACCCATTGAATAGATAGAATGTCCTGAAAATGATTCAGCAAACTCAGCTACAATGGGTCTTGTTCCTACATTCCTTATGGTGAATTTATTGACAGGTTGGAGATCTTGAATAAAACATAGTTTCCCATTCTTTTTAGGCACAATGAACCATTTATTCGAGTAAGGTGCAAAAGATGGCTCTAAAATTCTCATGTTTATCTATCTCTCTCTGCTGGCAAAAGAAAGTCATCATCTCTACCAATTTTCTGTTGATATATTTAGGTAGTGATGTGTGTGAACACACTAGGACCGCCGGGGCATTTTTTTTCCTCATGAATGAAGGTGATTCTATGGATAGTTTCCTAACGAAGATCAAAGACTTGAAGGAATAATTGATTTCTGCTGATGAGGTTATACCAGATAGCTCACTTGTGCAGACCGTTCTGAATGGTCTTCCTAATTCATATCAGAGTTTTGCTTCTACTCTTCGATTGATGATGAAAGGCAATCCAAATGCCTTATCATTTGAGGAGTTAGTCTCTGTTCTGTTGCAGGAAGATCAATCCAGGCAAAACAGGTCCATTATGCGAGTTGCAGATCAAGCTTTCCTGGCTAGTCAGAAGGGCAAAGGAAAATGGAGCTCTTCAACTAGTAAGCAAAAATCTGCTAATTCTGCATATTCGAAGAAGGAAGATAAAGATGAGAAGAAATCAGAAAAGCAGAAATTGTTTTGTAAGTACTGTAAAGGGAATGATCATATCATAAAGAACTGTCCAAAACTGACTGCAAAAGAGGCAAAGAAGAAAGAATCTGGAATGGTTGTTGCAGAAGCCTCTACACCAAAAACGGAGTATGCTAATCTTGTGCAAGAAGAAGAATGGGCGTTCACTACTGTTTGTAGTTTTGACCCATCTTCTCATGAGCAGTGCATGTCTGCAATAGACTCAGATGTTTGGTACTTTGACAGTGGGGCAACCAAACATATTACCTCGCAGCGCAGTTTCTTCTTGTCACTCGAGCCTGACCCTACAGGGAATACTGTTACATGCGCCAACAACTCCTCTTATCCTGTTATGGGAGTTGGTAAGATCATTTTGACTACTGCTGATGGTAGTTCTTTCCCTTTGCCAGATGCTTTATTTGTGCCAGGGATCAAGAAGAATCTGTTATCAGTTTTTGCATTAGCCAAGATTGGCTTGATTGTGAAGTTTGTTGATGACAAATGTACAGTTCATGATCTGTCAAATGGCAATGTTATTATTGCTTCTGGAATTTTATGTCGTGGGTTGTATAAGCTCATAGACTATGAAAGATCTGAAAATGATTTGGCATTTACAGTAAATGATTCTCAGGCTATGTCAGATGCAAAGCTTTGGCATGCACGCTTTGGTCATCTGAATTTTGCTAGTTTGCTACACCTGCAGAAATCTGAAATGGTATCCTCTTTGCCCAAACTTGAGGCACCTGGAAAACATGTTTGTGAAGGCTGTATTTTGGGCAAAATGCAGCGTTCATCCTTTCCAAAAGATGGTTCAGTTCGGGCTACTTAGAAATTGTAGCTTGTACATAGTGATGTCTGTGGTCCTATGCAGACACCTTCTTTTGGAAATTATCTTTACTTCGTGACTTTCATTGATGATTTTTCTTGGCATGCATGGGTATATCCACTCAAAGCAAAGTCCGAAGTGTTCATGTGCTTTAAACAGTTTTTGGTTTTGGCTGAAAATTTGTCAGCATGTAAAATGGGCACCCTCCGTTTTGATCGAGGGGGGGAATATATGTCTTCTGATTTTAATGCATTTCTGGTTGAACGTGGGATAAAACACCAGTGTACAATGCCGTATACACCTCAACATAATGGAGTTGCTGAACGAAAGAACATGTCACTCATGGAGATGGCGAGGTGCATGGTCAAGAGTCAGGCTTTACCACATAGTTTCTGGCTTGAGGCTGTCATGTGTGCAGCATATGTACTGAACAGGTGTCCCACTAAAGCACTGCTGTCTATCACTCCATATGAGTCTTGGCATGACCGCAAGCCATCTATTGCTCATCTGCGTATTTTTGGTTGTTTGGCATATGCACTAGTGCCTGAACAACATCACAGAAAATTGGATGATAAGGCAGTAAAATGTATTTTTGTTGGGTACAGTTCTGAAAGTAAAGGCTATCGTCTGTATCATCCATAGACTAAACACATTCTGGTTAGCCGTGATGTAGTCTTTGTGGAAGATGCTATTCAGCCATTTCTTTCATGTACTAAGGAGACATCTGTTAGCTCCAAAGACATGTATGATGCTTTGATGCATCTTTTTACAGGTGGACAGTCTAGTGCTGGTCCTAATGAGAGAACTTCTCAACCTTTGCAGGTTTCATATGATGATGCAGATCATTCCATTTCTGATGCAAATTTACATGATGCACTTGTTGATGAGAGAGTTGATATTGAGCAGGCAAAAACTATGCCAAAATGGCTGGTGCAAACTTTGCGTGACAACAAATTAGATGCACCTTTGTCATATCGTACTCGTTCAGGCTCTCATAGTGCCTCCTTTGCATCAGATTGCTAAGCTATGGCTGCGTCTAGTCTCTGTGATGAGAATGAGCCTGTTTCTTTTGATGAAGCACAGAATTCATAAAATTGGATGGGTGCTATGAAATCTGAATATGATGCTATAATGAAGAATGGTACATGGTCTTTATGTGACTTGCCTCCTAGCAAGAAGGCCATTGGCACTAAGTGGGTATACAAGTTGAAGCGTAAACCTGATGGTAGATTTGACAAGTATAAGGCTAGGCGAGAGGCATTGATTTTGACCCCAATGTACATGGCGGCTGTTTGTGGATTTCCTTTGTCTTTGGGAAGAGGTGCCCTGTTCTTCTATGTCCGAAAAGAATTCTACATCAAACAGTTGGTTATTCTGTAAGAATGATTCGAAGTCGAAGGTGCTCATCCCTTCAACATCTCCAATCATAGCAAATTCAAATTCGAAAGGTACAGGGGGAGCCAATGGGGCAACTTGTGATGTACCTTCAGATCGAGACCTGGGTATTCTAATGGTAAAGGGGGGTACAATGACCTCCCCTCATGGCGAGACTTCTAGAGTCGTAAGAACTTCCCATGCCTGGACACAAGGAATTGAGCCTCTCACACGCTTGGATTGATGTGAGGCAATTTTTGTCTTTTAAACATCTGTAGCTGAGACCATGTTAAAGCGCGTTCAATGGGTACATCATATGCTAAGCACTTGTAGATGATGCGCATGATTGCACAACAGCCATTCACGACTAGCTTCCTAGATGACCTTTTATTTGCTTCATATAGCTATTCCATAATCCATACGGGAAGCTTAATCAGTAGTGCCCCTGTCTCTGCCAAGTAAAGAGCGAACCATATTCTTTTGTGAGGTTGTGTGAATCTATCTTGACTAGGAAATGCAAAATGTTGCATGCACATACGAAGAGGGATAGACACATTTGGTGTGAGTGGTGCCATATCTTTCAGCTTCAGTAGTTTCCGGTTCTTCATGTTAGTGGGAATGAGAGCATCCTTCTCAGAAGGTACATATGTGCTGTGCATATTCAAAGCAGAGCTCACCAATTCCAATGTAAGTTCGAACCTTTTCAACTCGTTGTTGCCCAGCAAAGAAGGAAGAACGAATGTTCCTAGTTTGTCCTTTTCTTCATTATCTTTTAATGTTGAGACCAAATAGTAACATCGTAGGAGATCTGGTTTGGGTAAGGGTGCCTCAAAGTACTCCGATAGCCGTGCATGTTTCCATAAGGTTTGAAGGTCTTGTGTGTTCTGGATGGTCTCAAACTCTTTGGAAAAGAATTGGAATCGCATCCATGACTTTTCATACTCACACTTGGACTCCCAAATATATTTAGCCTCTCCTAAGGGCCCTGGAATGCTATTGAACCAATGAGAATTTGCATGAACTCTCTCTGTGATTCCTGTGGGTGGGTCTGGTATAGGTATTTGCTGGAGGTGTTGCAGCTCTACAGGTCATTCAATTGGTGGCACGTCAATAGGTAGACTCTTCACATTAATCCCTGCAGTACTTACTCTTGCCTGTGAACTCAAGCCTGCTGCTTTTGCCATGAGACTGCTTGTAGCTGTTGATGCTTATCTGCTAGAAGAAGAGTGGCATATTAGCATTGCATAGGAAACATGATGTTATGGTGTTCCCTCCACAATACTAACATGACATTCCAAGTGGTTAGGGGTTAGTGGGTGAAGTGTTTGTGATGTGTATGAATGTTGGTTAGTAGGTTAGTGTTCATCCTAGATGCATGCTTTTGGATGTGCAATGTCCTCAGAATGCACCTACATCAGAGTGAACTAATTTACAAAGGTGGGTCAGGGGGTTTGATACATGTTTTAAGTCTCCAAACTTTGATTATGGAATCATAGCTTTTAGTGGTGATGACATGTGAAGGTTTGTGGACTGGATTGTGTTGGATTTGGGACCTTTTGGGTACCCATTTCTCGACATTCCTAGGTGTGACCGAAGATGTAGTGGTGTGGAGTGTAGATGTCTGCCCTAGGATTTGTGCCAAGGGTGCTTGTGAGTGTTAATTCAATCTTGTGAATAGAGGTGAAGTTATTTGAGCTCGTAAGCAGGTCTTGGGCACCCATATCTGTCTAGCATTTGGGATAGCTTTCATTGACCGCTTTGGAACCCGAATGGAAATGGTTTGTCTAGGTTGATGCCTAGGATACTCCTTCGTTGTAATCTTGTAGTCTGTTGCGATAGACGCTGTCTGTCATGATAGACTGAAAAAACACAATTTTTTTTGAAACTTCTAGTGATTTGGAGTGCTCTAATGGTGTAGGTTATCGTGCCAAGCATGCATTCAAAAAATACTAAGTTTTTATGTCTGTCGTGATAGACGGAGGTCCGTTCTCCCGGGACCTGTGTAGAGTTCTGTTGTACCTGCGTAAGCTGCTGGAGATAGTGGTACAGCTAGATCTTGTAGCAAAAGCTCAAAAAAACACACAAAAACAGATAGCATGCAAGCTCTCTCTCGCTCTCTCTCACAAATGAAATGAGGGAAATGAGGTGGGAAGGGGATTATGACCAAAAAACTGAAATTTTTTTGTGAAGATGGAGATGGAGGTGGGAGATGGTGAAGATGATCATGGTGATGATGGTGATGTAAAAACAAGAAAAAATTAAGAAAAATAAGGAAAAGAAAGGATATTACCTATGACTCCAATGTCTCAACTCTACATCTTACCATCACACGCTCGTCCTCGAAGCTCTCTCCTCGGCAACGGCGCCAAATTTGGTGTCACTCTAGCACAATGGCAAGTACCAACCTGAGGAGATCCACCTCATAATTGTCAATCCGTGGAGACATGAGGACTAGTATGAAGACTATGAGCAAGTGATGGCACAAGTGTGTGAGTGAGAAGCACACAAACATGCACACACATACACACACATGCACACACATGCACACACAAGGCAAGAGCAAAGAGAGGAACAATGGAGTTTCTTTGCATTAGTCAAAAAGTCTCTTACATAAGCTCAAATCACTAACAATGTAATCTCAAAAATGAGCTCTCTAGCTCTTTTTATAGTTTTTTGACTAGCTTTGGCCTTGTCCAGACCTAGTGTCCGGCTTAGTTAAAAATTAGGTTCTAGAGCCTATTTGAGGGCTCAAACGGAGTCTAAAAATTATGAAAATTGGTATGCAACTAATTCTAATACTCCTCAAGCTTGAGGAATCCTCGGCTTGAACAAAATGGAGTCTATTCTACCAAAAAACGGGATTTACAATGTGTGTGTAGTGATGAAAATCACTTGAGTTGGAAATAGTTTATGGAAAAAAATGATTGGGCCTTGTTGCCGTATCATGCATGACTGTTCCTTTGTGCTTGTATGCTCTTCTTATGACTTGTATGCCAACACTGATGTACCTCTAGAACAAAATTTTCTTTTAAAGTGAATTTCAAGATTAATTTCATGATTTTCATGGTCAGGTTGAATAGGTCCTAAGAAAGTTTAATTAATATTTACCTCATCATCATCAAGGTCCTCTTCATCAGATTCATCAAATTTTAAGGATTCATTCATCTAGAGAATCTTGATCTTGATCTAAAGAATCTTGCATCTCAGTATCTAGATTAAGCGAAAACCTCTTCCTTTTAATTAAGCTGATAAAGTTATCTTTAAAAATAGGCTTTGCGATAGAGAAAACTTGTTCTAAAGACATAGTCACTTGAATCTTAAGCAAAATGTCATCTACAATCTCTAGAGGATCTATTTTTCTCTCAATTTTTGAAATCAAGATGGCTTTAGGTTTTCTCTTTTGGTTTCTTTTGTTTTTGCTCAGGATCTTGTTTTTGTTCATGTTCTTATGTTTGGTCTTGAGTTTGTTTTGATTGTTCTTATTTCTCTAAAGGCTTTGGTTCCATTTTTCTTTGCTTTGTCTTGTTACTTTTTTGTTTCTCCTCTTGTTTTTGTTCATTTGGTTGTGGTTCTTGTTTTTTATCTTTGGGTTGTGATATTTTCCCTTGCTCTATGATGCTTTCTATTCCCTCTGAGGTTTTGTTTTTGAGTCACTTTTTTTTCACTAGTCTTTTTTGTTTCTCTCCTACATTGGTATGTGAGAAATAAGAGATTGATCTTCTATCGATGACTCCCAAGCTATTATTCTCCTAATCTCATCTCGTGCTCTTACTAAAGCCTCTATATAAAAGTCAACTTCCTTTGTGGGTTTACTTGATTCTAACTCTTGTTCATCAAGAGCTTCCAGTTTCACCTCTCTAGTTCCTGCATCTGTTATGGTTATATTTTCATAGTGCTTTTTCATTCCTCCCTTACCATGATTTCCTTGCAAAGGTAGCCTAGATTGATAGTCACAAATTTTCTTGTCTATGTCTATTACTAGTCGTTGCTCCTTAGCGGCCTTCAATAGTTCACAATCTCTCAAAAATTGCTCTAATGAATCACACCAAGGACACCTACGAGGACCATGCAAAAAACCATTTAGATTTTGAGGATTTGATACTTGTGATGGGAAATTTTGAAATTGAGGATTTTGTTGATAAAGTATTGCTTGAATAGGATAATTAGGATTTTCATGAGGCAATCGATGTATTTGAGGAGCTTGGGGAGCAGCATGTGGTACTTGAGGTGCAAGAGGAGCTTCCATAGTATACGGATGATGATTTTGAAAATTTTGATTTTGAGGATTTTGAAAAGTTGTTTGAGAAGCTTGAGGATACATGTTTTGATACATTTGAGGATTTTGCACATGAGGATGAGGATTTTTCATTGAAGGATTATCCATTGGAGGAGCTTGATATGCTTGAGTAGGAGCTACTTGTGGATTTTGATTGGGAGTTATAACATGTTGATTAGGCTCTTGAAAAGACATTGGGTTCATTTGATTTTGGAAACTTTTGATATAATTAGATTGTAAAGCATCTACAGTCTTGGCCAAATTGGATTGTGTAGTAATAAGACTTTCCCTTTGCTTAGTGAGAATTTCCTCTTGAGATTGTTCAAATACACTTTTATTTGGCTCTACTTTAAAACTTTATTCCATCATTTGAGGAATAGGAGTAGAGTAAGAAATCATAGCATGGGATTGTTCTCTAACTTGCTCCTTATTTTGTGGAAGGCTAGCTTGAGGAAGACTAGTTTGCTCATAAAGCATGGATTGCCTTTGATGTCTATGGGCTACAACCTCTACTACTTTATGCACTTTTTGCCAATTGTCCGTAAGACCATAACATTTATCTGGCTCTTCTAGTCGTTGTTCAACTTCCCCACAAGTTTTAGGATGAAAAAGTTTAAGAAAATTGATCACAAGATTAGGTTCCAAAGTTATCTTATCCTCATTAGGAAGTTGTTCATAGCATCTAATATACTCATTTTGTAAGTGAGTAATAGAGATACTAGGCTTAGGGGAATTGATCCATCATAAGAATCCATCCCGATTATGTTTGCTATAATCTTCAAGGTATAATTCTTTGAGCATCTCCTTTTTGAAATCACTCCAAGGAAGACTATCATATTGAGTGACACGATTTATGATAGAGCTATCAACAATTCGTTCAAAGAATGTGATCAAAAGATCTTTTGGAAGTCTTAGACCAAAAATCATAGCTTGCTCTTCAAACAAATCTAAGTAGCTTGTGCTATTGATGCCATTGAATTTTTCCTTCTCTTTAAACATAGAAGAGACTATTATTTGGCCTTGTTTCTCTACAATAAGGGACTTGAATCCTTCCTCCATCTTAAGTGAATGTGCAAGTGATGCACGATGCTCTAAATCTCTCACACACGCGTTTACTTCACGACCAATATGTATACGATATTGTGCAAGATCCAATGCAACACTCAAGAATGATGATGATGATATGATGAGGATGAAAAATATGCAACAAAGGATATTGATCACAACCTCCCAACAAGATCAGAAGCAAATGCCACGAAGTGTTTCACGTCGGGTTCAAATATGGAGGTGATCGCAATCCGGGTGGATCGGATCCGGTCGCAGCACACGTAGCGTGTATAAAGCTAGAGAGTAATGGAAGGTTTTTGTGATAAATGAAGTTGGGTATGGAGAGGAGAGATGCCATGATTTTATTATGAGAAGGGGGAACATATGTATGTATGCGTGATGAGAACAAAAATAAAACCACACACATGAATCAATTTCTAAAGGAAGAATGGTTCAAGAATGGAGCTTCTTATACACTTTCAAAATTTAATTCATATACATGGGTTCTTGTGAATGTATGCATGATGAGAACAAAAAGAAAACCACACACATGAATCAAATTCAAAAGGAAGAATGGTCCACAAATGGAGCTTCTTAAAACTGAAACATATGCATGGGTGTTTATGGATGGTATGAATGCATATGGGTCATGATTAATGAATGAATAGAATTTTATTCTCCCGATCTCAATGGATCATCCTCACTGGTTTAACGCAAGACTACGGAGCCTTCTCACACATAGAAAGAGATAGAAGGAGCCATGTAAAAGCATATAAGAGACTAAGAGACAAGAGACAAGAGATATGAATTAAAAGATATTGTAATGACATACATGTACATGAATTTTGTGACATGTCAAGCTAAGCATTCTACTGGTTAAAGGGGGTCCGCAGGACCCTCTCACCATGACAGTTCAACCGAATGTCACACATAAGAGGATAGGTTCCACTTCATTGATCCTATATCTTTCTATGATCGTAATGTGTTTCTAAAGAAGTCTAAGACTTATAAAACCAACTCTAACTCACTTACACGCTCCACTGAGGGTGAGCCCCACCTTAGATCCTCACACATTCAACTGGGGGTGATCGTCTTAAGAAAACCATGTGCTAGAAAGTGTTGAGATATCAAGCTCAACATGTGATGATCCAGGATGACACGTATCAGTTTTTCGTTTCTTTGACACATATAGTGGTGTATATGTTAGGGATACTTCATTGAGCTTTCTTAGATTTATCTACCGAGAGTGATGGCACATTTGTTCCTTGCCAGCTCACTCATTCACGGACATTAGGTTTTTTCCTTATGTACTGATCTTTATATATTGCACTTGTTGTATTCTTGTTTCAAGGTCATTCTTGTACATTTCTTTTTATGTAATGGAAGAAGAAGAAGAAGAAGATCATTCTTCCTTGCCTCAATCAGCGTGTGTGCTTCTCCTTGAGAGTGCGAGTGTGTGTGTGTGAGCTCTCTTCCTTATCTCCTTCCTCGTGACATGGTATCAGAGCCAACGTGGCTGTAGAGAGCTCATGGAGAAGGCGATGGTGAAGAGTACGTAGCAGGCGCGGAGAAAATGCGATTCACAAGTGACCTTCATTTGCCATGAAAAATCGGTGTGAAGGTAGAAGATCTCAAAATATTTTCGTGAGTTACCCCTTTAGGGTCACTCGTTTTTGTTAGATCAAAGTTTCGGAGACATCTCGACCTCCATTTTGAGCCCGCAAGGTGGGGCTCATAGAAAAACTAGGCCAGTTTCAAACACTATAACTTGCGTTGTGTTTGGCAACACTCATATATTCCACATCCAGAATTTCAAGCGATTTCATGTATTGTTGATACACAAAAACTATGTTTTTCTGAGATCGAACTGTCACGTCATAGTGCAACAATGTTCAAGCAGAAGTGCTACTTGTAGTGTTTTGTAGTGTTGTGAATGCAGAAATGGCAAACGCAGATGGAATGAGTCAGCTTATGAACGATAAGCTGGACAAAAACAACTTCCATGCTTGGAGATTCAAAATGACGAATTTCCTGATGGGAAAAAGCTATTGGAACTACATCAAAGGAGAGAATGAAAATGTTGTGCAGTTACGAGAAAGGAATCGGACTGCACATCAGGTAAGAGCATATGAGGAATGCAATCAAGGAGCACGAAAGGTAATGTACTGGCTATCTGCTAGCATACATGATAGCATGATTGGACACATACAAGATGCCAAGACTCCAAAAGAGGCTTGGAATAGTTTCGTCCCATTGTATGAGACCAATACAAAGGCACGAAAATTGCAACTCAAGAACGAGCTGCATACATTGGAGAAGAAGAGCATGTCGGTAAGTGACTACACCTTGAAAATCAAAAGCATATGTGAGTCACTTGCATCTATTGGTGTGAATGTAGATGATGATGATAAGGTGGAAGTGTGTCTTCGTGGTTTAGGAGTTGCATGTAAGCAGTTAAGAACTTCCATAAAGACCAGGGAAAATATTTTGAATTTTGCTGATCTGGTATCTATGCTGATTATTGAAGAAAAGAATCATGGTGAAGATTCAAACTCCCAAGGAAAATCTAGTTCTGAGCAGGTATTCTACTCTGGTAAAGGAAGAGGCACAGGTAGAGGTTTCAGAGGTGGAAGAGGAAACAATAACCAAGACCAAGAGTCAATTTATGCAGGTTCCCAGGAAGCCACATTTGGATGCTCTGAGGTGCACTCTACGTTATGTGAGTGCTACTTTGGATTATGCATTGTTTTATGAGGCTGGTGTAGATATGCAGGTTTATGGATACACCGATGCCGATTGGGCTGGTAGAATTCCAGATAGAAGATCTACTAGTGGTTTTCTATTCTCACTCCGAAGTGCAGCTGTTACATGGAGCAGCAAGAAGAAATCCACTGTTGGTTTGTCGAGTACAAAGGTTGAGTATAGAGGTGCTACAATGGTAGCATGTGAGGCATCATGGATGCAGATGCTACTTGCAAATTTAGGTGTGGAAGTGCAAAAGCCTATCACCACTTATTGTGATAATCTTAGCAGCATACAATTAGCACGGAACCCTGTTTTCCATCCTATAGTTGTATTCTTGTTTCAAGGTCATTCTTGTACATTCTGTTTTATGTAATAGAAGAAGAAGAAGAAGATCATTCTTCCTTGCCTCAATCAGTGTGTGTGCTTCTCCTTGAGAGTGAGAGTGTGTGTGTGAGCTCTCTTCCTTATCTCCTTCCTGATGATAGAAAGGACCCTATGGATGCCTAACAATGATGCTCTATGAGTTTGGAGGGTTTTTTTTTATAGTTTTTTGAATGAATTTGGACCCTTGGATCTAGAGAAATCAACTCTCAATCCTAGGATCAACTGATTTTCATTACAACCATCAGATTTATCAAATGGATGGCTAGGATTGGCTCTTTATATGATATCTAGGACAAAGGGGGAAAAAATAGGCACCTTCATTCTCCACCATTGGATCTGGGGCTGATTTGGATCATCACATCAGTGCTGACATCAATTTGGATAAGATAAGCTATTTTTGGACAAACCTTACATTATTGATCTTTGACCATCAAAAAAGGCTTATCCGATGAAAAAAACTTGTGGATCCTCCTTGCTTTAGGTTTTAGTGCATCTCCACCCTTGAATGTGAGCTCATCTTGACCATACAACATGGTTCAATTATTGTTTGCCATGTGGTAGCCCTTCAAGCCTTCAATTTGCTTATTCTAGGAAATTGCGATGACCTTGGAAATTGGATTTTTTGCTCTTTGACTCTCCAAATATCCTTTGATGAAGATGAAAATTTAAAGGGCTCTTGTTTCTAAAGGTCTCCTTTAGGAATATCCAGAAAAAACTCCCATTTGAATCTTCCTTATACAAGTTTGACTACATTTGGAAGTTTTCAAGGTAGCATTAAGGTGTCTACGAAGCTCTAATAGTCTTGAAACTTTGTACAAATATGTAGCCACATATGGTCTTTATACTTGTCAAACCATATGGCTAACAAACATTCCTATACAAGATTTTTTGGGATCTAAGTGGAAAAATTACATTTATAACAAAATGCACATGGCACATCAATGTGCTAGAAAATCCATTTACATATGAAATTTAGGCAATAGACTCTCTTTGATAGGCTTTACAAGTATATGAATTGTTGGAGAAACACTCACTAATTGGACATATATTTGAAGGTCAAAGCTTTAGAAGAAAATCACATGCCTATGTGAAGGGACAAATTCACAAGTGCATTATATTTGTAAAGTTAGTTCACTTTAGTTCTAGAAGTTTTTTAAAATCACGAGAATGAGAAAATCTATATAAGTTAGTTTGTATCAACTGAGGCGAAGAGAGAATAAGAGGAAGAGAGTGATAGAATGTGAGAAGGAGTTCATTTTGTATGACTAAGTATAGTCGGGCTTCTCTGAGTGAGAACGCATTTGTAAACTTCTGCGTTTTTATAGCTATGATAAGAACTAGTTAAAGTTCTGTGTATAAGTCTTCTTCCATATCTAGAGTTTGTTTTGTGTGAAATGATTTCAAAAGTTGAAGTTTTCCAAGCAAGTCGATGCCTGGCATCGAGTTTGTGTTGATATGTCCTTGCTTTATTCTCTGAGTGTTATGTACCGCTAGAACTTCTTAAAAACATGAGGTTTGTGGAGCAACTGGATGCCTGGCATCGAGTTTGAGCATAAAGTCGATGCGTGGCATCGACTTCCCACATAAAAGTAGTCTTCTTCATACTTGTGGTTTACGCACCTATTTCAGGAACAGAAAGTGGCTGAAAAAAGCACAACGTCGATACCTGGCATCGAATTTTGGTTGCAAGTCGATGGTAGGCATCTAATTTTCATTTTTAAACACTCAGATTTACTAAAACAGGCAAAATTTCTACTTTTGGAAGTCATACAAGGTCAACTTGTGAAGGCTATATCTTGAGTTCTAGAGATCCGTTTCTTGCAAATAATAGCTTGTTGGAAAGATCTACTCTTCTACTTTCATTCAATAAAGGATGTTATAATCATTTGTCAGGAAACATAGAATTGATGTCAGAATTGAAAAAAGGTATTTCTAGTCATACAGTTTAAACAGGTGACAATACAAGACATAGTGTACATTCAATTGGAAAAGTGAAATGCAAGAGTGGAGCAGATTTGCTAACCAATGTTTTGTATGTTCCTACAATACCTAAAAACTTGATTAGTGTGGGACAGATAGTTGAAAAAGGTTTTCAAGTCAAGTTTACAAATGAAGGAGTATTTGTTGAAGATCCAGAGAATTTATATAATCAAATTGTTTGTGGTAAGAAAGAAGGTAGACTCTTTACTTTAAGAGTACAAGGGAACATTGGTCAAGCTTTGCTCACACATGGTGAAGGAGTGATTACAGAACTTGATCTCTGGCATAAGAGATTAGGTCATTTCAATGAAAGAGGAATTAAAGCTATGATTGCTAATCAGTCTGTACTAGGACTACCAAATGTGCAGAGTCAACATATGGTTTGTAAATGTGAAGCATGTCAAATGGGTAAAGCACATAGGTTACCATTTTAGAAGAAAGGATTCAAACATGATGGATTACTAGAGCTCATTCATACAGATGTATGGGGACCAACAAAAGAAGGATCTATCAGTGGCTCAAGGTATTATGTTCTTTCCATTGATGATGCTACAAGATGGATAACATTATATGTTTTGAAGGAAAGATCAGAAGTGTTTGGAGCTTTCAAGCATTTTCATGCATATACAGAGAGAATCACAGGTCAAAAGCTTAAGAGACCTAGGGCTGATGGAGGGGGAGAATACTTCTCCCAAGAGTTCAATGATTATCTTTGGAATGCAGGTATTAAGAGGGAAATAACTTGCAGGTATACACCACAACAAAATGGTGTAGCAAAAAGAAGGAACAAGACTTTGGTTGAGTTTGCTAGAGCTATGCTGAAGGAGAAGAATTGTCCAAATTATCTTTGGACTGAAGCTGTAAATATAGCTACATATCTTGTGAATAGATTACCATGTGCAACTCTAAATTGAATGACTGCATATGAAGCTTGGTGGGGTAAGAAACCAACACTAGATCATTGTAAAGTGTTTGGATTGATTGCATATGCTTATGTGCCATCACAACTTAGGCATAAACTTGAACCAATACGTGTTCATTGGTTATGATGAAAAGCAGATGGGTTACAGGTTGTGGAATCCTCTAATCAAACAATTTCTTGTTTCTAGAGATGTTACATTTGATGAACAGAAAAGTTGGTGTGCAGATCAAATTCATATTAAAAGAAGAATTTGAAGAAGAGGTAAGAAGATGTGAGAAAGGAAAATCAATTGTGCAGTTGAATAGAGATGAAGACTATATGCAAGCAAGTACATCCAGAAGTGGATTAACAAGAAGAAATGAAGAAGCTCCTATATTTGATGAAGAAGTGTATCCAGACACTTATGAAGAATGTGAACTAAGGAGGTCAAGTAGGACAAGCAGGCAACCAGAAAGGTATTCTTATGATACTTCTTACATAACTCAGAAGAACTATGCACATATGGTCAAAGATGATGAAGAACCTCAGAACTATGATGAAGCTAAAGGTAAGAAGCAATGGGAAGAAGCAATGAAGGAAGAGTTCAATCCACTGGAGGAGAACAAGACATGGGAACTTGTTCCTAAACCAAATGGTAAGAAAGTAATTGGAAATAAATGGGTTTATAAAGTGAAGAAGCTTGCAGATGGAAGTATAGCCAGATACAAAGCTAGACTAGTGGTAAAAGGCTATGCCCAAACCTATGGCATAGATTATGATGAGACATTCAGTCTTGTAGCTAAGATGTCAACTATAAGGACAATCATTGCTATTGCAGCTTCAAAAGGATGGACCCTAAGTCAATTGGATATAAGAATGCATTCTTGAATGGATACATATCAGATGGGGTATACATGGAACAACCTCAAGGGTTTATAGATTCCAGGTATCCAAATTTTGTTTGCAGATTGAGAAGAGCATTGTATGGATTGAAGCAAGCTCCAAGAGCATGGAACTATAGACTGGCGAAGTATCTCAATGATCTTGGATATCAAAATTCAAAAGCAAATCCAAGTCTACTCATCAAAAGAGCAGAGGAAGGTACAATCTACATTTGTATTTATGTAGATGACATTATAATCACAGGTACTTCAGATGAAGGAATCAAGGAGGTAAAGAGATTACTTGAAAAAGAATTCAAGATCAGTGATCTAGGAAATTTATCATACTTTCTTGGAATGGAAGTTACTTATACAGATCATGGCATATATGTATCACAAGAAAGGTATCTTGTGAATCTATTGAAGAAGTTTGATATGGAAAATTGCAGAGAAGCTTCAACTCCACTTGAAGTTAATCACAAGCTCATTAAATATGATGGTGCAGAATACAAAGATATGAGGAAGTATCAATCTCTTGTGGGTAGTTTGATTTATGCTACACTAACAAGACCTGATCTTAGTTATGTAGTGGGAGTTTTGTCACAATTCTTGCATTGTCCAAAGGACCCACATTGGATTGCAGGTCAAAGAGTTCTCAGATATATCAAAGGAACTATAAAGGAAGGATTATATTATCCTTTTACATCATATTTGAAGTTGAGGGCCTATAGTGACTCAGACTGGGCAGGTAACCAAGATGACAGAAGATCAACTCATGGCTACATGATATAGATTGATGATAAGCTTGTAAGTTGGTGTTCAAAGAAACAACATACAGTAGCATTATCATCAACTGAAGCTGAGTACAAAGGACTTGTGGAAGCAGCTAAGGAGGTCATATGGATGCAAACACTGTTCAAAAGCTTGGGCATTTATCAAGGTACACCTACAATACATGGAGATAATATGAGTTCACTTTATCTTGCAGCAAATCCAGTATTTCATGCAAGAACAAAACATATAGAGATACATTATCATTTCTTGAGAGAAAAGGTAATGGAGAAAGAAATTGAAGTGGAGTACATTTCTACAAAAGATCAGATAGCAGACATAATGAAAAAGAGCTTGGATGGTGTGAAGACCAGCAGATTCAAAAGCATGGCAGGAGTAAAAGAAAGAAGATGATATGAAGAAACAGAGAATGTCAATTAGTGATTGAGGGGGAGCTGTTGGAGAGACACTCACTAATTGTACATACATTTGAAGGTCAAAGCTTTAGAAGAAAATCGCATACGTATGTGAAGGGACAAATTCACAAGTGTATTATATTTGTAAAGTTAGTTCGCTTTAGTTCTAGAAGTTTTTTAGAATCACGAGAATGAGAAAGTCTATATAAGTTAGTTTGTATCAAGTGACGCGAAGAGAGAAGAAGTGGAAGAGAGTGATAGAATGTGAGAAGGATTTCATTTTGTATGACTGAGTATTGTCAGGCTTCTCTGATTGAGAAAGCATCTGTAAACTTCTGAGTTTTCATAGCTATGATAAGAACTAGTTAAAGTTCTGTGTATAAGTCTTCTTCCAGCTCCAGAGTTTGTTTTGTGTGAAATGATTTCAAAAGTTGAAGTTTTCCAAGCAAGTCGATGCCTGGCATCGAGTTTGTGTTGATAAGTCCTTGTTTTATTCTCTGAGTGTTATGTACTGCTAGAACTTCTTAAAAACATGAGGTTTGTGGAGCAACTCGATGCCTGACATCGAGTTTCAGCATAAAGTCGATGCGTGGCATCGACTTCCCATGTAAAAGTGGTCTTCTTCATACTTGTGGTTTATGCACCTATTTCAAGAACAAAAAGTGGCTGAAAAAAGCAAAAAGGCGATACCTAGCATCGACTTTTGCTTGCAAGTCGATGCTAGGCATCAAATTTTCATTTTTAGACACTCCGATTTACTAAAATAGGCAAAATTTCCACTTTTGGAAGTCATACACGGTCATCTTGTAAAGGCTATATCTTGAGTTCTAGAGATCCGTTTCTTGCTCCAATGTCATGTATACGAATCCAAATCCTAGGCCCCAATTGAGACAAGTAAGACCACAAGCCCCTAGAGGACCATGTTTTAGATGTTAGGGCAACCATTTCATTCGTGAATGTCCCCATTCACTGACTCCGAGACAAGGTCAAAACATCACCATACAAGGCTTTTTTCCTGAGTGTGGCAAAGAACATCTTCCAAGAGAGTGTCCTTGGAATCCCTCTAGTGTGCCTAAGGTTACACCCATCAATGTGGTAGGCTTAGTGGCGGAACCAAGTTCAAGAAGTAGTAACGTGGCTCCTGTACAGGCAATTACTAGGGCATAAGCATTAAAACATGATAAACCAGATGAGCAATTAGAGCCAAGTGAATCCGGAGAGCCTGGTAAGAGGAAACCAAGAACTTGGAAGGATACTAGAGAGAAAGCTAATCGCAAGTGGAATAAAAAGTTATATGAACTATAAGAAAGCTTAAAAGATGCAAAAACAAAAATAGAAGACATTGCATATCAAAGCCCCTCGGATGCCGAAATTCCATCCACACCACCTCATTCCACCCCACCAGCCATTGTAAATAGATGGCAACCAAGGTCTGTTCTTGCAGATCCAACTCCAGAGGGCTTAGACATGATGTTCAAGGCCTATCAGGCTCGACTTCAAGAAGGACCAATCGCTGCAAACTTAGACAAGAGTTACCGTAGAGCAGACTTAGAGACTGAACGAACAAAAATGTGCATGAAAATGGTAGAAATAGCTCAAGCTATGCTCGAGACTAGTCAAAAATTCAATCAGACAAACTCTGTCAAGCCAGATTTGCATTTCCAAGGCTTACTAGAAAGATTAGAGTAGTTGGTAAACAAGCCCTAGGTTTCTTTACCTCCACAGCTCAACCGGTTGTTGAAAGAGAGATTTCACCACAAATGAAAACTTATGTTCCTGATTCCATGGATGAGTGAGCACCTCTTTCGATACAACAGTACTCTCAAGAGTTCTTGCGAGAAATACAAGAAGAGAAATGGGCCAAGGAGAAGGGTAATCCCCCTCCTATTCCTGAGATTGATGACCTTCATGATCAATTTCCCCAAGATATTCCATCTATCTATGGAGACCAAGCAGCGCAACAAGAAGATGAAAGGTTAGATTTTGAATCTAATTCTTTACAAGAGCTTCCACAATTCACAGGCCCATGGGAATCTGAATCTCTTTAGATCAGAGCTCCCACAATATTGGTAAGAAATGAGGACTTAGTGGTTCCAAGGAACACTGACATCGTGAAGAACACTAAGGTTCAGTGTCATCTCACTGTAGAAGAGCTACTCAAAGCAAAACCTGAGCTATGGAATCATGTGAAGGATCAGGTTCTAGAACTTGATTCCAATATGTCAAAAGTAGGCTCTAAGCAAAAAGTTCTAGAGATACCTCTTGATAAAATAGGGGACATGAGTGAAGGTGAAGAAGGTAATACCTATCTTCCAGTCACCTACCAAGGTTACACAACCAAAGCAATCGTAAATTCAAGGGCTGGTGTTGCTATTGCGACCACCTCATTGGGGAAGTGATGGGGCAAAACCACATTAAGACCAACTAGAATGAAGCTTCAAATGGCAGACGGTCATTTTGAAAGACCTCTAGGATTGCTAGAAAGGATAACTCTAACCACTTGTGGTGTAGAGTTTGAACATACGTTTGCTATATGTGACTTTGAGAAAAATAATGTCTATGAGATGATCCTAGGAAGACCCTTCCTATGACAATTGCAAATAGTACAGGATTGGGGAGCCAACTCCTTGTACTTACAACACTTAGGGGTTACAACCAAGGTCAACTTGAAGGATTACACCTTCAGAGATGTACCACCCCTACAATGGAATCCTATCCACAAAGTGAAAGAAGATTCTATCTCTATGCATTCTGGAAGTTCACCTGATCCATCATGGCTGCACGGAGATACTCACTTGTGGATGTGCAAGGTCGTAGAGGAAGAGGAAAGGCACCTAAAAGAGAGAGAAGAAGGAACTTCTCAAGGAGAAAGATCAGTTCAAGACCCAGCCTATACACGGATGATATTTCCAAATGAGGAATTCGAGCCTCATGGTTGGGCAAAAATCTTAGCTACCATGGACATTGCAGTCAATGAAGAACAATGGAAACCTCATTGTGATGAGGAGGCTTATGATATTTCACTGTTCATGTGTCAGCCCTTGCTAGAAGAATATGACCCTAGTGATGTCATGGAAGAAGAAGAAAACAACAATGATCTAGAGTCCATTGTAATGGATAGTTGCTTTAATTCAGAAAAGCACTATCTAGAAGATGTAGGAGTATTTAACCAACAAGAAGAAGAACCTCTCACAAGAGTTAAAACGGTAAATTCAAAGGATGGAAGTGAAGGTAGTAAAAAGAAAAAGAAAAGAAAAGCAGTGAAACAAGAAGAGGAGGAATCATTGTTCGAAGTACCAGGAAATTTCAAGAAATACGAAGTGGAAGACCAAAAAATTTTGGTACGAATGCCTAAGAGAGAGGCCATCATAGGAGAAGCATATGATAACAAAGAAAAGACCAAGAAAATTGTTGTAACCATTGAATGGAACGAAGAGCGATGTACATACATAGGAGACGACCTAAGTGCAAAAGAAGAAGCAGAGCTTGTAGCTCTATTAAGGGAATATAGGGACATTTTTGCATGGCACTATAGATATTTGAAGGGAGTAGATCCAAAAATTTGCTCTTATACAATCCCCATGACTGCTGATGCCAAGCCCACCAAACAAAAGCCCTACACATATAATGACACTTATGCAGCTCAAAGAAGAAATTGACAGGTTGATTGAAGCTGAATTTATTTATGAGATTGAGCATACTGAATGGGTGTCCCCCATTGTAGTAGTGCCCAAGAAGAATGGAAAGTTGCGAGTGTGCATTAACCTTAAAAAAATTAATGCTTCTACGATTCGAGATAGCTATCCACTTCCAATCACTGAACATCTATTGGAGCATGTTGCAAGCAAGGAAGTTTATAGCTTTCTTGATGGATTTTTAGGTTACAATCAAGTAGCCATTGCACCAGAAGATCAACACAAAACAACTTTCGCCAAAGAGTGGGGAATATTTGCATTTCGTGTGATGCCATTTGGGCTCACTAATGCACCTCCAACCTTCCAGAGGCTCATGTGTCATGTCTTCAAAGAGTTCTTGCGAAGAGCTTAGAAGTATATGTGGATGATATATGCGCTCACTCCCAAGAAAGAAGATACCACATCCCTGAGCTCAGACATATCTTCAACAAGTGCAAAGAATATTGAGTGTGTCTGAACCCAGAAAAGTGTGTGTTCATGGTATGACAAGGTAAAATCTTAGGTCACATTGTTTCTAAGAATGGAATATCAATAGATGATGACAAAGTAAGAGCCATAGCAGAGCTGCCTAGGCCAAGGAATGTTAAAGAGGTACAAGCCTTTATGGGCCATTGTGGATATTATCACAGGTTTATCACATGTATGCAATCATAGCCAAACCTCTTTATAGTCTCTTGTCAAATTTTGAGTGGACTAATGAATGCGAGAATTCCTTCAATGAGCTAAAGAGACGCTTGTGCACAACACCAATACTAACCACTCCTGATTGGAATAAGCCATTCCATGTCCACGTGGATGCATCCAATTATGCAATAGGGTGTGTGCTATCACAACCAACAGGTGAAGGAAATCTAGATTTATCCATCACATATGCTAGCAGACAATTGAACGTAGCTGAATGAAACTATACGACAACTGAGCGAGAAGGTTTGGGCATGGTATATGCTGTGAAGAAGTTTAGACACTA
>CM035428.1:104706660-104879160 GCA_020310875.1 Ceratopteris richardii | reverse complement strand
TATTTTGAAGTTGACCATATCAAGGGGGAAGAAAACTAAGGGATCTCTAGAATGGTTTTCCATAAAGACACAGTGCAAATTGATATCTGGATTGCATGAATGAAAGTGATTTGCTAAGTCATTTGAATCTAAGTCTGGAGCTAACCCTAGGACTTTTACAGGTCCATTGAGAACACTTGAAGGCATCCAAAGCAAGGGCTTTTTGCAAGCTTGAGAACCGGGTTCTTGAGCACCAAAGAGCAGGGGATCAACAAGTAAGGTTGGACTACTCTCGACTCCCTTTGTGGATTCCTAGCTTAGGCTAAGTGCGAATAGTACTAGCAGTAAGTCAGGTGATGATAGGCATTTATAAAGTTGAAGACTACCTAAGCAATTAAGCTCAAGCGGAAACATAATCTCTGTGTGATCGATAACTTGAAAGGAAAAAAGAACTTAACATGAGACAATCAACATTAAAGTGCAGAAATTAACTTAAGTATTACTGACGACGTGATACCAGACAAGATCATAAACACGATAATCAACTAAAAAAGAACCAAGTGATTGACACAAATTGATCGGCAACGAGGCTGTACCTTGGGTAAAAATAGGGACTACTCAAATAGGCATATGAACCTTAGATCAGGATGACATCTAGGAAGAGATAGACAAAGTCTTAGGTCTTCAGAGGCTAGTATCAATCACACTGCTAGGTCTTGGGCCCAGCAATTGAGCCATCACTCATACTACCCTAGCTCTGAAACTAGCGAGTCTGAGATGTCTCAGGGGATGGAGAGACCTATAGGAAGTTCAAGAGTGCCATATTTAAATCGGGTAGAAGGCCCTTACAAGACGCAACTCGAATACCTTAGGACCAACCGATTAGGTGCTTGCATCTATGAGGAAAGATCTGTGGTCCAGATTAAAAACCCTAACCAATCCATTGGACTAGAGCACCCAGCTGTCAAGTTTGAAAATGGAGCATACCTAGACAAGGAAGGAACCATATATGTAGTCACCAGTCATCCAGATAGGATAGACGAATTTGGAAACGTGATCCCAGAAACGGACTTAGGTGACCTGGAGCAAGGAAACATGGGTGTAGAACCTAGACCCCCCGACGCAAATCTGTTCTCACTAGGATTATCACACCAGAGTGGATTCCCCAAGACAATAAGAGCATAGATCTGCTCCTGAACCGAGAGACTGATGAAGCCTTTTGGAGGTCTAAATCTGATCAGCCAAATGAGGTAGGAACAATCATGATATATGAGTTCAAAGATCCTGATAGCCCAGGCAGAGTGACCTACTTAGATCACGCTTCAAAGAGGATCTTTGTGGTTATAGAACATGATAGGCATGCTTACACTTGGAAAGGTGAATTTATTTTCCCCCAACCAAGTTCGAATGTGTCCTTTGGTCACCCAAGAGCTAGAACATCCCAAGCTCATGGAGCTCAAAGAGACAGACATAGAGATAGACCTGAGGTAAGCTTTGCCAACCCAGTGGGAAGAGAAAGAACGAGAATGGAAACAAATAGAGCGGAACCTGAGGGACTTAGAGCCCCAAGGAACCAAATGAGTGCGGATGAATGCCTTCTACCAAGACCTAGAGAGCACACGAGGACTTTGAGACCGACTCAGCTAGTTAAGTCCATGAAAAACTACTTCGATGGCACAGGAGACCCATATGATCATGTGGCTGAGTTTAGGCAAGTCTTGAGAGCTGAACAAGTTGAGGACCTATTCACGCAGTATAATGCCTTTGGTCTAACCCTTAGGAACACAACCCTTACATGGTTTCAACCATTGAATGAGAGATAGTTCAGGAGCATAGTCCAACTCTTAGAGGCTTTTATCACTAAATTCTCTAAGAGTGGGATAAGGCATAATACTTCCTCATTGATACATAGCTTCAAGCAGACCCCCCAAGAGACAGTTAGACTTGCAGGAAGAAGGTTTAGGCAATATCTAGAGAGATGTCCTATCCCTGAATTACCCACACCAGCCAAGCAAGTGGCTTTATTCTTGGATGGATTGCTAAGTACCAAATTGAGGTCATATGTGTACTTGAAGGACCCTAAAACGATAGAAGAGTGTGTCCGCATGTGCATAGACATTGAAGACAATCTAGGGGAGGAATTAGAGCTTTCAAAAATCTACAAAGATTCAGATAGTTCTACTAGCCTCTCTTCCACTCAATCCACATCTATTGAGGAACTCGCCGAGAAAGTAGCTCAAAAACTAGGTGTCTCTAGCAAACAAATTCCAAGATTTGCCCCAGTTAAACGGTGTTATACATGTGGAGGTGACCATATGGCGAACGTATGTCCCATTATGGCTCAACCCTAGGTGAACCCTAGTAGCCAGTATTGCACCATAGAACGGAGATACACAAATCACACAGCACAAGACTGCCCATACAATAAGCAAGCAGTTAGGCAAACCTACCCTCAGCCCTATCCACAACAGGGAAGATATCAGAGCCAGTACCCTCCACAGCCAAATGGTAGACCACAGCAATCTTATCAACAACCCTACCAAAACTAACAAAGGCCTCAACTTGTGTTAGCTCAACAACCTCCAACCCCAGCTAGTGTGATTCTTGTAAAGTATGCAGCTGTTGAAGAAAATTTGAATAGAGCTATAGTCCCAGTGACTCCATTGCTTTAAGAAAGTGACCCAGGTGATCATAGTTTTGATTCCACTCACATAGACAGTCCACAGGCTTAATACATGCAGTCACCTGAGCATAATGAATCATATTACTCTGAAGAACCGAGTAAACCTAGTTGGGAGCCAGAGTATGCAAATGTCATGTATGCAAACCCCAACTCTAGACCTCAACCCGGGCAGGTAAGATCCCCATTCACTAGAGGGCCATGCTACAGATGTCAGGGAGATCACCTCATTTGTGATTGCCCCATGCCAGCACCCACACAACCCTAGTCAGTAACAATACAAGGCCTTTGTCAAGATTGCGGCAAAGAGCATCTCTTACGAGATTGCCCAAAGAATCCCAACAATATGCCAAAAATCACTCCTATTAATGTTATTGGGTTAGTTGTAGACTCCACAGGGAGTGTGACTTCCACTGCACCAGTGCAAGTGGTCACTAGAGCTCAAGCATTGCAACAAAGCCAAAGTGTAGGCCAGGAAAAGAGCTCAGAGGTTAGTGAAACGGAGAGCATGAAGAAGAAGAGG
The DNA here is from genome assembly GCA_020310875.1 of Ceratopteris richardii. Taxonomy (NCBI): domain Eukaryota; kingdom Viridiplantae; phylum Streptophyta; class Polypodiopsida; order Polypodiales; family Pteridaceae; genus Ceratopteris; species Ceratopteris richardii. Next base: position 104,875,978 of record CM035428.1, on the reverse strand, counting down.
ACTAGAGCTTGGAAGGATAGTCGAGAAAGAATGAAAAGGCAATGGGCAAAAAAGATGAGTGAACTCGAGGAAAGCTTAAGAGAAATGAGAGCCAAGATAATTGAACTTAGATCTCAACCTCCCTCTCACACTATCCCACCATCACCATTCCCATCTCCCTCCAATCCACCACCATATAACCCGCCTCATGCAACCCCACCACCCCCTAGAGTAGGATCAGTTTTAGCAGATCCCACTCCCGAGGACCTAATATGATGCTTAAGGCATATTAGGCCAGAATCCAAGAAGGGCCAAATGTAACCGATCATGAAAAGTGTTACCCGAGAGCGGAACTAGAGCTTGAACGAACCAAAATTTGTGCTAAAATGGTAGAATTGGCTCAAACCATCTTTGAAGCCAGTCACCTCTTTAACATCTCTAGTTCAGCTAAGACACAGTTGCACTTTGATGGCTGCTAGAAAGATTGGAGAGGCTAATTGCACAATCAGAAAAGGAACCCACTTCTCAAAAGGAGAGAAGGCCAAGTGAGAGAATAAGCATTCCCCCAGGAAGCTTATGTGCCCAACTCCACAGAGCCAGACACATCTTCTTCTATGAATAGGTACACACTAGAATTCCTACGAGAGATTCAAGAAGAGAAATGGGCAAAAGAGAGTGAAGTCCCTCCTCCCATTGAACTTGTGAATGATGCGCATGACCAATTCCCACCAGACATCCCATCCATTTATGGAGAGAAGGAGAGCACCCAATCTCAGGAAAGATTATACTTTGATTCTAACTCTTTACATGAATTGCCCCATTTCACAGGCCCATGGGAGGCTAAGTCTACGTGCATGAGAACACCCACTGTCATGGTACGAAACAAAGACTCAGTCATACCTAGGAATACTGAGGTAGTAAAGAACACTAAAGTGTAGTTGGCAATCTCACTTTAGAAGAGCTACTCAAGGTCAGGCCAGAACTGTGGAAACATGTAGCCAAACAAGTACCAAAGATAGCAAAACCTCGTTCCTAGGTAGGATCTCATCGCACAGTGCCAGAGATACCTTTGGAAAAGATAGGAGACATGAGCGAAGGAGAAGAAGGAAACACCTATCTTCCCATCACACATCAAGGATACACAACCAAGGCGATTCTCGACTCGGGTGCAGGAGTTGCAATTGCTACCACTTCTCTATGGAAGCGTTGGGGCAAGCCAACACTCAGGCCCACGAGGATGAAATTGCAGATGGCCGATGGTCACATAGAAAGACCCTTAGGCTTGCTGGAAGGAATAACTCTCACTACATGCGGTGTTGAGTCTGAGTACACTTTCACCATATGTGACTTTAGCAAAAACCAGGCCTATGAGATGATTTTGGGAAGACCATTTATGCGGCAATTGCAAGTGGTACATGATTGGGGAACCAATTCCTTGTATTTGCAACACTTAGGTGTTACGACCAAAGTGAATCTCCAAAATTACTCTCATAGGGACGTACCCCCCATCCAATGGAACCCCATCCATAGAGCCAAAGATGATACGGAGTCTGTGCATTCCATAGGATCAGGATTCTCATGGATGCATGAAGACACCCACTTATGGATGTGCAAAGTAGCAGTAGAAGAACAGAAGAGAGAAAAAGCCAAAGAGGTAGGTGCGAAGGAAACCCATAGATCAATTCAAGACCCAGCCTATGCAGCTATAGTATTTCCTGATGAAGAATTTGAACCTCACAGCTCGATAGAAATTTTAGCAACAATGGACGTAGCCATCAATGAGGAACAATGGATACCCCACTGTGATGAGGATGGCTATGACATTTCAGTCTTCTCCATAGAACCAATCATGGGAGATGCAGTTTTAGAAGAATGCAAACCTAGCCCTGATGCATTTGAGGATGCAAGTGACTCCGATCTAGAGTCAATCATTATGGACCCACCATTTGCATCAGATGAGGAATACTTCTATGAAGTTGAAGCTCACCCTCAGAGACATGGAGAGCTCACCAATGACGTAAGGTTAACCACACAAGTGACCCCTAAGGATGAAGGAAAGGAAAGAAAGAAGAGGGAAGTCACACGAGAAGAGGAAGAATCTTTGTTTGAGGTTCCTGAAAATTTCAAGAAGTATGAGATAGACAACAGGATAGTCATGATAAGAATGCCTAAGCATGAGGCACAATCAAGAGAGGCCTTTGATAACAAAGAAACTACCAAGAAAGTAGTCGTAGCCATAGAAGAAGGAGAAGAAAGATGCACGTACATAGGCCATGACCTGACAGAGGAAGAAGAGCATGAGCTAATAGCCTTGCTGAGAAAATACAGAGATGTATTCGCTTGGAGTTACAAGGATTTAAAAGGTGTCGACCCTGACATATGCTCACACACTATCCCCATGACCTTAGATGCCAAACCCTCCAAGCAAAAGCCATACACATACAATGATAATTATGCTGCTAAGATCAAAGAGGAGATAGATAGACTGGTAGAAGCTGGATTCATCTATGAAATTGAGCACACTGAGTGGGTATCCCCCATTGTAGTAGTGCCTAAGAAGAATGGAAAGCTACGTGTGTGCATTAACTTGAAGAAGGTTAATGCAGCCACTATCCGAGATAACTATCCACTTCCTATCACTGAGCATCTACTAGAAAGAGTAGCAGGCAAGGAAGTGTACAGCTTCCTTGATGGATTTTCGGGCCACAATCAAGTAGCCATTGCACCAGGAGATCAGCATAAGACGGCTTTCGCCACAGAGTGGGGCATATTTGCCTTTAGGGTAATGCCATTTGGGGTTACCAATGCACTCGCAACCTTCCAGAGGCTGATGTGTCATGTATTTAAAGAGTTCTTGAGGAAGAATTTAGAGGTCTATGTTGATGATCTCTGTGCTCATTCCAACATTAGACATACACATATACCTGAACTCAGACAAATCTTTAACAAATGTAGAGAATATCAAGTCTGCCTGAACCTAGAAAAGTGTGTTTTCATGGTCAGGCAAGGCAAGATTCTAGGACACATAGTGTCAAAGAATGGCATATCTACGGACGAAGAAAAAGTGAAAGCTATAGCAAAGCTACCTAGGCCAAAGAATTTCAAGGAAGTACAAGATTTCATGGGGCATTTTGGTTATTACCGACGTTTCATACACATGTATGCCATCATAGCAAAGCCTCTGTATGGACTGTTAACCAATTTCGAATGGACTGAAGAGTGTGAGAACTCCTTCTATGAACTTAAACGACAATTATGTTGAGCACCAATCTTGACCACACCAGATTGGAATAAGCCCTTTCATGTTCATGTGGATGCATCCAATTATGCTATTGGATGTGTGCTTGCACAACCTACTGGTGAAGGTAACATGGATCTTCCAATTTCCTATGCTAGTAGACAATTGAATGCAGCTGAACGAAACTATACCACTACTGAACGAGAAGGATTAGGTATGGTATATGCAGTTAAAAAGTTTAGACATTACTTGCTTGCAAATAAGTTTAAATTTTTTACTGACCATCAAGCATTGTTATACCTTGTGAATAAGCCATGGAATACAGGTCGATTAGTAAGATGGTTTCTCTTACTAATGGAATATGACTTTGAGGTTGTGGTGCGGAAAGGCAAGACTCACTTGAGAGCAGACCATCTCTGTAGGCTCACATCAGGAGAGGCACCAAAGGGAGTGTCAGATGACCTTCCTGATGCTTATTTGTTTAATTTAGAAGTGGCACCTCAGTGGGCTAAGCCATTAGTGCCAGTATTGACATACGGGCCTAATCACCCAGTCATAAGCACTAAAGATACGGAGGTAGTAAAGGCCCAAAAGTACCACATCATGGCAGGCAGTATGTACAAGCACACAGATCAAGGGATCTTGGCTTGTTGTGTGGAAGAGGATGAGTACGCTAAATGGTTGCAATTAGCACATGTAGGTGCATTAGAGCAACACTACTCAAAGCAACGAACCCTATAGACACTAAGGAGACTCGGAGTGCATTGGCTGACTATGGAAGCTGATATCCAAAAGTTGTGCAAGGAATGCCCAATCTGCTGCACTAAACCACCTGTGGAACATGCCACTCTTTATCAAGTGTCCATAGTGCCAGATTGGAGTGAACCATTAGTAACCTTCCTGAGGACGAGAACATTCCCTCAAGATATGACACTGGCCGAACAAAGAAGTCTAGAACAAGAAGCCCTAGATTACTCACTCATTGGTGATAATCTATACAAGCATGGTAAAGATGGTTACCTGAGACTATGTGTCCATGAGAGTGAATATCTCAAGATCTTGGAAACTGCTCACCAAGGTGTAGCAGGAGGACACTTTGGACCAGATAGGGTGATCAAGGCAATCCTATTTGCAGGATTATGGTGGCCGACCCTTCACATGGATGCACATACCTATGTGAAGAGGTGTGATGTTTGTCAGCGAACCCAGTATCCTATACGTAAAGATGAGATGCCTTTGAAACCTATGGGTGGACGTGCATTCTCTAAATGGGGAATAGACTTTGTAGGTCCTATTAATCCCCCAGCTAAGAGTTCCCATGTTGAGTATATCATTGTTGCCACAGACTATCTAACCAAGTGGGTAGAAGTAAAAGCTACGACAAAGAACCATGCTCAAACCACAGCGAAGTTTTTATTTGAGAATGTGTTCACTAGATACGAGCTACCCATAGAGCTAGTAAGTGATAGAGGGACTCACTTCTTGAATGAAGTTATTGAAAATCTGCTCCAAGAAGTCTTAGTTATACACAAGAAGTCTGCCCCCTATCATCCACAAGCTAATGGGCAAGCCGAAAGCACAAATAAGATTCTGTGCAATGTGTTGATCAAACTAGTGAATAATAAACGCTCTGATTGGGACAAACAGCTACACCATGCTGTTTGGGCATACCAAGTCGCCTATAAAACGGTACTCCAAGACACTCCCTTTCAGATGGTATTCGGTCAAAATGCAGTGCTACCATTGGACTTCTTGATACCTACACTGAAACTAGCACAAGAGCATGAATAGACAGGTCATGAACTCTCTTCAAGGATTCTTGATCTGGAACGACTAGGTGAAACAAGACTAAGAGCGACAGCGGGAATATATGCAGCTAAGAAAAGACAGAAGGCATACTTTGATGCCCACGTTAAGGATAAAGTCTTGAAGGTAGGAGATTTAGTTTTAGTCTACACATTGAAGCAACATGCAAGAAAATTAGAGAAATGTGGCTATGGACCTATGATCATAAATAGGATCTCAACGACTGGAGCAGTACAACTGGCCACCTTAGAAGGCGATATTCTTCCGAGCTACATCAACGGGTGCAGAGTCAAATTATATCAAGAACCCCTCACTGAAGCGATGCTAAATCGACTCAACATTTCCAAGAAACGCAAGGAAGAAGAAAAGCGAATTCGAGAAGAGGCACAAGCAGAAGCTTTAGAATGCATCCGAAGGATGAAGTTGAGAAGGCAGGGTAGAGATCAGCCTAGGACAGATGACTATGCAGCTCAAGGATATCATGTGGCTATGTGTGAAGTTTCAGGTATTAGCTCTTATAGGATAATTGATCGACGTCCTTTTGTAACCCTAGACATAGGACAAGGAAAGAGTGCAAGGACGGTAAGGGCTTTAATTGACTCAGGTGCAACCACTAGCGCGGTTAAACTTTCTTACTGTCAACAATTGAAATTAAACATCAGTCCTATAGAAGCGTATCTCATAGGATTGGGAGGCGTGGAAACCCCTTGCATGGGCGAGGTGGAACTCCCCCTCTACATTCAAGATAAATTAATGACAGTTAAAGTGCTAGTGTGTCAAGATGAGGACCTCACTGAGCCTCTTGTCTTGGGTCAGGACTGGATCTATGATCATGCAGTCAACCTAAACCTAAGAAGTGGACTTCTTCAGGTTTGGGTAAATCAAAATCGTATTACAATTGAGCTAGAAAATGAAGCACTCAAGGAACTAGGAAAGGCACAAACTCCTGGTCCTTCCAGGGGTACACATGAACTCCCTTCTTTTCCAAAAGCCACATGGATGTAGCAACCAAAGGCGGATCAAATGCAGAAGAAGCAGACGACTTATGCTCGAGGCACAAAGAAAATACGACGCACGGTGTCTCAACCACCAAAAAAAGTGTGGGTACCGAAAAGTGAGCATCCTATTGCGGTCAAGCCACAACAACTGGCTCAACTTCCTATTAGTGATCAATGACACGACACTAATAAGAAGTCCTCCAAAAATCCTTCTGTGAAAGTGAAGTCTATTTGGGTACCCAAGAAGTCGATGAAGGCTAGCCCACAATCAAGACAAATTTGGGTGCCTAAGGCTTGCTTGCGGGCTCAAATAGCTACACCGAGACCACACCCTGTACAACATGGTTCACTCACTCGCACAGCCGATACCCACTTGTATGCAACACACACGAACACACATTGGCCCATGAGCACGAGCAGAATCACTTGTAAATGGGTCCCTAAAAAGCCTCATCTCCAAACGGACACTCTTATAAAGCCCTCCAGAGCCTCCACAAAATCGAGACCAACAGCCAATCAATTTGTTTGGAAGCCCAAAGCGTGTAACAAACCCCTCGACCCCATTTGTAAATTCATTCCCACTGACTAACTGCATCACCTTTACACTGCACTTTTCCATTTAGCTCACAAGACTATTCATCCACTAATGGCACACTGGATCACCTAGCACGTATTGACCTACTGACCTCTCACTAACCTCATGTTAATGTTGTATCATGGACAAAAATTTTTCTATCATGTCCATTACAATGTTAACACATGTTTCTATATTCTCAGAGAGTCAGCAGGCAAGAAGTAACATGGCAGATATAGCAAGACCTAGTTCCTAGGCAGGCACCCGCCCTCAAATCGTGGAAATTGAAAGTCTTCCCATTGAGGAGGAATTGAAGGAACGCCTAGTGGCATTGAGAGCATTACATGCCATACCAATTCAGAATCCTCCACAGGGGCACACCATTCTAGTCAGCAAAAACTCACATTGGTTCAGTGATGTGGCAGGACCACTGGGAGAAGGCACTTACGTGTGGGAGGCAGAGATAGAGTTCAACGGGCGCTCGGGCAGGTATCACTTCTTCACCAGGGAATTTGAGAGACTTCAAAATAATGAAGGGCTGAAACCGATATGGAAGAAGGCGGGACTATACGATTACTTCAAAGCCCAATTGCCAAAGCCTGACTTTCTAAGGTGCTCGTATTTGATTAGCACCCTCACTCTGAGCAAAGAGAAAAAGGGATACAACACCTTTGTCCTGCCATCTCTCACAAGGGGCAATGAGCTGAAGCGGTTCAAATTGACAAACAACTTGGTGAGGGAAGCTCTAGACATGAAAGGCATGCACATTCCCACCGAGAAAGAGACTATGGTCCCCGACAACATGAAGAACAGGAATCTGACGAAACTAAAGGACATGGTGGCAATGACACCTACTATTGCCATTCATCTTTGGATGTGCATGCAGCATTTCACATTCCCCGCTCAAGAGAGGTTCACAATGCCACCCAAGAAGATATGGTTCAGTCTATATTTAGCAGACGCCTTCAATTTGACAATCAACATGCCTCACTGGATTATTGAACAAATCCACTTGGCTCATCAACGGTGGTATAAGAAGCAAAAGTCAGTACTGTATGGATGTTGTGCTCTCACAAGGATTGTTTACAGATGCTTGGCATATGATGTGCCAGTTCAAAGGGCACTTATGTGGACCAGGGTGCAAGAATTCCAACGTAGACTATCCACCGCAGGGCCTCCATCCAAGAAGATGAGAGGCGCAGTTCAGATGCCCTGTGCACAGGCCCTCGGTGCGACATTGACACCAGAGACAACTCCACGGCTTCCAAGGCGTGTGCAACCCTTCACTATCACATTACCAAGACATAGCACAGATGGACCGAATCTGGTGTTTCCACCTATACCAACCGACTTAGAGTTTCCTCATGGCTTTACATTGGAAGATCTAACTGATGAAGAGGTAGCCAGAATAATCAAGGCTACGAATTTAGAAGTGGAGGCAGAGCAGGTAAGCGGGCAGCAGACAGTCACAAACCAACCCCATCCAGTCCAACAAGAAGTAGTTGAAGTGGATGACGATGAAGAAGAGGAGCAAGAGGAGGAACGAGAAGGACTGTCCGACGAATAAGAGCAAGTATATGAGCAAGAAGTTCTAGAGGAACTTGATGGTGCCCCGGCTTATACGAAGCAATTGAAAAAGCTGTATGATACCATCAACCGAGTTCAAGAACAACACAAACTGTCCCTGGCAGTAGGAAAAGCCCTCATGAACCAAATCCTTGAGGAGGAAGGTGTGGACAAGCAATACCGAGCAACCCTTGACATGATAGCTGATGCGTTGGGGGTACCTGAGACAGTGCATACCGCTCTCGCATATTCACGAAGATCAGAACGACGATACGGCAGACACCCCCCTTGATCAGGAAAACAAATGAATGCATTCGTATCAGAACCACAGGGCACCACATCCACAACCACGGGCACAACTCATACCATTCATGACACTGAGGAAGCCCATACATCCAGTGCAGCCCCGTCCCCCCCTTGCCCCCTCTCCCTCCAACTCCACCACCTTCACCTCCCATTACCAGTGAAACCACTACTGTCACTGCCTCAGGGTCCACTTCCCATACCGAAGCACAGACCGTCAGTCAACCCACACAACCTGCACAACCGATCACCACCCTGTGAAGAGATGGATAGGTATGTGCTTGAAGATGAAGAGGTGTTGCCAAATCCTTGATCTACACCAACCAAATGAACTCCAGAAGTATATGGTGGGCCCTTTTAGCTTGCCAATGGATGTATTAGACACCCTATGTACCTTGGAAGATCACTCTCAAAAAGATAGATCAAAACAGATAAGTTGGAGTTAGCTCAGAGGTGAAAACTTGCTATTCTTGGTTCATACACCTGTCCAGTGTTTTACATAATTCTCTGAGCACAGCAGCAATTAGCTTAATTCCTCTTGGGTAAGTCTAGGTAACTTAAAGACCTAACTTTCAAGAGTAATCGCATAAAAAATAATAAACCACACACTGAGAAATAGTTTTAAAAAGTGATGACATCATCCCGATTTTCACGGGCTGCTACAGTTTGAGACCAGTGAGCAGCAAAATCAACATAACTCAAAATGTAGGAATCCAATGATTATGAAAATTTGTATGGTTATACTAGACAGTAAGCTGAATCCAACAAGCTTTAAATCACTGAATTGGAATAAGTAACCACTGAGAAACACCTCTGACAAGATGAGTGCAAAAGTCGGGTACCTGACAGAGAAGTGAAAATGCACAGACACTGTTGACTTCAACGGAATATAAGTGAAGATTTCAACATCCAAATGACATGAAAATTTGTGAGCATATAGTAGACTTATAGAGCTAACTTTACCAAGTTAAATCACTGAAAATGATGCACCAATCTCAGAGAAAACACCTTTACAAGCTGACTGAGAAAAACTGAGAGTAATGGCAGTGAGTAGTACACTTCACAAGAACATGGAAAGATGAACTTAAATAATCATGAAAATGAAAGTATATTGCTTGTACAATACAATGACTTACTGATACATATGTGTGCCTTGTAATCACACCTTGATATGGCATAAAGCTCAGCTCTTGGAGGTCTTCACATAGGTTTCTCTAACCACGACTAAAACTGCCATCTATTTATAGTTGAGTTTGGGAGGCTAACTTCCCTCAATCACTCTCCAATCAATCAATGATTGATTTGATTCTCTACCTACCACAAATAACGAATTCGTGGCTCCTCTTTCCCTTTCTGATCATGTGGACTCAACCACTTAAGATTTTCTTACTTTTACATTAAGTAAACTCTTCAAAAAATTACAAGAGGTAGTTCACAAGTGAACTTTACATAGTCTTCATTTTAAGGCTTTTTCTATGACTTTGTGGGACTCAAGCCAATACTTAGGCTTGTCATAGACTTGCTCCAACAGCTCCCCCTCAAGCCAAGTATGCTTGAGGTCTTCAATCTTCCAAGATTACCTGCAAACCAATCATAGCCTTGAATTTGCAAAGCTTTGTACCATCCAATGCTTTGGTTAGAATATATGCACATTGTTGATGAGTGGACACATATGATATTTGAATCTCTTTGCTTAGAACCTTTTCTCGTACATAGTGATAATGAACTTCAATATGTTTAGTCCTTGCATGAAAAATAGGATTAGCAGCCAAATGAATAGAACTCATATTGTCACGAAAAATAGTTGGAGTTCCAAACTCCAATCCAAGATCTTTGAACAATGTCTTCACCCACATAGCTTCTTGAGTAGCTATGGCAAGACCTCTGTATTCAGCTTCAGTAGAAGAGAGAGCAACTATGGGTTGCTTCTTGGATGACCATGAAATAAGCTTTGAACTTGCAAAGGTAAGATAACCTGAAGTGCTCCTTCTATCTTCCTTGGAGCCAGCCCAATCTGCATCAGAAAATAGCTTCAAACCTAAATCAGATACATAAGGATAATAAAGTCCTTCATTTATGGTTCCTTTGAGATACTTGAGAATCCTTTTGGTAGCATCCATATGTGGTTTCCTTGGTGTGTGCATAAATTGGCTTAGCACACTCACACTGTAACATATATCTACTCTTGTCAATGTGGCATAATTGAGACTACCCACTAGAATTTGATATGATGTGATGTCCTCTATGAGTTCACCTTCATGTGAGCTCAATTTGTGATTGACCTCCATTGGAGTACCTGCAATCTTACAATCTTGCATCTTGAATTTTGCCAATATGTCCTTAATGTACTTTCTTTGAGTGAGAAACAAACCATGATCTTTGTAGACAACTTCCAAGCCTAGGAAGTAGGTAAGTGAACCCAAATCACTTATCTTGAACTCTTCTCTCATATGATCTTTGATCTTCTTCATACCATCTGCATCATTTCTTGTCAATATAATATCATCTACATATACACATAGGTAGATGATCTCATAATTACTCTTTTTAATAAAGAGTGAAGGATCTACCTTGCTTGGTTGAAAGCCTTTGTCCTGCAAGAATGAAACAAGCCTGAAATTCCAAGCTCTTGGAGCTTGCTTGAGACCATACAATGCTTTGTTAAGTTTACACACATAATCAGGATAAACTTGGTTCTCAAAACCAGGTGGTTGTGCCATATATACCTCTTCTGTTATCCAACCATTCAAAAATGCATTCTTTACATCTAGTTGAAGTATCTTCCAATTCTTGGAAGAGGCAATACTAAGCAAAACCCTAATAGTAGGCATCTTTGCCACAGGAGAGAAGGTCTCCTCATAATCAATTCCCTGAGTTTGTGCAAAGCCTTTTGCTACAAGCCTTGCCTTATACCTATTAATGGAACCATCAGAATTCTTCTTGAGTTTATAGACCCATCTTGAGCCTATTACCTTCATGGATGAAGTCTTGGGCACCAAATCCCAAGTGTTGTTTTCCTCAAGTGCTTCAATCTCTTCCTTCATTGCATGCTTCCATTCTGATTTTGCTTTGGCCTCTTCAAATGATGATGGCTCCTCTTGGTTTATATCCTGTGCTATGTAGATAGAGTGATTAGTTACTAATGAGGTGTCAAACCCATACCTTTCTGGTTTTTTCTTTTCCCTCATAGATCTTCTTAGGCCATGATGTGATGATTCTGCCTCATGTCCAAGTTCCTGCAATTTTGCTTTACCTTTAGACTTCCATGCTTTGATCTTTTCCATCTGAGATTCTTCATCATCCTCTGAGGTGTCTTGTTCTTCAATCTTCGGTTGTTCTCTACCAAGCTTTGGAAAATCTTCTTCAAGATTATATGGTAAATTGACCTTCCTGCATGAATCTTCATACCATGAATTGTTCTCATAAAAAACTACATCTCTGCTTACCAAGAATCCTTTGTTGGTAGGGTTGTATAACCTGTAGCCCTTTTGATTGTTGTCATATCCAATAAATACACACCTTTTTGCCTTTGGATCCATCTTGCCTCTAACCTGTGAAGGAACATGAGCAAAAGCAATAAATCCAAAAATTTTACAATGATCTAAGCTTGGTCTTCTTTCATTCCAAGCCTCATATGGAGTCATCCCATCAAGGGATTTTGAAGGCAACCTGTTAATCAAGTAAGTGGCTGTAGATACAGCCTCAACCCATAAGTAATTAGGTAAATTCTTTTCATTTAACATAGACCTTGCAGCTTCAACAATTGTCCTATTCCTCCTTTCTGCCATTCCATTTTGCTCAGGAGTGTACCTTGTAGTTACCTCTCTTTTGATTCCTCTTTCTTGAAGAAAAGAATCAAACTCATGGGAGAAGTATTCTCCCCCTCCATCTGACCTTAGCCTTTTTAGTGATTTACCTGTTTGATTCTCCACAAGAGCCAAATATCTTTTGAAACATGAAAAAACTTCATCTTTGTGTTTCATAAAGAATAGGATAGTCCATCTGCTGCAATCATCAATAAAGGAAACATAATACCTTGATCCACATATTGAAGCTTCCTTGCTAGGTCCCCATACATCTGTATGAACCAACTCCAAGAGATCTCCATGCATATAACCTTTCTTCATGAATGGTAACCTGTGAGACTTTCCAAATTGACATGCACTACACTTATAAATCATATGTTGTTTTGACAAATTAGGAAGTCCAAGTACACTTTGGTCCCTGCAGATTTGCTTTAATGACCTTTCACCAATATGTGCTAACCTTTTGTGCCATACTTCCAATTCTGTGAGTGTCTGACTACCATAATTAAAGAAAGCAATGTTTCCAGTGTCCTGTAATTCAAATGTGAACAATCTACCTGTCTTTTCACCTTTTGCAATTCTTCTGAATCCTTAACTTGGATCTTCAACAAATGCTCCTGCTTTTGTGAACTTGACTTGCAACCCTTTCTCTACTATCTGCCCAACACTTATCAAATTCTTTGTAATGGTAGTGACATAGAGTACCTTACTGAGTAGGTTGATGTTTCCATCAGGTGCTTTGACATTGCCTATTTTCTCCACAGGATGTCTTGTGTCATCTCCTGTTTGTACCTCATGCTTATTCCTTGGATCTTCTAAATCTGATAGGAGTGCCAGATTTCCTGCCACATGATTTGAACAACCTGAATCTATGTAGAAAACATGCTCATCAGATTTACCTTGTGGCATAGCCATGTTCATGATCAATAATGAATCCTCTTTGTTTGAATCTTCTATGTAGTTATTGTAGTCTCACCTTCCTTTGTAGCCTCCTTGATAGTTTGAATGATTGTAGTTGTTGTAGTTGCCATGGTAGTTGTTGAACCTTCCTCTTGAGTAGCCATAACTTCCTCTATTGTATCCTCTTCCTCTTTGATTCCTGGAATTTCTAAAGCAATTTTCAGTTGTATGATTAGTTAGTCCACAAATAGAACATGGGTTGGAGTCTTGGGATCTCCCCCTGCCTTGTCTACCTCCTCTTCCTCTACCTCTGCCATGTCTTCCTCTACCTGCATAGTTAGCTTGATATGTACCTGCTTCATCATCCACTTTTTTTGCCTTTCCTTTGTTATCTTTGGACTTGCTTTTATCAGTGTATAAAGCTGAAGATTGATTACCTTTAGAGCTTTCTCCATTTTTGATAAGCTTTGCCTCTTGAGTAAGTAGTTGTCCAATGAGTGTATTGAAATCAGGTACATGCATGTCCATGTACAAATCCATAGCTGTGGTGAATGCTTCCCACTTGTCATTTGCCTTCAAGCCATTGATGACGTGCCTTACAATTTGCTCTTCATCTATTACCTCTCCAATGCTTCCCAACTGATCCGCTATGTCCTTGAGCTTTGTGACAAAATCAGTCACATTTTTTTTGGGAGCCTTCTTGAGAGTTGTGAAATCCAGCCATAGTTGATGCTTCCTAGCTTTAGTACTTGAAGAAAAGAAAGCTTCAAGTGCATCCCACACTTCCTGAGATGTCTTACAACTTCTAATGTGAGGCAACAAAAAATCTGAGATAGAGTTGAGGAGATAAGACCTTGCAAGTGCATCCTTGGAGCACCATGTGCTCAGTCTTTCTTGCTCTTCTTGTGTTGGTTGACTTTTGTTCCTGAAACTTCGCATAACTTCATCTCCAGCCACATAACCATATAAACTTCTACCTTGGAGATAGGCTTCCATTCTTAATGACCAAGCTGAGTAGTTACCTCTGTCCAATTTGTCAATTGATGAAGGAAATCCATCTGCCATGTTGTCCAACCTTGCTCTGATACCACTGTGAAGAGATGGATAGGTATGTGCTTGAAGATGAAGAGGTGTTGCAAAATCCTTGATCTACACCAGCCAAATGAACTCTAGAAGTATATGGTGGGCCCTTTTAGCTTGCCAATGGATGTATTAGACACCCTATGTACCTTGGAAGATCACGCTCAAAAAGATAGATCAAAACAGATAAGTTGGAGTTAGCTCAGAGGTGAAAACTTGCTATTCTTGGTTCATACACATGTCTAGTGTTTTACATAATTCTCTGAGCACAGCAGCAATTAGCTTAATTCCTCTTGGGTAAGTCTAGGTAACTTAAAGATCTAACTTTCAAGAGTAATCTCATAAAAAATAATAAACCACACACTGAGAATGAGTTTTAACAAGTGATGACATCATCCCGATTTTCACGGGCTGCTATAGTTTGAGACCAGTGAGCAGCCAAATCAACATAACTCAAAATGTAGGAATCCAATGATTATGAAAATTTGTATGGTTATACTAGACAGTAAGCTGAATCCAACAAGCTTTAAATAACTGAATTGGGATAAGTAACCACTGAGAAACACCTCTGACAAGATGAGTGCAAAAGTCGGGTACCTGACAGAGAAGTGAAAATGCACAGACACTGTTGACTTCAACTGAACATAACTGAATATTGCAAAATTCAAATGACATGAAAATTTGTGAGCATATATTAGACTTATAGAGCTAACTTTACCAAGTTAAATCACTGAAAATGATGCACCAAGCGCAGAGAAAACATCTCTGCAAGCTAACTGAGAAAAACTGAGAGTAATGGCAGTGAGTAGTACACTTCACAAGAACATGGAAAGATGAACTCAAATAATCATGAAAATGAAAGTATATTGCTTGTACAATACAATGACTTACTGATACATATGTGTGCCTTGTAATCACACCTTGATATGGCATAAAGCTCAGCTCTTGGAGGTCTTCACATAGGTCTCTCTAACCACGACTAAAACTGCCATCTATTTATAGTTGAGTTTGGGAGGCTAACTTCCCTCAATCACTCTCCAATCAATCAATGATTGATTTGATTCTCTACCTACCACAAATCACGAATTCATGGCTCCTCTTTCCCTTTTTGATCATGTGGACTCAACCACTTAAGATTCTCTTACTTTTACATTAAGTAAACTCTTCAAAAAATTACAAGAGGTAGTTCACAAGTGAACTTTACATAGTCTTCATTTTAAGGCTTTTTCTATGACTTTGTGGGACTCAAGCCAATACTTAGGCTTGTCATAGACTTGCTCCAACACACCCCTCTTTTTTACACTACCACTGACACTATAATTCTAACTGTAGCCACGGAAAACCCCGTTCCCCCGATCACACTTCCTGGCGGTTCATATTCATAACTACACACACCACTTTACACCTTCACCACCATCACCACACCCACAATTCCCATGTTCACAATCACTCCCACGACTGCATCCACTTTTGATTTCATGGACATATCACCCACCTCCGCACCTCTCCCTCCCCCCATACATCCACAATCTCCCATTCCCCCACCACCAACTTCACCCTTTTCAAGCACAACATACACACTCCCATTCCCTTTTCCCTTCCCTTCTGCATTCAACACCTTTCCTGCATCCACCCCTGTTAATAATGTATTTAATAATATGTACCAACATATGTCTCAACTACAACAACATTACCAGCACCTAGATACCCAGCATACGAGCCTCTTCAGAAACCATGAAACTCTCCAAGCAAGATTCATTGATTTAGAGAAGGAGAAGCAGCTATTACAACAGCAGTATACTACACTGCAAGCACAACATGATCAATTAGTTGCCAATCCACCCCAATCAGATACTAAAGAAAAACAACAACTTGATGATATGTTACATGCCCAGATAACGGACAATCTCAAGCTTCGATGCAACCTTGCCTTATTACGGAAGCACATGTCCGCAGCACTTGAAGAAAACAAACGACTACAGAAACAGAACGAGGAAAACCTGGAAGCAGCAATGGAGGGTTCACCGCAGGAAATCGACCCAGAGAAATTCAAGGCTATCCCATCTGAAAATATGCAAATCATCTTGGAAACCCATGCCGACCTCCTGGAAGCCCACGCAGCATTAGAAAGAGAAAGAGATGACCTACTAAAGCAACTGGCAACTCAGCAGGAGTCACCAAGCAAAGTCACAACCGCACCCGACACATCTGAAGAAGTCGCAGAACTCAGAGAAGAACTAGAAGAACTACGAAGTAAAGTTCTTCATACGAGCGTCAACCCTCTCCCCTGGTGGAACCGGAACCTGAAGACTTAGTGCCAATTGAAGTGCAGGAGACTTTTGAAGACCCATATGTTCCCATGCCAACACCCGGAGGTAAGCAAACAGAAGAAGGAATGGACACGATTGACATCGAAGCTCCTGAATGGATGCAAAGGTTAGAGAAGGTTGCTACAACCCATGACGAGAGAGTTGCAGTTCAGATAGCATCTATGTCATGATTGGAAGAAGTCGTCATAAAATCGGATTACTTCAGAAACCTCTCCCATCATAGGTGGATTGGCACATCCGATGATTTGTATGTTTCATTTTGTGTCTTAATGGCAGATTATCATGCTGAAATCAAGCAACGCACAACGAAGGAACCAACCTCGGCGACACAGTTTGCACCAGAAGACATCCCTGCAAGTGCCACGCATGGGAATATCTTTCAACCTACCTAGAGGATCCGTCTGCTTGAAACCTACCCTGAGATGGTACACACATGGAATAACATGCCTTTATATATCAAGTATAATCCCTGCTACTGCCCTGTCTTTCGAAGAAGGTCTTGGCCTGAGTACACAAAAACAGTGCTGACAGTCAAAGGATGTAAAAAATGGCTCAATTATGTCTACTTAGCCCCACCTAGAGGCCAACCCACAATAGCATACATGATTTTGACGATTCGGCATTGGGGGGTCAGGTTCAAGAATGTCCTAGATGTCATGGCACAGATGTGCCTCAAAATTTGAGCTCATGCTGGTTACATTCAGGACATTTAAGAATATCAAAGAACCTCATCTTTCGGCTCTCGGATTTAATGAAGGGAATCAGGACCTTGTCTACGATATGAGCACCACACCATCCATTAACATCGTATATGCGTGGCATGCTCGTATAAAGTATCTACCTGCCTGCTTCAAACAGACGTTTGAAGAAATGTTTATCACACGGTTCTGGGAATATCATTCAGAAATATTCATTCCCAGACCATCTCATCTATTATAGTTATTTGTGGTGGAACAAGCTCTACATTCAGAAAATCTACGTATGCCACATCCAGAAGTTCCAGGGCCAATAGACTGGGATGCCCTACTCACTGATTTGGCCAAAGGGTTGAGAATAGCAGAACATCATTTAGCCACAGACGTTGTGGAGTACTACATCCAACGACCCACTCAACAAGGGTATGTCAGAGACAACAGATGCGAGAGACGGGGGGGTGTTGGCAGTAGTCAAGGAACTAAAGGATTCGCAAGACAAGGAAGCCAATGAAGGGGGTCGGAGCAAAGAGAAGGCACAAGCAGACAGAGTAGTCAACAAAGATCTGGCCAGTAGGCCATTATTTTTTCATGAAGCTAAAGCATATCAAAGAGGTGGACACACAAGGAGAAGGAGCAAGTAGGGAGCTCGAGGATGTGTATGTCAAATCGTTAGAGGAAACCCCTACAAAAATAGTGATTTTCATCGCTAAAAGCCATTGTAAATACCATTTCATATTTTTGTAGCTCCATTTTGTGCAAGCCAAGGAGTCCTTGAGCTTGAGGAGCATTAGAAGTAGCTACCTACCAATTTTCATATTTTTTAGACTCCATTTGAGCCTTCAAATAGGCCCTAGAACCTAATTTTTAACTAGGCCGGACACTAGATCTGGATAGGGCCAAAAGCTAGTCAAAAACTATAAATAGAGCTAGAGAGCTCATTTTTTAGGTTAGCTTGTAATAGAGTTGAACTTGTATGAGCATTTTGAAAGTAATCTAAAAGAACTCCATTGTCCTCCTCTTTGTTCTTGCTGTGTGTGCACGTGTGTGTGTATGTGTGTGCATGTTTGTGTGCTTCTCACTCACACACTTGTGCCTTCACTTGCTCGAGGTCATCATACCATCCTCACGTCTTCCCGGATTGACATTAAAGGAGGTGCTACTCATCACTGAGCTACACATATACATATACATATACATATACTATACATATACATATACATATACATATACATATACATATACATATACATATACATATACATATACATATACATATACATATACATATACATATACATATACATATACATATACATATACATATACATATACATATACATATACATTACATATACATATACATATACATATACATATACATATACATATACATATACATATACATATACATATACATATAACATATACATATACATATACATATACATATACATATACATATACATATACATATACATACATATACATATACATATACATATACATATACATATACATATACATATACATATACATATACATATACATATACATATACATATACATATACATATACATATACATATACATATACATATACATATACATATACATATACATATACATATACATATACATATACATATACATATACATATACATATACATATACATATACATATACATATACATATACATATACATATACATATACATATACATATACATATACATATGATGAAGATGATTAATGTCCAAGAGAAAAAGTTATCCTTGATGTTAGAGTGCCTCTATATCAAGAACAACTCATAAACACAACCAATTTTGGAAATCTGTTGCGAAATTATCAAGACTTGAGTCAATTTGAAGAAACTCATTACACAAAAAAGTCTACTGCACTTAATTCACTCATTGACTAATCAAAGGTATAAACTTTTCAAGGAAACTTTATACAAAGTGTCTCCTAAACTTTACGCACCTTCGCCATGTTAAAGTTCTTCAAAAGAATTAGTATATCTTGAGATTTCCTCCAAACAATGTACCTATGTTTGAAACCATTCTTCGCTGTAGTCAACTTTGACACTTGTAACTTCTAATGCATGGTTCTACCAAAGTAGACCTCGTTTATTTAAATGTTTTTAGCCACAAGTAGCTTACTTTTCAACTTAAAGAATGAGTGCTTACTTGCTCAAAACTTTACATAGTGGAGGGAGATCTGATCAAAACTTTGATCATCGAGATTGCACCTGTTTCAGAAGACACTTCTTCTTCACATACAAATGGTCCTACTTCAATTCTCTCAGCCTGATTACAATTAGAGTTTCAAAACTTGACCGTAGATGCATTAACTATGGACTTAGACATCTACAAAGGGATTTATGAAATCATCAAGCATAGAAGGAGAGATGGAGAAAAGAGCACGACACAAATTTCAGAAGTTTTTCTCTATTCTCATGGAAAACATCTGATTGATGAATCTCATACATTCATCACACTTTTCCTTCTTCTACTCATCTATTTTTGTTCTATATCTCTTCTCTTATATATTTCCCGATCCTATACTAGCATATATAGGCGTATATGTACAAACTCGTCACCATTACAAAAACATAAGTGAACAAATTACGAGCTTAATGTACATGTATATACCAGTCTTCATCTTTTGATCATGCACTCATCTTGAAGGCTCACATTTTGATCTTTGCTTTATGTTTAGTCATGGCATGAAACACAAGGTTAGCAGCTAGATACAATGAACTCATATTATCTCCATAAATGGTGGGTGTACTTTGATTGATGTCAAAACTTTTCATGAGAGTCTTCAACCATATAACCTCCTTTGTAGCTTCAAACATACCTTTATATTCTTCTTCTGTAGATGATAAAGAAACTATATGTTGCTTCTTAGAACATCAAGAGATTAATTTATCTCCCACATAACATAAATATCCATATATGACCTCCTATCATCAGAGTTACCTGCCCAATTTGCATCACTATATATCTTGATTTTTGTATCTGATGTGAATCCATAATACAAACCTTCTTTGAGTGTACCCTAAATGTATCTTAGCACCCTTTGTCCTACAATCCAATGTTCTTTCCTAGGACAATGCATGAATTGAGACAACACTCCAACTACATATGATAAATCAAGCCTAGTCAATGTAGCATAGATTAGGCTACCAACCAAACTTTGATAGAGCTTCATGTCCTTGAATTCTTCTCCTCTATATTTGCTCAATTTGTGATTCACCTCCATTGGAGTAGGTGCTACCCTGCAATATTCCATTTTAAACTTGATTAGCAAATTCTTCAAATACCTTTCTTGAGTTACATACACTCCATGTTGAGTATATGAAACCTCCATTCCCAAGAAATATGACAAGTCTCCCAAGTCACTAATCTTGAACTCTTTCTCCATCTGCTTCTTAAGACTTTGTATGGCCTTCTCACCTATACCTTTAAGCATTATGTCATCAACATATATGCAAATGTAAATAAACCCATCATCACTTTCTTTAACAAGCAAGCTACTATCTGCCTTAGACACTTGAAACCAAGCTTCTTCAAGAACTTCACAAGTCTATAATTCCATGCCCTTGGGGCTTGCTTCAAACCATACATAGCTCTCTTGAGCTTACATACATACTTTGGATAACATTTATTGTTGAAACCATCTGGTTGCTTCACGAAAACTTCATCCAAAATGTAACCATTTAGAAAATCATTCTTCACATCTAATTGACAAAGCTTCCAACCTTTACATGCAGCAATAGTTATGAGAGTCCTTATAGTTGTCATCTTTGCCACAATACTAAAAGTCTCATCATAATCTACACCATATGTTTGAGCATACCCTTTCATAACAAGTCTAGCTTTATACCTAGACACATTTCCATCTTCATACCTCTTTGTCTTGTAGACCCATTTCCATCCAATTATTTTTTGATTATTTGGTTTAGGAACCAAATCCAATGTCTCATTCTCCATTAATGCATCATACTCCTCTTGCATAGATTTCTCCCAATTTTCCTTACCTTTTGCCTCATCATATGTAGAAGGATCTTCTTCTGCTTTCACTATGTAAGCATAATCTTTAGTGGTAAAAAATGAAGTATCATAACTATACCTTATTGGTTGGTTTCTGTTCCTTGTTGACCTTCTAGCTTCTCCACTCTTTGAAGTCTCTGGTTCTTCATATTCTGGATCAAACCTTGGCAACTCCTCATTATCACTTTGAGCATCAACAATCTCTTCATTGTGAGGAACTTAAATCTTTGATTTCCCTTTTCTTTAGGTCATGATTTCTTCATCATCTGCATGAATATTAATTAACCTGCATACCAAGTACCTTTCTCATCAAATGTAACATCCTTTGACACAAGGAATGGCTTTGTGGATGGACTCCATAATTTATAACCCATTGCTTATCATCATAACCAATGAACACATACTTTTCAGCTTTAGGTTCCAATTTATGCCTTAATTGAGATGGTACATATGCATAACCCAAACATCAAAACACTTTGCAATGATCTAAGGTAGGTCTCTTACCCTACCATGCCTCATATGGTGTCATACCATTCAAGGCCTTACATGGAAGTCTATTAACCAAATAAGTAGCTGTATTCACAACCTCAACCCACAAATAATTAGGGCAATTTTTCTCCTTCATCATTGACCTTGCAAACTCAACAAGAGTTCTATTTCTCCTTTCTGCTACATCATTTTGTTGAGGAGAGTACCTCTAAGTAACTTTCCTTTTTATACCTACATTCCATAAGTAATCACTGAACTCATTAGAGAAATACTCTCCCCCTCCATCTGACCTTAGTCTCTTCAATTTTTGCCCTGTGATTCTCTCTACATACACATGATAATGTTTAAATGTATTGAACACCTCTGGTTTATCTTTGATCAAATATATAATGATCCATCTAGTAGCATCATCAACAAAAATCATATAATACCTTGAACCATTAATGCCAAATTCCTTTGATGGACCCCACTTATCTGTATGCACCAATTCAAGCTTCTCTGAATATATAAACCCTTTCTTACCATAAGTCTTCTTGTGAGCTTTACCCAATTGACATGCTTCAAACTTGTATGTCATGTGTTGACCTGCAATATTAGGCAATCCAAGCATTGAACCATTGTTAATCATATCCTTCATACCTCTTTCATTGAAATGTCCAAGCCTTTTGTGCCAAAGATCTAACTCAGAGATCTTATGTTCTCCATAAGTCACGAACAAGGCATGACCAACATTGCCTTGAATCTTCAATGTGAAGAGCCTTCCTTCTTTCTTCCATGAAACAATTTGTTTATATCCATGGCCAGGGTCTTCAACATAAACTCCATCATTAGTGAACCTAACTTCATTTCGTTTCTCTACAATTTGTCCTACACTTATCAAATTCTTTGGAATTGTTGGGACATACAAAACCTGTTGGAAATTAGGTAGGCTCATAACTAATTTCACACGTTCCATAAATTCAGGATCTACAACACAGATTCCAGTATCTTCCAATATTGACAAACATGAACATACCACAATTAATCGTACAATAATGAGACAAAGATAGAGAGAGATTAGAAAACATGTTCAAAGTGTTACGTAAGCCATTGCTTACTCAGACCATCATATATACAAATGTAAATTTACAATGTGGGAGTCGAGATCTCAACCACTCTATGTGAACAGAAATAGATGGAAGAGTGTATGTACAAAATTTACAAGAATATTCAGATGTAGGGACAAAAATATGAATATGTATGAGATGTATGACCTAATAGGTTGTAAAAGAGTGAATATGAGTGACAAAAAGAGGAAAGATCAGTTTGAAACTGATATTCAACAAACCCTAATCTGATTTTAGGCTATGTAAGATCCTAAATCAGATGTATGTGTGATAAATCACATACTCATAGAATTAGCATAGAATGCTAACATGTTTGTTGATAGAAATCCTCATACTCATGTGGAAACACCTTCTCTAACATCTCATCTGATGCATGTAGCATGCATGTACTGAGTCTCCTTTATGGATGCCACTTCCTCCATGTATGCCAAATAGGACTCCTCCAGGTATGGATGCTATCGCCTCCATAAGTTCCAAGTAGTACCTATGTGCATAAAGATAATATGTATCTGAATAGTTAAGATAAGATGCAATCTTATGTTAAGCTCCATCCAATGTCTTTGAAGTACTCCATAATCTTAATGTAGAAGACAATCTCCAAATACTTAATGTAGATGGCTGATCCAAACCACCAAGATGCTGATGAGTAAGTCTTCTCTACAAACAAGAGTGTGAGCACACTCTTCTCCAAGAAGAACTCCATGGCTACTCCTCAACATAGCTCCATAGCTTCACAAAGTGCACCATGGCTGCCCCATGAGTGCTAGAGCACCACCTCCTCAAGCTCCTCCATAAGCTAGTGTTGGTTTGCATTGGGATGTCTAACAAAGTGACCCAAGACTATCTTTTATAGTCTCATGATGTCTTGCGACCAATTTTCAATTAAGCAGCTTTTTTTTGTAAAACATTGACAATCGTTGAGTTTTAAAAAACTCATCGCTAATTTTAACTAGCTTTTGCTTTATTTTTAAATTATCACAAAAGATAGGTTTTGACTTGCTTTTCCACTATCTGACCACCTGATGAATGATCTAAAAACATTTTTATGACTTCCAAGCTAAGAGCTATCAAATGAGATAAAAACCCTAAATTAACAAAAATTAGGGTTATAGTTTTCTCCCAAATTTGATCTCTGATGACTTCATGTCATATACCATTAGAAAGCTCTCTTCAAGCTCTACAAGATAGGATCATAAAATGTTTACCCAAATTTTGTGCCAAAAATACTGAGTACCAAAATTAGCGTTTCTGCCCTAATAGGATTTTGGACTAATGTGACATTGTTTTCCAACAATCCCCCCTGCAATGTCATATTGGTACAAACTGAACTGGATATGCAACTTCATTCACCTTTAAAGTGACATAAGCTTCAAACTTGTCCTCCAAGATTGATCTTCAAACTTTTTGTTCAAAGTCTTCTTCAAAACTGAATTTGAACTTCTTCAAACTTAAAAAAACTGAATTTTCTGAATATGAACGATAATACCTGAGAAAATATGCAAAATGGATATCCAATAGTGTTAGCATACATCAAGCAATCACTGCTTGATAACATATGTAGCATGACTTGACTCGGAATCTGATATCTCCTATCTTCTCAAACTTGTAAGCATAGACTAGGATCCACACATTTGCATTTACCTTACAAAGGGTTTCTCAACGTATTTTTGCTATGTCATATAAATACACTAAACTGAATCAGAAACTAAATCCATCCTGGGACTTGTGACTGACAACAACTTAGTGTATTATGAACACTAGCTGGTTCATCTCTGACTATACTCAACTCAACTCATTCAACTCTCATGAGTCTCACCAAAATTTCATAAGTATGATGTCATCTTGTCTTCATCTTTGTTCTTCATACCTGTTTCCTTCAGAGTCAGGTATAATCATATATGTGTGCACGTCATAAGTAACATACCTCTGAAATATCAAGCTTCTCTTCAATAGAACTCTGGAACTTTCTCCCGAATAGGATCACCTAACAGGAACCTTCTCCAGACATTCTCCTTCTTCCTTCTTCTTTTAAAGCTAGATAATAAAGAGAAATTGACAAAGGAAATATAGGAATATCTGTAGGTATGATTCTGCATCCTTTCACATATGGCTGAAAATAAGTCTTCATGTTTCATCACCCCCTTGGATGATTTAACACTAGTATCCAAATTCCTTTAGAGTACATGAGACTTTATGAAATCTCTGACGTCTTCCTTCTTTCAATAAATCTGATCTTCAGTGATCAATACCTATATCTGAAAACAAAATATCTGAACCCTTTTGTTAGCACTGTACACATGCCAATAGCTTTCCCTATCATTCCTCAACTTTCCAAAATCCAGAATAAGGTTAGCTGATTTAAAACCCTTTGCTGAAAGCGTTTTAGGATTCATAATTTTCTGCAACATAATAAGTATCTTCTTCTATTTCTCTGCAACACTAATCTGATAGAATCTGAATCTATGACTTACTTCTTCCAATGTTAAGAACTTAACAAACAAAGGATAGACATCTGACTCAAAAATACTCAAGGTATTCAAGATCATACAAGATCTATCAAGATCTTACAAGATCTCTCCAACAAAATACCTGTGTAGAATCTGCTCTCATCAAACCTTCATGACTGAATGTTTGATTTGCAACCTAAATGTCTCTAAGTATCCATGCTTCTTACATAAATTTGTAACACTCTTCTTCAACTAGATCCTTTCCAAGAATCTGCAACTCCTACTTGAAACACAAATGGACAAACTCTCACCTTGAGAACTCCAAAAATTGCAAGTTGATACTTCATATCTTCATATTCTTCCCGGGTGAAATGTGATAGTATCTGCTTGACTTTCTTTTGGCTAACTCCACTTATCAATCAAGTGATAGGATCTGAGGGAACACCTTTCTGAATACAAGCATGTATCCAAAAGTCAAGACTATCATAGAAAGTAGATTCTCCATCTGATTTGTACATCACAAAATCTGAAATTTTCTAAATTTTCTTGAAAATACTTAATTTTTTGAATTTTCTAAAAATATTGAAATTCTGAATTTTTTCTGAAAATACTGAGATTCTAAAAATACTGAATTTTTTGAGTTTTCATCTTGAAAAATCTTAATTTTCTGAGTATACTGAATATGAGGTAACTTTTCCAAACAAAAAAAAAAACTCACTCCAAGTCTCCAACATCTGTTATAAATACTCTTTTACCTCAAGAGTTAGATAAAGAAGAGTTATACTTGTCTGTAACTTGTCATATACCAAGTAGCTCTAAATTGACACTCCAAGAATTCTTTGAGGGAACATATAAGCTGCCTGCTCAAAATCTTCAACTTATACATAACACATACACATATGAGTTAAAACATATAAGTTGTCTCAGATATCTGTTGCTTTTCTTTCTCTCAATGTAATTCTTTGTCAAAACCTACTAAAACATGGCCAATTATAATGCAAAACAAGAAGCTGCTTCTTCTTTAAACTATCTTTTTCACACAAGATGTTCTCGTAGACTTGTCTTTGGATGTAGAGGATAAAAGTAAGAAAAGCATATGGAAAATATAAGAGAAAAGGAAGTCTTAATTTCCCTTTGGAATTATTGGACTTTCTTCTTCTACATCTTTCTTCCACCTAATGATGTTAACATCTTGAAACTTCTCTTCCATACCTTTTTTTCTCTTCATCTTGAAGTAGGAAGCACTCTTAACTTCTTCAAATGAATTTTTCTCTTCCTCTAGTGCTAAGAGTAAGAGACAAAACAAACATGGTATATAAATGGAAGTGAACAGAAGATAAAACATGCTTCTACCATCTCAGCTCCATCTCCTCATATGCTGAATACTGAATTACCTCTCTAGGTACAAAATTTGATCAACAAAACTTTCAACCCTGTTGTTGCAGAGCTAAGAAGAGCAAAAGGCAGAGAAAAAGATGGGCCCCAAAATTTTTCTGATTTGGACTTTTTATTTTTGTATCATAGCCATTTTGTAACATATTTTCCGATGTAAATGCACTAGAGGAGTCCTCTAGATGCATACCCATGGAGATTAGTAGCTCACCCATATAAATTAGTAGGAAATTAACCTTTTCGTGAATAAAATGCCGGTCTCTTGTGTGAAATGACCATTTTTAGGGCACATGTATATAAGTCAATTTGTGACTCTTTGTAGACTTTTTGCCATTGTGAGAATCAAGAGCATAGAATTTCGAATTTGTGTCTTTTCCTCTCTGTATCATCTTCTTTGTGAGCTTATGTGCATGTGTGATGCTTGAAAAGAGGGTTTGGAAGTGTTGTCTATCCATGAAAGTGCTTGTTTGCTACTGTTAAGGTGTGTGTGTGAAGTGTAGGAAGTGCTAAAGTGTAGGAAGGTCATTCCCATGACTCAGTATTTTGCTCATAACTTGAAGTAGAAGTGCCAAAATTGAGTGAGAAAACCACCATTGGATGCGTCTTCTTGAGAACTTCAAAATGAACCCATATTTTCTATATTCAGAGTTCGGAGCTGAGAGAAAAGCTTGATTTACTGTTGGCTACTGCTCCAAGTATCGTGGCATCTCCACAGATTCTTCACACTTGTTTGAAATAGGCTTGGACTTGTTTGCACTCTTTGGAAAGCTCATTTGCATTGATCATCATTTGAATGCATGTCTTCATACACTCGGCTAGGTTTTGATACTCCTCGGATTGATAAATAAAGCGTGAATCCCCACTATATGCACTTGAGGGGGATTGAGGTATAGTCTCTTTCTCCACAAGTCCCTAGGTTGGTGCTTAGGTACACACGTTTTTGGCGCCGCTGCCGGGAAAACTCGAATCAAACCGAGGCATTTGTGTGATGGTAAGTATCTCTTAGCATTGAAGCGAGTAGAGGAGTTGTGAATTTCTCTTCTTTGGTAAGTCACACTCATCTGCACTTACTACTTCTCGCTCTTGGAGGGTGTGTAGTGAGTTGATAGTCGAGGGAAGTGAGTGAAGTGAGTAGAGTAGG
Source organism: Ceratopteris richardii (assembly GCA_020310875.1). NCBI lineage: Eukaryota > Viridiplantae > Streptophyta > Polypodiopsida > Polypodiales > Pteridaceae > Ceratopteris > Ceratopteris richardii. The sequence continues at coordinate 104,848,075 of CM035428.1, read as the reverse complement.
AGGAAGAAGGGAGTAGTTAGGAAGTTAGAGTAGCCATCACCCTTGGTCTTGTTAAGTCTTTGTAGTTAGGAGAAATTTTCAAAAAGTATAAAAACCAAAAATTGTCTTTTTCACGTCACTTGTCTCCAAGAAAGTATCGTGAGAGCTAGCAGTCGAATATCGTGTTCTGAGATCAGGGAGATTGGGGCCGTGCAGAGCAAGTGAGAGTGATAGAAGAGCTGAAAAATAGCTTCCAAGGTGAGCACATCAATCTTTTGCTCATAACATCCTTTCAAATCAAGCATTTCAATAAAACGACCTGCGGCAAGTATCGTGAGGGTCCTCCCGGGGTAAAGGAAGTTCATTTTTGTGATATAGACTGAGGGGAGATGGTAGATGAACTCTAGGAACATTTGTATGCAATTAAAATCCAAAAACACTAGCTAAAAAATTGAAAAAAATGTCAAGTATCATGTTCTCCTGCGGTTGAGATATCGCGATACCTAGATATCGTGAACTCCTGTGGTCTAATATCGCGACACTTGCAATGGTCACATATCGTGTATTGCTGAGAAACACTCATGATACTAGGTAGATATCGTGTATTGTGTATCGTGAACTTCTGATCGCGATACCTATCCTGTATCGTGTATCGTGGAGTTAGCTTTCATGATACCCGGCAGATATCGAGTATCGTCAGAAAATTTCTCGTGATATTGGACACATATCGAGTATCATAGAGACCTAAAAATGATATTTGACTAATATCAAATATCGTGGTAATTCCAAGTATCGTGTATCGTGATTTTTTTGCGATACCTGCCCAATATTGTGTATCGTGATTTTTTCACGATACCTGCCCAATATCGTGTATCAGGACTTTAACAAAGCATCAAGTATCATGTGTCGGGCTCTAGCCTCATATCGAGTATCGTGTATCGTGGGATTACCTCTTGGCGATAGCTGTGCAATATCGAGTATCGCGAGGGTCCTTCCGCGATAGTTGTTGGATATCGAGTATCGTGGTATTGTCCAGTCGGTTAAGTATCGAGTATCGTGACTTTGTACAGTGAGTTTAAATATCGACTATTGTGGAATCCTGAGTGTCGAGTATCGTGGCATACTCTTTTGGGTTGAATATCGTGTATCGTGGATTCAGAGAGAGTTTCTCAATCAATCAAGTAATTCCTATAAATTGGGATCTGAGCAAAGAACATTGGAAGCTAGGAGTTGGCTACAACGAGATGAGAATTTTTAAGTGAATGAACCTAAGGTCTAGAAGAACCCTAGGAAGCCGAAGAAGTGTAATTTCTTCTGTAGGAAGTGTAGCCGAACCAAGTAGCCGTTCACATTACTCTGAAACCTCGAGTGAGTCTGAAGAAGAAATTCCCATGGCTTTAGAGGATATGAAGAGTTTTGTACCAATGATTGACATGATGTCAATTATTGAGGGTGAATATCAGACATCTTTAGAATATGTGAACACCAACTAACATGGGATACCTATCTACCTAGATGGTCTAAACCGATAAGTGGCCAAACTAAAGAAAGCTACATATGCTTACATAGTACCTAGGCGAGCAGTTAAATATGTAGGAGGGTTCTATATGGACAAAAGAGATATTCAGTATGTCGTTACGGAACATCCTAAAAGCATGAACGAACAAGGGGAAGAAGGTAATTCTCACAACCTTAATGAAGAGGGGCATGAAGAGCAGGTGACCACCCCTAGAGGGAGATCCATGGTTGTTAGGGTTTGGAGAGGAGACCTAGTTCCCCAAGATGATTCCCTAATGGATGTCTATTTGATCAATGGGATGGAACATCTCCTCAGAGCCCACTCTTCGTTATGGGAAGTGGCCAATAACCCAGTCACCATCTATGAGTTACAAGATCCTGAACTTCCCACAATTATCACATATTTAGATAAAAACCAAAGGAGGTACTGGCCTCTAACCGAGTTAGAAAGAGTGGGATTGAAATATCAGAACATCCCAGTGTTCCCTCCTAGGGATCAAGCTACTACTTCTCAGAACCCCCAAGGAACTTTTCAAGATAATTCATATCAACATTCTGGACAGACACAACAAACACATATACCGGTCAGATCACATGTGCAGTTTGCTATGCCGGGCAATAACCCTAACTATTGGCCTCAACCACCAGTTGAACCAAGGAATAGAATCCCTGTCCCAGATAGACCACATGTAGTAAGAGGACCTGGTATACCGATAGGAAGACCAGTTTTTCCTGTGATGCCTAGACCACCTGAAGCAGGATAAAGATTAAGACCTGTTCAAGTTGCTAAATGCATGAGAAACCATTATGATGGCTCTAGCAAACCTTACAATCATATAGCTGAATTCAAGCAAGTAATCAGAGCCGAACAAGTGGAAGATTTTTTGATTCAATATGAATCCTTTGGTCTAACTCTGACTGATACAACTTTAGCTTGGTTCCAACTATTAGACCCTAATAATTTTCAAAACATGGAACAAGTCTATCAAGAATTGATTGAAGAGTTCACCAAATCTGGGATTAAAAACAAATCTTCCTCATTGATCCATAGTTTTAAGCAAGCTCCTACGGAATCAATGAGATTGGCAGCAAGAAGATTTCAGCAGTATGTGGATAGATGCCCAGTTGAAGACAGACCCACTCAAAACAAGATGGTCTCATTATTTTTGGAAGGATTTGTGAATGGATCATTGAGATCTCTGGTACATGTGAAAAGAGTTCAAACTTTGCAAGAATGTATGAAAGAATGTATTGACCTAGAGGACAATCTAGCAGAAGACTTGAAAATACCTCAAGCTAGTGTGGAAAGTGAAGATTCCTCTAGTAGCATGTCAAACTCTAAGAACAATGTAGAGGAAATAGTTGATTTAGTAGCAAAGAAATTGAATGTTCAAGGGCCAAGGAACTACCCCAACAACCCAATGAGAGTACCCATGCTTAGAAGGTGTGTGCATTCTGGAGGTGATCATCCTTCTCATTTGTGCACTAGAGGAGTAGTCCCACCACCTGCTTATGCTTACAATAGACCACCCCTCCCGGGCCCTCTACAATATTGTAGCATAGAGCAAAGATACACAAATCATAGTAGAGAAAACTATCCTTACAATTGGTAGTCAAAACCAGTACAACCTCTCATGAGACTTTATGGATACTATCCGAGAGATCAAGGAGGTGAAGCCTTTAGATATCCCACATATCAGCAACATGCACCAACACCACGACCTTATGCTTATCAAGGTTACACTCAACCACAAACGGTGTTAGGACAACAACCACCCCACACTCAGAATGTTGTCCCAATGAAAATAGCTCAACCTGAAGAAAACCCCGAGAGAGCAATAGTTCCAGCCATGCCCTTGGCTAGTAACGAACTGTACGACTCATCGTATGACCATAGTCAAGGAAATTACTCTGCTTATGAGAGCTCTATAATGGAATATGGACAATCTTACGAACCATATGCATATGGCATGGAAGGACCAGATAGTTCTTATGGATATGAGCAAGATTATGTGTCATTAATGTATACTGATCCCAGAGCACCCATACCCTCTCGACCTATGAATAGACTACCTGCACCTAGAGGACCATGTTAGAGATGCGGAGGTGATCATTTTATCTGAGAATGTACATTACCAAACCCACCACCACCACATCGAGTTTGGGAAGGATACTGTAGTGATTGTGGTAAAGAACACCTTTTCAGAGATTGCCCCAAGAACCCCAACAAGGTTAACTTCAACGTGCAGATCGACGTGATAGAAGTAATAGAGTCATCCGGGAGTGATAAGGAGTACACAGTGCCATTGAAAGCAATAACAAGAGCTAAAGCTAGAGAGACCCCATAAAAAACTAGAGAGAATGATCGAGTTGACAGAGAAGTGAATATACCTACACCTCAAATAATTGAAGACTTGGAAGAGGTGGGGATAAGTATCACAAGTAAATGAACACAAAGATGGAAGAATCGTAGAGACAGGATGAAGGAAAAGAAACTACAACAAAAGAAGGAGAATGAAAAGAATGAACAAGGTAAAAAAGAAAGACAGAAACTTGAAGGAGAAAATCAGAAGGGAAATTATAAAAAAGAAGAGGTAGGATCAATGTTAGCAGATCCCATGCCAGAAGAGTTAGCCATGTGGATTCAGGCGTACCAAGCACGAATAAGAGCAGGAACAACCATTCATCAACACAAAAAAGAATACCCTAGAGGTGACTTAGAGAAAGAAAGGTTGGAGATATGCAAGAAATTAATTGAAGTAGCTCAACAAACCCTAGAAAAACCTGTTCTTCAATTGCCCAATTCACGAATTCTCAAAAAAGTGTTCCAAGAGTGTGTCATCCCTAATGATCCTGAGAAAGGAAAAGAAGGTGAGACACGTGATGGAAATTACTACGAGGATAAAAGAGAAGGATCCGTTGTCCTCGAAGTAGACGGGGAATGGCCTAAAGACTTGTGGGCAAGAGTTCGAGAAGATAGATGGAAGAAAGTGGAAGGAATTGAACCACCCTTTGAGGAGCTAGAAGTAGAAGGTGAATTGGAAGACTCAATACCTGAGCTGAATTCAGAAGGATTATTACAATTTGATAAGAGCGACAAGGAGGATGACAGTGTGAAGGCTTTGCCAAAATACATAGGGGAATACGAACATAATTTTGAATTATACTGCATTCCCTCAATGAGAAAAAAAGAGCAGAACCCATCAATCCAAACATCGGACATTATACAACATCTTAGAAAGGTAAAAATCCCTTGTACTCTGACATTGGAAGAGTTTTTGAAGATAAAACCACATTTAAAGGAGAAGCTAACCAGTCAATTGGAAACGAAGTCTGAAGAGAAGGAGATGCCTGATGAAGTGACCACAGTCAAAATCCCAGTCGATAAGGTTGGAGACTTCAGCAAGGGAGATGAAGGAAACACATGCCTTCCAATTACTTATAGGGGTTACACCACTAAAGCTATCTTAGATTCTGGAGCTGGAGTAGGAATCCTGACTAAAGAAATATGGGAGAAATGGGGAAAACCAGCTTTAAGACCAACACGCATGAAGATACAAATGGCAGAGGGACACACTGAGCGACCCTTGGGATTATTGGAAAGAGTAACTTTTACCACCTGTGGAGTTGAATTCGAGCACACCTTAGCGATCTGTCAATTTGAAAGGGCTAGCAACTATGAAATGATACTTGGAAGACCCTTCATGAGGCAGCTGAAGGTAGTGCAAGTTTAGGGAAAAGATGCACTATACTTACAACACGAAGGAACCACGGCCAGAATAAATCTCCACACATACACGTATCAAGATGTTCCCGCCTTGCAATGGAATCAGATTCATAAGGAGGAGGACGAGCAGTCGATTCACAATATAGGTTCAAGTGACCAATCATGGATGAACGAAGACAGTCATCTATGGATATGCCAAACCGCAAAAAAGGAAGAGGAAAGAAGGAAAGGATGGCAGCAAAGGCAAGGAGTTGCTTGGTCTGTACAAGATCCAGCTTACATGCCTCAAATATTCCTAGATGAAGAATTCGAACCTCATGGTTGGATGGAGATATTAGCCACTCTTGATGTGTGTGTAAACAAAGAAGTGATAACCATGAATGAATGCATTGACGAGGAAGGATATGACATAAGCCTATACGTGGTGGTCCTTCAAGAGGCTGAAGAAGGAGAAGTAATTGAAAAAGAATGGAAGGAGGATTATGAGAGCATTGAAATGGAGCAGGAATAAATGGAAACATAAAGTGGAAATCAAAGAGTAAGTGTCATAACTAATGAATTAAATCAAGAAAGGACACATGAAGAAGAGCTTGGATTAGATAAAGAAAAAGATGACGGAGAAAACAAGCCTCAAGATCAATTTGAAGTGCCTGCCCACTTCAAAAATTATGAAGTAGAAGAGAGGAAAATTGATATCCGAATCCCAAAACGAGAAGCACAACCAGGAATAGCATATGACAACAAAGAACAGACCAAGAAAATAGTAGTAACCTTGGAGGAAGTAGAAGAGCGATGTACCTTTATAGGACAAGATGTCTCAATGGAAGAAGAACAAGAGTTAATACAACTCATAAGAGAATATAGGAATGTCTTTGCTTGGACATATAAGGATTTGAAAGGAGTAGATCCTTCTATTTGCGCCCATAGAATCCCTATGAAATCAGAAGTCAAACCTTCCAAACAAAGACCATACACTTATAACGATGTTTACTCACCAAAAATTAAGGAGGAAATAGATAAGTTGCTAGATGCTAGGTTCATTTATGAGATCGAACACATGGAATGGGTGTCACCTTTGGTGGTCGTACCAAAAAAGAATGGCAAGTTAAGGGTATGCATTGATTTGAAAAAGGTAAATGCTGCCACCATAAGAGATAGTTACGCATTACCCATCACTAATCATCTTTTGGAAAGAGTGGCAGGGAAGGAAGTTTATAGTTTTCTACACGGATTTTCAGGGTATAATCAAGTAGCGATTGCTCCTGAGGACCAACATAAAACAACCTTTGCAACTGAATGGAGAGTGTATGCCTTTAGGGTTATGCCTTTTGGTCTAACCAATGCCCCAGCCACTTTCCAAAGATTTATGTGCCATGTATTCAAGGAGTTCTTGAGGAAGAGCATGGAGGTATACATGGATGATTTATGCACTTATTCAGCTATACGATCAGAACATATCCCGAAACTAGGAAAGATTTTTGCCAAATGTCAACAATATAGAGTATGCCTCAACCTAGAAAAGTGTGTCTTCATGGTTGGACAAGGAAAGATATTAGGACACATTGTCTCTAAAAATGGAATTTCCACAGATGAAGACAAGATCAAAGTGATTCTGGATTTGCCGAGACCGAAGACTGCTAAAGAAGTGCAAGCATTTATGGGACACTGCAGATATTACAGTAGATTTATACACATGTATGCCATAATTGCTAGACCTCTTTATGCATTATTGTCTCAGTTTAATTGGACAGAAGAATGTGAAAAGGCCTTTAACAAATTAAAGATTCAATTGAGTTCAGCACCAATCCTTCGAGTACCTAATTGGAACAAACCATTTCACATTCACGTAGATGCTTCCAAGTTTGCCATTGGTTGCATCTTAGCTCAATCCGCGAATACAGGGAAGTTAGACCACCCTATAGCCTATGCCAGAAGACAATTGAATCAAGCGGAGTGGAATTATACCACGATTGAGAGAGAGGGTTTAGGGATGGTGTACGCAATGAAGAAGTTTCGACACTACTTTTGGCAAACAAATTCAAATTCTTCATCGATCATCAAGCTCTATTTTACTTAGTCAATAAACCTTGTAATACGGGATGACTAGTACGATGGTTTCTATTGTTAATGGAATTTGATTTTGAAGTAGTAGTCAAGAAAGGGAATACGCACATTAGAGCAGATCACTTATCGCGAATGACACATGGAGAACCCCCCATAGGAGTCCCGGATGATCTGCCAGACACTTACCTTTTTAATCTCGAAGTGTCCACAATGGGCAGAAAAGTTGATCCCTATCCTCACTTATGGACCTAAACATGGGATCACACCAAACAGAAACCAAGACCTATGGAAGACAAAAAACCTCCATATCATTGCTGGAAGTTTATATCACCAAGACTCAAGTGGATTACTCATGAGATGCGTGGAAGAAGAGGAACAAGAAATGTGGCTTCAAAAAGCACATGTAAATCAATGGAAAACTCATTTAAATGCGAACGGAACATGGCAAACACTGAAGAGATTAGGCATATATTGGCCAACCGTGCAGAGGGATACACATAACTATGTATCAGCCTGCCCAACTTGTCAAGAACGAAATCCAGAAGAGAAATCTACTCTATGCTACTCCACAGTAGCACCAAGATGGAGCATGCCTCTGGTGAAATTCTTGAAGACCCAAGAGTACCCAGAAGGAGCCACTCTAGCAAGGAAACATGCACTCACAGAACAAAGGAAAGACTATGTTCTTATAGGAAAATAGATCTTCAAGCGAGGCAGAGACAATCATTTACGAATGTGCATTCATGAAGATCAATATCTTGCTGTGTTAGAGATGGCACATACAGGAGCTGCAGGAGGATATTTTTCTACAGATAAAACTGCAAAAATGATTCTCTTTGCAAGAATGTGGTGGCCAACTCTACATCAAGATGCAGCCACATATGTTCAACGATGTGATACCTACCAACGAACAATATCCTATTAGAAGAGATGAAATGCCGCTGAAACCCATGATGACTGCTAGAGCCTTTACTAAATGGGGAATAGACTTCATAGGACCTATTAACCCACCAGCTAAAGGATCCCATGCCGAGTACATAATCGTAGCCACAGACTATTTGACCAAATGGGTTGAAGCCAAAGCAACCAAGAAAAATGATGCAAGCAAAGACTATGGCCAAGTTTCTCTTTGAGAACGTATTCACTAGATTTGGGTTGCCTATAGAAATTGTGAGTGATAGAGGCACCCACTTTGTGAATGAAGTGATAGAGGCCCTACTGAATGAATTCTTGGTAATTCATAAGAAATCAGCCCCATATCACCCACAAGCCAATGGATAGGCCAAAAGTTCTTACAAAATCTTGTGTGTAGTCCTCACTAAAATTGTTAACAATGGTAGATTTGATTGGGATAAGCAATTATATCATGCTTTATGGGCATTCCGAGTAGCCTACAAAACAGCCATAGGAACCACTCCTTTTAACTTAGTGTGCGGATAGAATGCTACCTTTTCAATTGATTTCTTAGTACCCACTCTCAAAGTAGCAACAACGTACGAGTGGACTGGACATGAATTATCAGTCCAATTGGATCAAATAGAAAGGTTACACGAAACAAGGTTACAAGCGGTAGCAGGGATTTATGCTGCTAAAAGGCAACAGAAGGCATATTTTGATGCTCATATTAAAAACAAAAACCTAAAGGAAGGAGATTTAGTTTTGGTCTATACTTTGAAACAACACGCGAAGAAACTGCGAAAAAGAGGATATGGCCCATTGATCATCAATCGTATATCTACCAGCGGAGCCATCAGCTTAGCAACCCTAGATGGAGAAGTATTGCCAAACTATATCAGTGGTTGTCAAGTAAAAAAATATTTAGAGCCATTGACAGAAGAGATAATGTTACGTCTAATAATGGGTAAAAATAGGTGCAAAGAGGAAGAAAGAATACGAGAAGAAGCTAGACAAGAAGCGCTAGAACGAATCAAGAAACAAAAGGAGTGGATGAGAGAGAGAGAGAGAGACGAGAGATATCGACAAGGAGAGGAACTTATCCCAATGGCTAACTTTAGAGCCTCTGAAAACATAGGACAACAAATAAAACAACCTTATTTGAACTTGGGTGCTGGAACAGAAGAGTACCACTTAGTGGACGCTCTCATTGACACAAGAACAACCATAAGCTGTATCAAATTTTTGTTGACTTAGAAACTCAAAGAAGAATTACGCCCATCTAAAGCACAACTGATTGGAATAGGAGGAAAACTTACTAAATGTATAGGCGAGATTACCTTACCTCTACATCTCGGAAACAACACGGTGGAACAAAAACTTGTAGTATGTCATGATCAGGACTTATTAGAAGAGCTCGTGTTAGGTTAAGATTGGATATACAAATATGAAGTGACTTTTCAATTGGACCTAGGATACATCTCGGCCAAGATAGGACATTGTGAGGTATTCAACATGTTAGACAAACGACCGATCAAAGTCAAATGTATAGATCTGAGAGATCATTTAAACGAGCACGATGATGAATGTATGTTCACTCACACTAAGGAAACCCCACCATCAAGTAATCCATGTGAGAATGCACCAAATCTTGCTTTCACACAATCTCCTAGCCCAGTAAATCCCCTAATTAGTATCTTAGCCAATAAAAGCCTCAGTGAGGAACCAAGCACAAGAGGGACTAGTGAGAAAGACTATAAAAAACCTGCACTCATTAGAATATACTCCATTCCTTACACTAGACAGGCTTGGATCAGAAAGGATCAAGTGACATCATATCTTCAACAAAAGAACTACTCTCGACATCAGAAGGAACAACAGAACAAGAATGCAAGTCACATTGGACACCTAGGCCCACAAAGGATTGCTAGAGTATGGATTCTGAAGAAGGTGATAGCCACATAGCCAGCCCGAACGCAAATATTGATTCCCAAGTCATGTGCACAAGTGACCATCATCAAAAAGGACAAGTCAAGATACAAGGAGAATCAGTACGATCTAAAGGCAAAACAATAAAAGATAAAAAACTACAAGATAGAGCAGGAACCTCGACACACAACAAAAATCATTCAAAGATTCAAACGACAGACAAAGCAAAAGTACAACATGAGAAGCACTACATTCACCAGGAGTGCTGGGAATACAGTCTGTCCCAGTGGAGTAAAGCGGATTTGGATGCCGACAGAGAAAACAATCTGTACACATCAATCAAATAATTCGAATTGCACACATTTGGAGTCACAAGAATCCAAAGTATGCATAACAAGGCCACATTACAAGGCCAAGCATTCAGCACAATCTCCTTCTACTTCAGAATAGTGAAGCACATTTCCCTCTTGGGAAATAGGAGAGCACTTGTAAAATAATCCAAAAGAAAATAACTAATGATTCAATAACTGCTTCGGCTATTAACTAACATTTCTGTTTTCTTTCAGACACAAACATTAAAAATATAAATAAGTATGAAAAAATCCGAGGTATTACCTTTCTCACACCCACAGGGAAGGGACGACACAATCCACTCGGAGAGTTGCCAAATTTATGAAGGATAAGTGAAGGATGATTCTTGATGCTAGCTTACCACTGATTACTGGTATGCATTGAGTGCAGATGGCATCCTCTAATTCCGAGGCTATGCAAGAGGAAGAGATCCTTCTTCTTCCCATGGAATCAATTACGAAGGCAAGAGGTCATTGGTTTCTTGATGATCAACCAGTGTCAGAACTTCTTTTCATGGCTACCATCAAGATCATGGATAGAGATCACTACTTTCCTATCATGTCCCAAGATTTCCAGACTATAGTACAAGGATTACCGTGCATGATGGATGTATGGAAAAGAGCTGGCATTGATGAATTCTTACAACTGCCCATATATTTGCTAGATTTTCAGAGATGCACACAGGTGATGAATACACTACAATTTGCATCAGACAAGCCATCAATCCTAGAAGCAAGAGTGCTCGACAAAGTTGGTACATGGAAAACAATTAGATTCACTCATGAGCTAATCAACAGAGCTTTTGGATGGAATCAAGATGGCCTCACCAATGTCAAAGATGAATGTCACGACCCAAAAAAGAGAACCTTTTTGGAAATCAACAGAACCAATATTGAAGACTTTGTTCGATTGGTACACCGACATTTTTGTTTTCCTAGTATGCATAGATACACAACACCTCAGAAAATTGTCATGCAATTACTTTCCCATGCAATGAGGCAAGTGGGAAATCAAGTAAATATGACTCCGTATATTCAAGTTCACCTGTTTGAAGGTAAGAAAAAGTGGGGTCAGAAAAAGTTTTTGAATGGAAGTTCAGCATTGACCTTGTTGATTTATGAGGCACTTGGAATGAATGAGTGCTTACGATTGATGCCCACTTCAACAAAGATCGCAAAATATGCAAAGTCAGCAACGGTTCCAAAGAAAAAGAAAACAGTCATCTCCATTGAAGAAGTGGGAACCAGTTCAAAGAAACCCATGAGAGGGACTAAACGCATTAGAGAGGAAGAAGCTCAAGAGACACCACAATCAAAGAGGACCCATACATTGCCAAAAATTCCTTTGCCACAACAACCGATCACAAAAAGGGACCTCTCCGCAGCTCTAGAAGAAACACATCTGTATATGCAGGGCAAAGTGAACTTGAATGTTCAAGGTCATCAATACAGACAGGCAAGCCAAGGAAAGCAACAAAATAATAAGGAACATACCCTTGAACAAATTGCCAGATATAAAGAACTGGGATTAGAAAATTCGAGCTCTATGAGGAATCTAGCCCTGAGAAAGACACATTAGACACTGACATAAGAACAGAAACGAACAATGAAGAATGGACAGAGATAAATCAGATCAAGGTCACACTTGACAATCAACAGTCACATGCAAGGAACGAAGAAGCATCCACTAAACCAGTACACATTATTCAATTGAATGATCAGTCCAAAATCAGCATCAAGGAAGCTCCAATCACAAATAAAGATGCAGTGCCACTTGTCAAAGAGGAAATACAAACCCACATGGACAAACAAGGGGTGTACCACAAAATAAAGAGCGAATTGTGATAGAAGTACCTGATGATACGCCACAAGGCAAGATTGAACACAGGGAGGCTGAGCCAAGGATACAACTCCATATTTGGCAGCCCCATGATACTACATTACATGTGGCTCAAGGGAAGGATGTCACCACGGGTGAAGAACCTAGCATCCCTACCACATGGTTAAATGTTGATGTTACTCAATTAAAACTTGTAGTCAAACAAATGATACAAATGGCCATGGATACGCAACAACAAATGATGGACACGGATGCAGATTACGACAAGGCCATGCGAGAAAGGAATCAATTTCACATAATGAGTGAGCAATTGACTGCACATCTGATTCAGGCCCAACTAGATGTTTCAGCAAAAGAAAAAGAACTACTCGACATCAAAGGACAATGCACTACATTAATGAAGTAGAATCATCAGCTCTAGGAACAACTGACGGACTTACAAAAATAACATGAAGCTAGTGAAGTAGACAAAGAGAGAATGAAAGCTAGAAGCAACCTGCTAGAAACTCAGCTAAAAGTATATATGGACGAAAAGGACAATCTACACAACCAGAATAAAGAGCTGATGAGAGCACTACTTTATGATCAACCGGTCAAAAAACAAGAGCCAACAATAACTGACCAAAAAGAATTGATGGACCAAATAGCAAACTATGCTGATTTGCTGAAAAAAGAACAAGCTCTCATAAAAGAATGGGAAAGCAGGTACATCAATGAAACAAATGAGCTTAAAATGCAACTACAAAATAAAAATTCCAAACTCATAGTGAGCTACAGCGAAAATGTAGAACAAGTAGCAGAAATGGGTAATGAGGTGCTTGCAGCCAAAGAGGCACTCAGGGCAGCTATGCAAGAAGTTAATGAAAAGAATGAACGCATTGCACAATTAGAAACTAAAGCAAAAGAGAAAGTATCCATCGAGACACCAGTAGAGCCACGACCAAAGAGTCCTATTGAGGAGGTAGAGGTACGTCCTCTATCTCCCCCGATCTATAATTCTCCCAATAAAAGAGCAGATGGCAGAACCATGTGATGATCATCCCATGCCATATACTGCAGAAATAGGTCAAAAGGAACGGGCACTATTGGTGTCCTGATTGACAGAAAATCTTGAAAATGAAGTGGTCAAAGTTATGAAAGAGGCCAAAATAAAAGGGAAAGATCTGGATGCGATCATCAAGCCTTTCAACATTCCTTACGGACTATTGAAAGAGAAAACAAGGCAATACATAAAGAAGATCACATAGAAGGATCCAGATGAGCAACTGTACTTCAAAGATAATACATTCAATTATACTCAAGAGGAATTTGAAGCTGCACAACCTGTATGGCAAAGAAAATTTTTAGAGAAAAATCCTACTTTGCAGGTGCACTAGCAAGCGGCACCGTATTTATTACAGGTAAACCCTTCATTTTGCCCAACACCCCGTCACAGAGAAATAAGAGAATTTTTGGACATGTAAAAGAATGGTGTGATCAATAAACAATGGCTGAATTATCCGCTACTTCCAAGTCCACATCATAATTATTTATCGACGGAGGATTACATGGTAAAAACCATTGAATTTTGGCTGCATTGTTATGCAACAGTCCCCGATTTAACTATCAAGATGATGAATAAAATCCTCAGCATGATACTTACAGTGTTGAAGGTGTTTAAGCACGCGGCTTATATGTTTTTAAATTTCATTGGTATTAATCAAGGCACATATATCCTCATTTTTGATCTGTCTATTATGCCCAACCGACCCACAATAATAGCATATTATTCTAGGCTTATGTTTTCACCAAGTACATATATGCAAACCTTCGAGGAAGCCTTTTTCATAGGGTTTTTTGAAATTGATTCGGAAATTTTCTTAAAGATGTCATCCAACTTGAATGCCAAATTAGTAGCATATGAACTAAGCTTCTTTGCTGATCACAGACAGCCACCACATGACGGTGTGAAAGCAGAACAGTGGAAGCAACTTATGATACGTGAAGCTAATCTGTTAAATGAGACAGAGCAAAAAGTTTACAGAACATACTCCCGCCAACTTCCAAATCCTGTTGGGGACGACAAAGTTCAGGAGGGGGGCAGTGTTGAGGGAGAGTCCAACAAAAAGAAGAAAAGAAGAAGACGAAGAAAGAAGCTTCACTGAAAAGATTATAAATAAAGATATATCTCTGCAAGAAGCCCCGCAAGGCACGCAATACCCATCTCTGCACAGAGCCGTGCAGGGGCACACATCAAGGAACAACACGTAGGAGGGAAGGACGGACCAGGGCCACGAAGTATCCATGAAGAAGTGCAAGAAGATATCCTGTGGATCCAGAACCACAAGAAGGTGCTTCAACCTCTTGATCTTCGGAAGGTCCATATCGAAGGTTGAAGAACCACACCTTCATACTTTCCACTTGTAGCCTGTGTGGCAACCCGACTTAACACAGCAACCCAGATTTTAAGAGGTTATTGGTGAGCTAGACTACAAATCTCAGGTATTCCATCTCCATGGGTTGCATACGGAGAAAAGAGAGGAAGAGGCCATGACCAATACAACAGGTCCCGAGTTATGATCAGTTCCTTGCCCACTGGTAAAACCACATCATTACAACTTCCACAGAGGTGGGCGGTGATCGACTATGGGCACAACATCAGAGACAAGAAGTAAAGCCTGTCAAGGGATGACAAAGACAAAGAGGGGGAGAGTGTTGTAGAGCTAAGAAGAGCAAAAGGCAGAGAAAAATATGGGCCCCAAAAGTTTTCTGATTTGGACACTTTATTTTTGTATCATAGCCATTTTCTAACATATTTTCCGATGTAAATGCACTAGAGGAGTCCTCTGGATGCATACCCATGGATATTAGTAGCTCACCTATATAAATTAGTAGGAAATGAACCTTTTAGTGAATAAAGTTCCGGTCTCTTGTGTGAAAGGACCATTTTTAGGGCACATGTATATCTCCTCTCTGTATCATCTTCTTTGTGAGCTTGTGTGCATGTGTGATGCTTGAAAAGAGTGTTTGGAAGTGTTGTCTATCCATGAAAGTGCTTGTTTGCTGCTGTTAAGGTGTGTGTGAAGTGTAGGAAGGTCATTCCCGTGACTCGGTATTTTTCTCATAACTTGAAGTAAAAGTGTCAAAATTGAGTGAAAAGACCAGCATTGGATGCGTCTTCTCGAGAGCTTCGAAGTGAACCCGCTATTCATTGAGTTCGGAGCTGAGAGAAAAGCTTGATTTACTGATTTACTGTTGGCTGCTGCTCCAAGTATCGTGGCATCTCCACAGTTTCTTGACACTTGTTTGAAATAGGCTTAGGCTTGTTTGCACTCTTTGGGAAGCTCATTTGCACTCTTTGGGAAGCTCATTTGCATTGATCATCATTTGAATGCATGTCTTCATACACTCGGCTAGGTTTTGATACTCCTCGGATTGATAAATAAAGCAAGAATACCCACTATATGCACTTGAGGGGGATTGAGGTATAGTCTCTTTCTCCACAAGTCCCTAGGTTGGTGCTTAGGTACACACCTGTGTTGGCTGAAAACAAAACTAATTTGATCTCCAAATTTGTCTTCTTAGATGACCTTTCTTGCCATGAAAGAGATCTACCAAAACTCTGAAGAACAACATCTAGATACTTTTTTTGATGTAGCTAATACTTTAACTTTCAAAGTAATGAAAGTGTTTAAAAGCACTTCTTGAATCCTTCAAATCTCTTCATAACTGCTCTTCTAAGATATGACCTACAAATGACAGTCTGATAGTAGAAACTAATACCTGTGATTTAACGTTGATCTGGTTCCTTCATCTTCTCCAAACCATTGTTTTTCCTTGAATTTGAAGTAGCCTTCTCTTCATCAAGTCTTGGTTTTCATGCAATACTTTTGTAAAGTATCTTTACTCTTCCTAAAGTATTCGGCTGCTAATACATTATCAACTTCGTACTCCACACTGATAAATAAACATGTAACTGAATCGTCTAATTCTCAAATCTCTACTCATCTAGATTAAGTGTGTATGTAATATGTCAAATTTTAGAAGATACTCTGAAACCATATGTTGTAAACCTGGGAATTCTGATACCAAATGTTGGAAATTAGGTAGGCCCATAACTAATTTCACAGGTCGCATAAATCCAGGATCTACAACACATATTCCAGTATCTTCCAATATTGACAAACATGAACATACCACACTTAATCATACAATGATGAGACAAAGATAGAGAGAGATTAGACAACATGTTCGAAGTGTTACGTAAGCCACTGCTTACTCACACCATCATATACAAATGTCAATTTACAATGTGGGAGTAGAAATCTCAAGCACTCTATGTGAACAGAAATAGATGGAAGAGTGTATGTATAGAATTTACAAGAATATTCACATGTAGGGACATAAATCTGAATATGTATGAGATGTATGACCTGATAGGTTGTAGAAGAGTGAATATGAGTGACAAAAAGAGGAAAGATCAGTTTGAAACTGATATGCAGCAAACCCTAATGTGATTTTAGGCTATGGAAGACCCTAAATCAGATGTGTGTGTGATAGATCACATACTTATAGAATTAACATAGAATGCTAACATGTTGCTGACAGAAATCCTCATACTCATGTGGAAACACCTTCTCTAACATCTCATCTAATGCATGTAGCATGCATGTACTGATTCTCCTTTATGGATGCTACTTCCTCCATATATGCCGAATAGGAATCCTCCAGATATGGATGCTACTGCCTCCATAAGCTCCAAGTAGTACTTGTGTGCATAAAGAGAATATGTACCTGAATAGTTAACATCAGATGCAATCTTATGTTTTTGAAGTACTCCATAATCTTCATGTAGAAGACAATCTCCAAATATATAATGTAGATGGCTGATCCAAACTACCAAGTTGCTGATGAGTAAGTATTCTCTACAAACAAGAGTGTGAGCACACTCTTCTCCAAGAAGAACTCCATGGCTTCTCCTCAACATAGCTCCATAGCTTCACAAAGTGCACCATGGATGCCCCATGAGTGCTAGAGCACCACCTCCTCAAGCTCCACCATAAGCTAGCGTTGGTTTGCATTGGGATGTCTAACAAAGTGACCGAAGATCTCTTTTATAGTCTTCATGATGTCTTGCGACCAATTTTCAATAAAGCAGCTTTTTTTCGTAAAAGATTGACAATCGTTGAGTTTTTGAAAAATCATCACTAATTTTAACTAACATATGCTTTATTTTTAAATTATCACAAAAGATAGGTTTTGACTTGCTTTTTCCACTATCTGACCACCTGATGAATGATCTGAACACATTTTTATGACCTCCAAGCTGAGAGGTATCAAATGAGGTAAAAGCCCTAAATCAAGAAAAATTAGGGTTAGGATTTTCTTGGAAATCTGATCTCTGATGACTTGATGTCATATACCATTAGAAAGGTCTCTTCAAGCTCTACAAGATAAGCTCATAAAAATTCTACCTAAATTTTGTGCCAAAAATGACTAAGTACCAAAATTAGGGTTTTTGCCCTAATAGGATTTTGGACTCATGTGACATTGTTTTCAACAAAACCTTGCTCAAACGAGTGCTTCCATCCTTGGCCTTTATTGATCCAATGGAATTCACATTGTGCTTTGTGTGATCACCTGTTTGGACTATATGGTTACTCACCGTATTCTCCAACTCAGTCATCAAAGCCATGTTGCCACTCAAGTGATTGCTACACCTTGAGTCAATATAGAAAACTCTTTAATCTTCACTTTGTCTTTCACATGTTGCATTCATAATTAAGGTTGAATCCTCTTTCTGATGTGAAGCATAACTATAGTAGGTATTATTGTAGGATTAACTTTGAAAGCCTCTTCCCGCATTTCTTCCAAAGAAACCTCTACTACCTCTACGTCTGAAATTACTTCTTTGATTTCTACCACCTCTTCCTCTTGAATTAGAGTTGTGATTATATCCTCCACCATTATGATTACTATAACAACATTCATGAGGTAAATGATTAGTCTTACCACATATCCAACAAGCTTTGACACCATCTTTATTGCTTTTGCCTCTTCCTCTTCCTTTGCCACCTCCCTTTCCCCTTAGGAAGTTAGCTTGACTCAGTGCCTTCATCTTCATTCAATTGTTGCTTGCCTTTGTTAATCTTCTTCTTATCCTTTGAATACATTGCTTGACCTTTACTCTTATCAACATCACCTTTGATATCTTGCTGAAAGGTTAGCATATGTCCTGGCAATTGATTCAAAACAGGAGGAAAATGGTCTAGTGACAATTTTAGAATGAATGGCCTTCACTTCTCATCTTGTCTCAAACCTGTGAGAATTTGTCTTACCAATTTTTCCTCTTCAATGTCTTCATCAACTACTCCTAATGCATCTGCAATATCCTTCATCCTTGCTACATAATCAGAAATAGATCGAGAAGCCTTCTTCTTGAATGTGGTGAACTCTGCCCATAAAGATGCCTTCCTTGAATTTGTAGTGTTTTGGAAATGCTCCTCCAAAGCATTCCATATGTCACTTGCACTTTCAAGTCCTCTAATGTGAGGTAGCAAGTAATCATTGACTCCCATGTAGATAATGTTCCTTGCTTGAGCATCCGTCTCCATCCATGTCTTTAAATCTGAGACCTCTTCTCTAGTTGGAACACTAGGATCCTTAAATTCTGGTTTTTCTCCTTCACCTGTAATGTATCCTATCAGATCTTTGCTCATAAGATGAGCCTCCATCCTCATTGACCAAGCATGATATTTTTTCTCTATCCAATTTCTCTATCTAAAGAGAATCTCCCATTATTTCTTCACCTGTGCAATAAATTCTTCAAGCCTTGTGAATAATGAATGTACCTTTAATTTGAATATAGTTCCTTTTGATCTTCTTAATAGATTTTAGGCCTCTTCTAGCTTTCACTTCAAACTTTCACCTTTTGAATCTTCAAAGATTTATTTTTGTATATCTAAAATAGTTGAGGTCCTCTTTTTCTTCAAATATGATGATTTGTGCTCTAATACCACTGATGGAGATGATTAATCTCCAAGAGAACAAGTTATCCTTGATGTTATAGCACCTTTATATCAAGAACAACTCATAAACACAACCACTTTTGAAACTCTACTGCGAAATTATCAAGACTTGAGTCAACTATGAAGAAACTCATTACACAGAAAAGTCTACTACACTTAATTCACTCATTGACTGACTGGACGTGTAATAATTTCAATGAAAATTTATACAAGGTGTCTCCTAAAGTTTGCACACCTTCTCCAAGTTAAATTTCTACAAAAGAATCAATAAATCTTGAGATGTCCTCCAAACAATGTACCTATGTCTGAAACTGTTCTTCTGTGTAGTGGACTTTGACACCTGTAAATTCTAATGCATGGTTCTCCCAAATTAGACCCCATTTATTTAAATGATTTTAGCCACAAGTAGCTTACCTTTCAAGTTAAAGAATGAGTGCTCACTTGCTCAAAACTTTGCATTGTGGAGGGGTATCTGATCAAATGTTTGACACCTGTTTCAGAAGACACTTATGACTTCTTCACATACAAATGTTCCTACTTACAATTTTCTCAACCTGATTACAATTACACTCTCAAATCTTGAACATAGATGCATTAACTATGGACTTAGATATCTGCAAAAGGATTTTTTAAATGATCAAGCACATAAGGAGAGATAGAGAAAAGATCGTGAAACAAATTTTAGAAGTTTTCTTCTATTCTCATGGAAAACATCTGATTGATGAATCTCATACATTCATCACACTTTTCCTTCTTCTACTAATCTATCTTTGTTATATATCTCTTCTCTCATATATATCCCGAACCTATACTAGTATATAGAGGCATATATGTACAAACTCATCACCATTACAAAGACATAAGCGAACAAATTACAAGATTAATGTACATGTATATACAAGTCTTTATCTTTTGATCATGCACTCAACTTGAAAGCTCAGATTTTGATCTTTGCTTTAATCTTTGACTTCAAAACTTTTCCAAATCAACAATTGATGATTTTCCTTCACCAACAACATATACATATACATATACATATACATATACATATACATATACATATACGTATACATATACATATACGTATACATATACATATACATATACATATACATATACGTATACATATACATATACGTATACATATACATATACGTATACATATACATATACGTATACATATACATATACGTATACATATACATATACATATACATATACATATACATATACATATACATATACATATACGTATACATATACATATACGTATACATATACATATACATATACGTATACATACACATACACATACACATACACATACACATACACATACGCATACACATACACATACACATACACATACACATACACATACACATACACATACACATACACATACACATACACATACACATACACATACACATACCCATACACATACGCATACGCACACGCATACGCATACGCATACGCACACGCATATGCATACGCATACGCACACGCATACGCATACGCATACGCACATGCACATGCATACGCATACGCATACGCACACGCATACGCATACGCATACGCATACGCATACGCATACGCATACGCATACGCATACGCATACGCATACGCATACGCATACGCATACGCATACGCATACGCATACGCATACGCATACGCATACGCATACGCATACGCATACGCATACGCATACGCATACGCATACGCATACGCATACGCATACGCATACGCATACGCATACGCATACGCATACGCATACGCATACGCATACGCATACGCATACGCATACGCATACGCATACGCATACACATACACATACACATACACATACACATGCACATACACATGCACATACACATGCACATGCACATACACATACACATACACATACACATACACATACACATACACATATACATATACATATACATATTGTAGCTCAGTGATGAGTAGCACCTCCTTTAATTTCAATCCCGGAAGATGTGAGGATGGTATGAAAACCTCGAACAAGTTGTTAGTCGGCCGCCGGATTGGCATTTGTATAAAACTGAATCTTTTTAGATTCAACACGAGCGAAAGTTTGTTACAAGATGGTTGTAATCTTTATATAAAGCAATGAAAAAGAGACGCGCTAGCAATGATTCGTGGAATCACCAGACTATCTATCTAGGTGATTGTCTGTGTCGTTACTGTAGTGTTGTTTGTCTAATTCCAAGTATTCTGAGTATACTGTAGTGTATGGTTCTTGATTCTGTTGTGTTGTCTATCGAGATCTGTTTGTTGTGAGTTTTCTCGACATCCAGTAGTTCGCCGGGTTGTTGTCTGAGTGAGTAGTTTGCGAATCCCTAATGCGATTGTTGTGTTAATTACGCGTATCGTGGTACTCTTTCTTGGAATGTTATGCCAGTCGTTGAAGAAGTCTGTGTAGTTGTGGTAGTGTTCTGGGATTCTGAGCTGTATTGTGTTGTCTTCAGTATTGAGATCTATACTTGTACGGTGAGATTTGGCTACAGTAATGGTTATCTCCAGTGTGTATTAGTCTTCAACACTGTGTGTCTGAAACAGTTGAGTCCTTCTGTGTTTTCGGTTTGTTGGATTGTGAGCGCTATTTGGTGAAGGTTGAACTACTGTTAAATGTTATAGTAGTGTGTATTCAGAAAAAGGGTTCTGAGGTAATTCGGTATCACGATACTGATAGTCTGGTACAGTGTGTTTGGCAGACTCTGATAGAGTTAAAATGATGAACCGTAAAGATCGAGAAAGGGATACCAATTCTTGATAAAATCTTGAATGTTGGTATATTGTGTTGTGAAGTAATTTTGCGAAACAAGCATAGGGCCTCTGTCTTTACAGACTCCTTCCACTCCCAAGAACCCAATATTCGTTTAAACGCGTTTCTGACAGTTAGAACAGCGTTTAACACTGGCGCCGTCTGTGGGAAGGTGGCAACAGATCAGATTGTTGCAAAATCGATTGTGGTAACGCGACTCTAGATTGTAAATCGACAGTAGTAGTACGCGATTAATACCAAAAGCTGATATATGCCGGTTACTCGATCCGGTGAAACGTATCCAAAGAACCGACAGCCTTGGGTACCTAATTTGCTAAGGACGCCTCCAGGAGGTAGAAGCACAGATATGTCTAACCCAGTTGTCAAGAAAGTGAAGAACCCTAGTAGCGATTCCGGTCATATTCCGGTGGAACGTACTACATCTCTGGCAGATTTCGGTGCGATTTTGGCACAGTCTGTCGAAGATATAGTAACTCCAGAATCTACCAGGACGCAACATGAAGTTAATTTAACACCATTAGGTCAAGATTAAAATTTTTTTGCGAATAAAAATGTCTTGGCCAAAGCCATCAGTGAAGGAGAAAAATTACTTTGTTTTGGTGAAAATCGATACCTTTCGGTGTTATTTCGATACAAGTTACTGAGAATTCATAGTTTTTTGGCGACGGTTTACCATTTCTTGGTGAATCTTCAGCCCAGTCACCGCTATTGGGAGTAAGCTTTCCTACATTTGACATCAAAAAGGAAGGTAGCCTATTCGAAGCTGAGATCAAGAACATATTGAACAATATTATCGAACGGAAAAGTGCACAGGCTGACGACACAGATTCCGACGATTCAGATATTCCGCCTCGGGATACAGAAGATAGTCATAACACAACCACCAGCATGATGAGTGGGCAACAATACCAACATCAACAACAACCTCAACAACAACAGCAGCAGCAGCAACAACAACTATGTCCACCCAGGCCGACTCCAACAGGAGTAACGTACACTAAATTCGGAGGATTCCCAGGCGATGACCGAGATGCTCATTGTTGACCTAAGTACCGACTTAGGGACTTGCGGAGAAAGAGACTATACCTCAATCCCCTCTCAAGTGCATATAGTGGGGATACACGCTTTTAATTATCAATCCAAAGAGTATACAAACCTAGCCGAGTGTATGAGGACATGCAATCATGTAATGATCAATGCAAATGAACTACTCAAAGAGTGTAAATAAGGCAAAGACTTATCCAAACAAGCTCCAACTGTTGGTCAAGGCGAAACGATACTTGGTGCAGCAGGATTCCCAGGCGATGACAGAGATGCTCATTGTTGACCTAAGTACCGACTTAGGGACTTGCGGAGAAAGAGACTATACCTCAATCCCCTCTCAAGTGCATATAGTGGGGATACACGCTTTTAATTATCAATCCAAAGAGTATACAAACCTAGCCGAGTGTATGAGGACATGCAATCATGTAATGATCAATGCAAATGAACTACTCAAAGAGTGTAAATAAGGCAAAGACTTATCCAAACAAGCTCCAACTGTTGGTCAAGGCGAAACGATACTTGGTGCAGCAGCCGTCAGTATTTTGGACTTTTCTCCCAGCTCCGAGCTCTAAATATAGCAAATAGCATATGCATTTCGAAGCTCTCGAGAAGACGCATTTAATGGCAGTGGTTTCACGCAATTCTGACACTCGTACCTCAGTTTATGTGCAAAATACTGAGTCGCGGGAAATACTTTCCTACACTTCAGCACTTCCTACACTTCGCACACACCTTACCTACAACAAATAAACACTTTCATGGATAGACAACATTCACAAGCACTCTTTCCAAGCAATACACATGCATACAAGCTCACAGAGAAGAAGATATAGAGTGAAGAAGACACAAATTCGAATTTCTGTGCTCTCTATTCTCACAATGGCAAAAAGTTCTTTACAAAGAGTCACATTTGACTTATATACTTGTGCCCTAAAAATGGTCCTTTCACACTAGAGACCGGCACTTTATTCACTAAAAGACTAATTTCCTACTATTTTACATGGGTAAATCTCTAATCTTATGTGGGGATGCATCTAGAGGACTCCTCTAGTGCCTTTACAATGGAAAATATATTACAAGAATGATTATGATACAAAAATATGAGGTCCAAATTGGAAAAATTTTGGGGCCCTTCATTTTCTCTACCTTGTGCTCTTCTGTGCTCTGCAACACTCTCCCCCTCTTCGTCTCTGTCGTCCCTTGACAGGCTTTGCTTCTTGTCCTCGGTTTGTTGTCTGCACGCATCCAGTGGTTGAAGAAGCAATAAGGACCGTTAGACAATTGGGTATCTTATCCGAGGTTTGTCCTTTGCTTCTGTTTTTGGCTTACTTTAAGAGTTCTGAATACAGGCACCCAATGGTCGAAGAAGCAATAAGGACTGTTAGAGAATTTGTTATTTTGTCCGATCTATGTCCTTAGCTTCTGTTCGTGCTCCTTGGTATTCCGTATATCACATATCTGGGTTGCTGTATTCAGTTGGGTTGCCACGCACGCCACCAGTGACTTATGTCTTGCTTGTAGTACCCTGATTTGTCCTGGTTGCAAACATGTGACCCCGTTGTATTGCTTTGAGCCTGTTTACTTTCTTCCACCGTGCAGGACCTGGATGATTTGCGTTGTTGCCTGATGCGTGCCCCTGCGGGGCTCTGTGCAGAGATGGGTGTTGCGCCCCTGCGGGGCTTCCTGCAGAGATATGTCTTCGGCTATCATTGTTTTATTCTTTATTGAGTTGTTTTTGACTTTGATCTTCTTCTTCTTCTTTTTTTGCTTGATTCCCCTTCCACACGTCCCTCCTCCTGAACTCTGTCGTCCCCGACAGGCTTTTTGTGGCGACGTGTGTAGGTTTGGATGGCATGTTGCTCTCTTTGATTTAGCAGATTAGCATGACATAGCATGAACTCCTTCCATTGCTGAGACTTTACTCCGTCCTCTGGCGCCTGTCTATGATCAGCAAAGAAACTTGTCTCATAGGCCACCAGTCTTGCATTCAAATT
Source organism: Ceratopteris richardii (assembly GCA_020310875.1). Classification (NCBI taxonomy): domain Eukaryota; kingdom Viridiplantae; phylum Streptophyta; class Polypodiopsida; order Polypodiales; family Pteridaceae; genus Ceratopteris; species Ceratopteris richardii. Next base: position 104,822,920 of record CM035428.1, on the reverse strand, counting down.
GGAAGTCATTTTAACAAAAATCTCTGAATCAATTTCAAAGAAGCCTGTAAAGAATGCTTCTTCAAAAGTCTGCATATATGTCGATGGCAAAAACATGAGTCGAGAATAATATGCCATAATAGTTAGTCTGCTCGGTATAGTGGATAAATCAAAAATTAGTGCTTCCGATCCTTGAGTAATTCTGATGAAATTCAGAAATGTATATTTGGCATGTTGGAACACTTTTAGCACTGTTAGTAGCATACTGAATAGTTTGTTAGTCATTTTGACGGCTAAGTCCGGAACTGAAACGTATCTGGAAATCCAAAATTCCATTGTCTTTACCATGTATTCTTCGGTTGGTAGATAACTATGTGGCGGACTAGGTAGTAAAGGGTAGTTGAGCCATTGATTATTGATATTGCCTTGGCGCTGTCCTTCCCAAAATTGCGTCCAAGATCGTCGACGGGGTACAGGACAAAAAGATGGATTGACTTGAAGTGCATATGGTGATGCTTCCCACTGTACCCGCAACGTTGGATGCTTCTCTAAAATCTTTCGTCGCCATATAGGATCCGCCTTCTCGAACTCCTCTTGAGTGTAATTGAAAGTGTCATGCCTGAATTGAAGGTTGTGATCCGGATCTTTATTCGTTGCAGACTTTATATAATGTCTAGTTTGTTCTTTAAGTAGTCTGTATGGTACATTAAAGGGCTTCAAAATTTGTTCTAATTGTTTATTATCTATTTGAGCTTCTTTCATGATCCTGATGATCTGATCTTCAAATTCTGCCGTAAGTTGGGACACCAGTAGTGCCCTTTCTGGTCTGCTCAGTTCTGCAATTTCCCGAATGTTAGGTTGAATGTGAACCTCCTTTTCCTCCTTTACCGGTGAATGATATGAGGGGGGAGAGAGAGGACGTACCTCTTTCTCCACAGTAGCCTTGGTCTCTTGTGGAACTACTGGTGTCCCCGGTTTTGCTCGTTGCTCTAATTGCTCCTGAAGCTGTTTGATTAAATCATCTTTTTTCTTATTTTCTTCTTCAGCCTTAGCAATAGTTGCCTGGTGTTTAATTAGTTCCTGGGCCACAATATTCATTTGATCTGTGTCTTCCTTACACTGCCGCAGGTAGTTATTCTCTGCGTTTTTTCACTTTATTCTGAGGGCAGCTGTGTCCTCCACGTATCTCTTTTCCCAATCTGTAATGACTGCTTGCTCCTGTCTGAGCTGGTCTTCTAGTTTAGTGATCTTTTCTTCCAAGTTCTTGATATTTCCTTGTGGGTTGTCAGTAACTGCAAGTGGCTGATCACTAATGAGAGCTGTCATTAACTCTTTATTTCGTTGTCGTATATTGTCAGCTTCCTCCATACTGACTTTAAGATGAGACTCTAAGATTTTACTTCGTGCTTGAATATGTGTCTTCTCAGTCTCACTCATCTCTAATGTCTTTGTTAGTTCCTGGACTTGGTCTTTCAGTTTTGTTTGCTCTGTCTCTAGCATGTTGTTTCGTGTTTTGACCTCTTGAAGTTCCTTTTCTTTATTCAGAGCTTGTTCTCTTACCTTGGATAATTCGTTGGAAAGATTCTGACCTGCTCTTTCAAGTTATTTCTTGTCTCGCATGGCTTGGTCGTAATCTTCATCAGCGTCAAGCATTAATTGTTGTGTGTCCAGAGCTGTTCTAATCATATCTTGCACAACAGGCTTGAGCTGAGCTATGTCTACATTCAGCCATGTCTTTGCTATTCCTGGAGTCTCTCCTGTTTGCACATCTTTGCCTTCTGCCACCTGGAGTGTTTCATTATGTGGTTGCCTAACTTGCAGTTGTACCCTGGGTTCTTTATCATCTTTTTTTTGCTTCATCATTTTTAGTGGCACTCCCCTGAAACGTGACATCCATTGGGGAGGGTTCTGCCACAACCCTGATTGGTGTGAAGGGTCCTTCCGTTTCTATATCATTATCTTCATTCTCCGTTTTTGATATCTCCATATCTGTCTTTGTGCTTGTGGTTGTTTGATTCACTTTTATTTCTTGATCGACTGACTTGAGGCCTTCTGGTTCTTCACCATAGTCAACTTTATTTAATTCGGTCCATTGCCCATCATCCTTCGATTCGCTTCGAATATCAACATCCAGCAATGATGTGTCCTTGTCTTCTTTGTCCTGTGATGACGAGCTGGAATTGTCTAATCCTATTTCGCGGTATCGGTGAACTTTAGTGAGTTTTCTTTTTGTATTTAATCCTTGTTGTGACTGCTGATAATGATGACCTTGCACTGGTAAGTTGATTTGTCCCTCCGTGTATTTGTGCGTCTCTTCCAGTGCTTTAGTCAATTCTTCCTCCGTGATTTGTTTCTATCCTGCAATGGTTACTTTGGGAAGTACATGGACTCTTTTTGTCATAGGTTCTCCTTCTTCATCTTGCTTGTCTTCTCGTAGTCTTTTTGTTCCTCTCATTCGAGGCTGAGAACTAGTTTCTGCTTCTTCCCCACTGATGGCAACCTTCTTTTTCTTAGGGACAATGGCGGGTTTTGCATATTGAGCTAGCTTTTCTGAAGTTGGCATCTCTCTCAAACAATTCTTCATATCTAAAGCTTCATATATCAGTAATGTGAGAGTCGAACTACCATTCAAAAATTTCTTCTGGCCCCACTTCTTCTGGGCTTCAAATAATCTTTCTTGAACATAGCCTGTCATATTCACTTTGTTCCCAAATTGTCTCATGGCATGCGATAGTAATTGTACGACTATCTTCTGTGGAGCGGTATATCTGTGCATGCTTGGGAAACAAAAGTGTTGATGCACCAATCGAACAGCATCCTCTATGTCAATTCTGTTTATATCCAAAAATGATCTCTTCTTGGGATCATGGCACTCTGCTTTGACACTTGTGACTCCTTCTTGCTTCCATCCAAATGCTCTGTTGATTAATTCGTGTGTGAATTGGATGGTCTTCCAGGTTCCCACTTTATCTAATACTTTTGCTTCTGGAACAGTTATCTTTGTTGTCGTAGGCTGTAATGTGTTCATTACCTGTGTACACCTTTGAAAGTCCGGTACATAGATAGGCAATTTTAGGAATGACTCTAATCCGGCCTGTGTCCATACTTCTTCAATATGTGGCAAGCCTTGGACGATTGTTTTGAAGTCCTGGGATAGGATGGGAAAATAGTGATCTCTATCCATTATTTTGATAGTAGCCAGGAAGATGAGATCCGACACTGGTTGGTCATCCCGAAACCAATGACCTCTTGCTTTTGTAATTGACTCGAGTGGGAAAAGCTGGACCTCTTCCTCTTGTGTAGCTTCAGAATTAGTAGACGCCATCTGCACTCAATATAGAGTATGAATTAGTTGCCATATATTATCAGAAATCCTCCTTTATTTGTTTGTCATAAGCTCGATATTGTTCCGAGTGAATGGTGTCGCCCCCTTCCCGTGGGTGTGAGAAAGGTAATACCTGGATTTTTCACATTTTTAGGTATTTATATATTCTCATCTGAAAAGGAAAACAGAAAAGTTAGGTTATAGCCGAAGCGGTTATTATTTTTTGGAGTAATTTTCTTAATGTATGTACAAGTGCTCTCCTATTTCCCAAGAGGAAAATGTGCTTGACTATCCTGAAATAGAAGAAGGATGTGCCGAATGCTTGGCCGTGTAAGGTGGCCCTATCATGCATACTTTGGGTACTGATAACTCCATATGTGTGCATTTGGAAGTAGTTGGTTGATGCATGCATTCTGTCTTGTCTTTCGGCAACCAAATCTGCTTCATTCTGTTGGGATGTAGTGTATTCTCCACCTTTTTGATGAATGTGGTTTGTCTCTTGTGGTATGTCTGCTCTCTCTGATTTTTGAATATGAAATTAGCCTGTGTAGCTACTGCAGACTCCTTTATTTTCCTGTAGCTATTCTTCTGTGGCTGTTTTGTGTGTAGACCCTGCTGGCTCTTCTTATGCTGAGGTTCCTTGTTTCGGTTTAGCTTCTTTGGGGCACATGATTTAGGAATCCATATTTGTGATCGATTCGGTTGAGCGGCTATTACTTTCCTTGGGATCCAAATTGTAGCACTTCGTTGTTGTCTTTGGTGTTCATAATGATTTGCGTTGTCCTTTGATGGGTCGCTCCAATGTCGATGGTGCTTCTGTCGTCGAAGATATTCCTTCGCTTGATCCTTCCTTATCCATGCTTGTTGAGTGTACGGAATAGGGTATAATTTAATAGGTACAGATTTTGAATTACTCAGAGGACTAGTCTCTTTTAGGCATTGTGTTTCACTGAGGTCAGTTTCAGATTGATTGACACTCTCATGACTTGCTAGACTAGAAGATTGTGTGCAAGCAAAATTCAATGTGTCCTCACATATAGTACTTGACGAAGGTGTTTCTATAGTGCTAGTGAACATACATTCATGACTTTGTTCGTTAGAATGAACTTTTTGCTCTATGCTCACAGATTTGATTGGTCGTTCGTCTAGCAGACTGAATACTTCACGATGTCCTATCCTGGCTGAGATGTATCCTAAAGCCAATTGAATGGTCACCTCATATTCGTAAATCCAATCTTGACCTAACACTACCTCTTCAAGTAAATCTTGATCATGACACACTAATAGCTTTTGTTCCATGGTGTTGTTGCCAAGATGCAAAGGTAAGGTGATCTCACCTATGCATTGAGTAATTGTTCCTCCTATTCCTATCAATTGTGCCATTGATGGGCGTACTTCCTCCTGGAATTTTTGGGTCAACGAAAGCTTGATACAGCTTACAGCAGCTCTTGTGTCAATGAGAGCATCCACTAAGTGGTACTCCGTTCTACCTGCTCCCAAATTTAGATATGGTTGCATTCTCTGTGATCCTAGGTTTTGAGTGGCTCTAAAATTAGCCATCGGGATGAGTTCTTCTCCTAGTCGATATCTCTCATCTCGCTCTCTCATCCACTCTTTCCGTTTCTTTATTCTTTCCAATGCTTCCTGTCTCGCTTCTTCTCGTATCCTTTCCTCCTCTATGCGTCTATTCTTGCCTTTGATTAATCGAGACATTGTTTCTTTGGTCAATGGTTCTAGATATTTTTTTACTCGACATCCGCTAATATAGTTGGGTAATATATCCCCATCCAAGGTTGCTAAGCTGATGGCTCCACTTGTCGATATACGATTAATGATTAATGGGCCATATCCTCTCTTCTGCAACTTCTTAGCATGTTGTTTCAAGGTATATACCAAAACTAAATCTCCTTCCTTCAAATTTTTGTCCTTAATGTGCGCATCAAAGTAGGCTTTCTGTCGTCGTTTAGCAGCATAAATGCCTGCTACTGCTTGTAACCTAGTTTCGTGAAGCTTTTCTATTTGCTCCAATTGAGCTGATAGTTCATGTCCTTTCGACTCATAAGTAGTTGCTACTCTCAGAGTGGGAATTAAGAAATCAATTGGCAAAATAGCATTTTGTCCATACACTAAGTTAAAAGGAGTAGTGCCTATGGCGGTTTTATAGGCTACTCGAAATGCCCATAAAGCATGATGTAATTGCTTATCCCAATCTGATCTACCAATGTTAACAATTTTAGTGAGAACTGTACACAAGATTTTATTCGAACTTTCGGCTTGTCCATTGGCTTGTGGGTGATAAGGAGCTGATTTCTTATGAATTACCAAGAATTCATTCAATAAAGCTTCTATAACTTCATTCACAAAGTGCGTACCTCTATCACTCACTATTTCTATTGGTAGTCCAAATCTAGTGAAAATGTTCTCAAAGAGAAACTTAGCTGTGGTTCTTGCGTCATTTTTCTTGGTTGCTTTTGCTTCAACCCATTTGGTCAGATAGTCTGTGGCTACAATTATATACTCGGCATGGGATCCTTTCGCTGGTGGGCTAATAGGTCCTATGAAGTCTATTCCCCATTTCGTGAAAGCTCTGGCACTCATCATGGGTCTCAGTGGCATCTCATCTCTCCTAATTGGATATTTTGTTCGTTGACAAGTATCACAACGTTGCACATATGTTACCGCATCTTGATGTAGAGTTGGCCACCACATTCCAGCAAAGAGGATCATTTTTGCTGTTTTATCTGCAGAGAAGTGCCCTCCTGCAGCTCCTGTATGTGCCATCTCTAAAACAGAAAGATATTCGTCTTCGTGAATGCACATTCGTAATTGGTTATCTTTCCCTCATTTAAAAAGTTGTTTTCCTATAATGGCATAATCCTTACTTTGTTCTATAAGTGCACGTTTCCTTGCTGAAGTCGCTTCTTCTGGGTATTCTTGAGTTTTCAAGAACTTCACCGGAGGCATGCTCCATCTTGGTGCTATTGTAGAATAGCATAAGGTAGAGTTCTCATCTGGGATTTGTTCTTGACAGGTTTGACAGGTTGACACATAGTTATGTGCATCTCTTTGCATGGTTGGCCAATATACGCCAAATCTCTTAAGTGTTTGCCACGTTCCATTTGCATTCAAATGAATTTTCCATTGGTTTACATGTGCTTTCTGAAGCCACATTTCTTGTTCCTCTTCTTCCACACATCTCATTAATAATCCACTTGAATCCTGGTGATACAAACTTCCCGCAATTATATGAAGGTTTTTAGTCTTCCAGAGGTCTTGGGTTTGGTTTGGCGTGATCCCATCTTTAGGTCCATGAGTAAGTATAGGGATCAACTTTTCTGCCCATTGAGGACATACTTCCAGGTTAAAAAGGTACGTATCTGGCAGATCATCTGGTACTCCTATGGGTGGTTCTCCATGGGTCATTCTTGATAAGTGGTCTGCTCTTATGTGGGTATTTCCTTTCTTGACTACTACCTCAAAATCAAATTCCATTAGCAATAAAAACCATCGTACTAGTCTTTCTGTATTGCACGGCTTGTTGACTAGGTGCAGTAGGGCTTGATGATCAATGAAGAATTTGAATTTGTTTGCCAACAGGTAATGTCTGAACTTTTTGACTGCGTACATCATCCCTAGGCCTTCTCTCTCAGTGGTAGTATAATTGCGTTCTGCTTGATTTAATTGTCTACTAGCATAGGCTATAGGGTGGTCTAGTTTTCCCGTATCTACAGGTTGAGCTAAGATACAGCCAATGGCAAACTTGGAAGCATCCACATGAATGTGAAACGGCTTATTCCAGTTAGGTACTCGAAGGATTGGTGCTGAACTCAATCAATTCTTTAATTCATTGAAGGCTTTTTCACATTCTTCGGTCCAATTAAATTGTGTCAATAATGCATAAAGAGGTCTAGCAATTATGGCGTACATATGTATAAATCTTCGATAGTAGCCACAATGTCCCATAAATGCTTGAACTTCTTTAGCAGTCTTAGGTCTTGGAAAATCCAAAATTACCTTGATTTTGTCTTCATCAGTTGAAATTCCGTTTTTAGAGACAATATGCCCTAATATTTTTCCTTGTCTAACCATGAAGACACACTTTTCTGGATTGAGGCATACTCGATATTGTCGACATTTAGCAAAGATCTTTTCTAGCTCTGGGATATGTTCTGATCGTATAGCTGAGTAAGTACAAAGATCATCCACGTAGACCTCCATACTTTTTCTTAGGAATTCTTTGAATACATGGCACATCAATCTTTGGAAGGTAGTTGGGGCATTAGTCAGACCAAAAGGCATGACTCTAAAGGCGTATACTCCCCATTCCGTTGTGAAAGCGGTTTTATGTTGGTCCTCAGGAGCAATAGCTACCTGATTATACCCTGAAAAGCCATCCAAAAAACTATAAACTTCCTTCCCTGCTACTCTTTCCAAGAGATGATATGTAATTGGTAATGGATAACTATCCCTTATGGTTGCAGCATTTACTTTCTTTAGATTGATACACACTCTCAACTTTCCATTCTTTTTCGGTACAACCACCAACGGTGACACCCATTCCGTGTGCTCAATCTCATATATGAATCCAACATCTAACAATTTGTCTATTTCTTCCTTTATCTTTGCTGAATACACATCATTGTATGTATATGGTCTTTGTTTAGAAGGTTTGGCTTCGGATGTCATGGGAATTCTATGCGCACATATAGAAGGGTCGACTCCTTTCAAGTCCTTATAGGTCCAAGCAAAGACATCCCGATATTCCCTTATGAGGCGTATTAACTCTTGTTCTTCCTCCATTGAGACATCCTGTCCTATGAAAGTACATCGTTCTTCTCCTTCTTCCAACGTTACCACTATCTTCTTGGTTTGTTCTTTATTGTCATAAGCTATTCCTGGCTGTGCCTCTCTTTTCGGCATTTGAATAGCGATTTTTCTCTCCTCCACTTCATATTTTTTGAAGTGAGCTGGCACTTCAAACTGATCTTGTGGTCTATTTTCTTCATTCTCTGAGTCTTTATATAACTCCAGCTCTTCTTTCCGTGTAGGTTCTTTATAGGTTTCGTTAGCTGTGATGTTTACTTTTTGATCTTCATCCTCAGGTTCCATTGGTTCTGGCTCCATTTCAATGCTCTCATAGTCCTCCTTCCATTCTTTCTCTATCACTTCTCCTTCTTCAGCCTCCTGAAGGACTACTACATAGAGACTAACATCATATCCTTCCTCGTCAATGCATTCATTCATAGTTATCACTTCTTCGTTCACACATACATCAAGGGTCGCTAAAATCTCCATCCAACCATGAGGTTCAAACTCTTCATCTAAAAAGACTTGAGGCATGTATGCTGGATCTTGTACAGACCTAGCTACTCCTTGCCTTTGCTGCCATCCTTTTCTCCTATCCTCTTCTTTTTTGGCAGTTTGGCATATCCATAGATGAGTGTCCTCGTTCATCCAAGATTGGTCACTAGAACCTATGCTGTGAACTGACTGATCGTCTTCCTCCTTATGAATTTGATTCCATTGTAGAGGTGGAACATCTTGATAAGTGTACGTATGTAGGTTAATTCTAGTGGTAGTTCCTTCATGTTGTAGGTACACCGCATCTTTTCCCCAATCTTGTACGACCTTTAACTGTCTCATGAAAGGCCTTCCCAGGATCACTTCATAATTGCTTGGCCTTTCGAAGTGACATATTGCTAGAGTGTGTTCGAATTCTACTCCACACGTAGTGAAAACTACTCGTTCCAACAATCCTAAGGGTCTTTCTGTATGTCCATCTGCCATTTGTATTTTCATGCGTGTTGGTCTTAACGCTGGTTTTCCCCATTTCTCCCAAATTTCTTTGGTAGCAATACCAACACCAGCTCCCGAATCTAAGATGGCTTTGGTAGTGTAACCCCTAAAGGTAATTGGAAGGCAAGTGTTTCCTTCATCTCCCTCACTAAAGTCTCCTACCTTATCCACTGGAATTCTCACCGTGTTTACTTCGTCTGCTATCTCTTTCTTTTTCTCCTTGACTTCCCATTGATTGAATAATTTCTCCTTCAAATGTGGTTTTACCTTCAACAGTTCTTCGAATGTTAGGGTACAAGGGATTTTTACCTCTCTAAGGCGTATGATCTCAGATGTTTGGACTGATGGGTTCGTTTCTCGTTTCCTCATTGAGGGAATACGATACAATTCTGAATTGTGTTCGTACTCCCCTGTGTAATTGGGCAGTTCATTTACATCTTCCTCTCCTTGGTCACTTGCATCCATCGGAAAAATTTCTTCTGAATTTAGTTCAGGTATTGAACCCTCTATTTCATTTTCTGCTTCTAGTTCTTCAAAGGGTGGTTCAATTCCTTCCACTTTCTTCCATTTGTCCTCTTGAACTCGTGCCCATAGATCTTTAGTCCATTCTCCTTCTACTTCGGGAACCATGGATCCTTCCCTTCTCTCAATACCACATTCGTCATTCTGTGTTCTACTCACTTCAGGCTTTTTATGAGTGTTTACACACTCTTGGAATTCTCCTTCAGAAATTCGGGTATTGGGTAAAGGCGATGCAGGTTTTTCTAAGGTCTGTTGTGCAACTTCTATCAATTTCTTGCAGATCTCCAGTCTTTCTTTTTCTAAGTCGCCTCTTGGATATTCCCTCTCATGTTGTTCTATGGTAGGTCCTGCTCTTATTCGTGCCTTGTATGCCTGAATCCACATGGCCAATTCTTCAGGCATAGGGTTTGCTAACACTGATCCTACCTCTTCTTTTTTGTACTGTTCATTTTTGTTTCCTTCTTCCCTCTTCGGTTCTTCTTTTCGTTTTTGTTCGTTTTCCTCCTTTTCCTTCTTTTGTAATAACTTCTTTTCTTTTATCCTATCTCTATGGTTCCTCCATCTTTGAGTTCTTTTACTTGTAATACTTTTCTCCGGCTCTTCTGAGTCTTCAACTCTTTGGGGGATGGGTGTGTTCACCTCCCTGATATTTTGGTTGTTCTCCTCCGTTTTATTAGGGGTCTCTCTGGCTTTGGCTCTTGTTATTGCTTTCAATGGTACTGTTGTTGGTGCATTTTACCCAAGCCTACATGCTTGATATATTTGATATTATCCTCATTTGTAAGTCACATGAGTAGTCATGTGAACACCTCTTGTAAAAGAGTACATTTTATCTCTTGTAAATGGAAAAAGAAAAAAGGAAAAGGATGGCTTACCTCATCCATGATGTAAAAGCAAATTCGTGGCTCCAACTACCAAAATCACGAATTTTTGAGCTGAGGGAATCTCTCCTAACTTTGGGGATCACTTTTAGGTGGAGCCATTTGAATTCGAATTCAAAACTCCCTCCAAGAATAGCTATAAAAGGAGCAAGAAGGAAGAGGCGATTAGCAAGCCTTGTACGTGACCACTTCATGACATTTTGTAGAGATTGAAGAGCTTACTCCATAGCTCTATCATTCTACTCCCATTGTGCAAAGATTCATTGCCAATGTGGTTGTAATCATATGTGAATCTATACATTTATTATCATCTACTTCTTTGTTTTGTTCTCTGCTATACTCACTCAGAGCAGTAACTTTAGAAGGCCATATCTCGAGTTCTACTGAACCTTTGTCAGTGATTTAACTTGCGTTGGATAGCTTGTACTGTCTACTTTGTGCATATAAATTTTCAAGGTCATTGGATTAATAGTTTTGGAGATATCTGCATTTTACTGCTTACTGGTCTATCTCTGCAGAGCCCCGAGAATTGTGGGAATGTTCCAGAAATTGATGAAACTTGTTCTCAGTGCTCAGTCCATCATTTGAAGTGTTTTAACTTGGATTGGGAAGCTTGCTAAGTCTATTTGCTATTCCCAAAAGGAATTTTTCTAATTCCTACCAGGTTGAGAGCACTGTTCATTTTTTCCAGCAGGTGTATGTCAAAAAATAGCAAGTTTTGGGAGCTAGTCATTTCGCAACTAGTCTGTCTTGACTTAAACTTTTGGGATACATGTTCCAAAGTACTTGGCTGATATTTTTTTGGATTTAGGAAGCTCAAAGGGTCTACTAATCAACTCTGAAGTCTTAGTTGGCTGGTGTGAAGCTGGTTGTAGCAGCACCTACTCATCTTTGGATTGCATCCACCATCTCTCTTCACAGTGGTATTAGAGCATAGTCAAGCAACATGGGAGATGGATTTCCATCAACAATTGACAAATTGGATCGAAACAACTACCCAGCATGGTCTCTAAGGATGGAGGCTTACCTTCAAGGGAGGAATCTATATGGATTCATATCCGGAGATGAAGCAATGCCAACCATGAGGAACAAAGGGCAACCATCATATGAAGAAGTGGAAGGACTTTCAAATTGGTGTTCGAAGGATGCACTCGCAAGGTCCTATATTCTAAACTCAATATCTGATTTTCTTTTACCTCATGTCAAGGGATGCAAGACATCAAGAGAGGCCTGGAATGCACTTGCTTCTTTCTTCTCTTCCAACACTCGAGCAAGGAAGAACCAATTGTGGATGGAGTTCACAACAATGAAGAAAAGCCCGAAGCAAAATGTGACTGATTATGTCACAAAGATGAAGGAGATTTCCGACCAACTTGGAAGCATTGGAGAGGTAATTGAAGAGGAGCAAATCATAAGACAAATCATGAATGGAATCAAAGCATACGACAAGTGGGAGTCATTCACAACAGCCATGGATTTATACATGGATATGCATGTACCCGACCTCAACACACTCATGGGCCAACTCTTCACTCATGAAGCAAAGATTAACAAAGGTGGTGAGTCCTCAAGAGGTAATCAAACTTCTGCCTTATATTCTGATAAAGCTAAGGTCAAGGACAAGTCAAAGAATAGGAAGAATGAAGATGAAGGAAGCTCTTTCCAAGCAAACTTTGCAGGTAGAGGAAGAGCTAGAGGAAGAGGCAGAGGTGGAAAGCAAGGCAGGGGGAGATTCCAATCATCTCAACCTTGCAACATATGTGGCTTATCTAACCATACTACTGAAGAATGTTTCAGGAACCCGAGGAACTCAAGAGGAAGAGGATTCAATAGAGGTGGCTATGGATCAAATAGAGGTAGATACAATGGAGGCTACAACAACAACAACTACTACAACAACAATTACAACAACAACAACAACTATCAAAGTGGCCATAGAGGAAGAAGAGATTACAATAACTATGCAGAGGACCAAAGTCAAGAAGATTCATTATTGATTATGAATCTATCAGCGAAGAAGGGTAAGGATGATGATCACATATTTTACATTGATTCGGGATGCTCGAACCATGTAGCAGGAAATGTGGCTTTACTTTCTGATTTGGAAGATCCTCATAACAAGCATGAAGTGCAGACTGGAGATGACACAAAGCACTCAGTGGAGAAGATAGGTAATGTGAAGACATCAGATGGGAATATGAACCTCTTAAGCAAAGTCTTGTATGTCCCTACAATTACCAAAAATTTAATAAGTGTTGGACAGATTGTTGAAAAAGGATTGCAGGTTAAATTCAATCGATTTGGAGCATATGTTGAAGACCCAAGGCAAGGCTTTCGAAGGATTGCCAAAGGAGAAAAGACAGGAAGGCTTTTCACTTTTGAAGTGGAAGATACAAAGAACATAGCTTTGTTTAGCTATGGATCTCAAACTCTAACAGAGTTGGAGATATGGCACAAAAGGCTTGCTCACATTGGTGAGAGGACACTCAAACAGATTCGCAGGGACCAAAGTGTACTTGGTTTGCCTAATATCACAAGGCAACACATGATTTATAAGTGTGAAGCTTGTCAACTCGGCAAGGCTCATAGACAACCTTTCAATAAGAAAGGATATATGTATCAAAATCCTTTGGATCTAGTGCACACAGATGTGTGGGGTCCAAGTAAGGAGCCATCTATATCAGGCTCAAGATATTATGTGACTTTCATAGATGATTGTAGCAGGTGGACCATTCTGTTTTTCATGAAGCACAAGGATGAAGTGTTTAATTGCTTTAAGAAGTATATTGCTCTTGTTGAAAACCAAACAGGTAGGACTTTGAAACGACTCAGATCAGATGGTGGAGGAGAATACTTCTCTTCTGAATTTGATGCCTTTTTGCATGAAAGAGGCATTAAAAGGGAAGTCACTACAAGGTATACACCCGAACTCAATGGTGTAGCAGAGAGGAGGAACAGAGCTATTGTCGAAGCTGCAAGGTCCATGCTCAACGAAAAGGGATTGCCAAACTACCTATGGGCAGAGGCTGTGTCGACAGCCACATATCTCATAAATAGACTTCCATCTAAGTCACTAGATGGAACCACTCCATATGAAGTGTGGAATGGAAGAAGACCTAGTCTAGAGCATTGCAAAATCTTTGGATGCTTAGCCTATGCTCACATTCCTTCTCAAGTAAGAGGGAAATTGGATCCCAAGGTAGAGAAGTGTGTATTCATTGATCAAAACCAAAAAGGATATAGATTGTACAATCCAACCAATAAAGGATTTTCTGTGAGTAGAGATGTAATTTTTGATGAAAACAAATCATGGTTTGATGATGACAGGAAAGTGAAGCTGTCGTATGACTTGGATGAAGACTTTCCATCACTTCAACCAAAGGAGCCAAAGCAGATTGAAGAAAGTGATTCGGAGATTGACATAGAAGACTTGGAAAGACTAAAGCTATGGAAGAACAAAGGTAAAGCAAAGATGCAGGATGCTACATATGGACCGGAGAGCTCACATCAACCACTTAGAAGGTCTTCAAGGGAGAAGAAGAAACCAGAAAGGTTTGGTTATGATACTTCTTTGGTCACCAAGCACTCAATCTACATTGCAAAGGATTCAACCAATGAAGAACCTACCACATTTGAAGAAGCACAAAGCAAGAAAGCTTGGAGAGATGCAATGGATGAAGAAATGGAAGCCTTGAAGGAGAATGACACTTGGGAGCTTGTACCTAACAAGCCATCTATGAAGATAATCGGATCTCGATGGATATACAAAATCAAGAGGAATCCAGATGGAAGTATAAATAGACACAAAGCAAGGTTAGTTGCTAAAGGGTTTGCTCAAACCCATGGTATTGATTATGAGGAGACTTTCTCTCCTGTTGCAAAAATGCCTACAATTAGGGTTCTCATTAGTCTTGCTGCATCTAGAAATTGGAATCTTTATCAACTTGATGTAAAGAATGCTTTCTTGAATGGATGGATTTCTGAGGAAGTGTATATGGCACAACCTCCTGGATATGAGGATGTACATCATCCTAACTATGTATGCAAACTAAAGAAAGCTTTGTATGGATTGAATTAAGCTCCAAGAGCTTGGAATTTCAGATTGGTGACTTATTTGCAGGACCAAGGATTCAAAGCTAGCAAGGCGGATACCTCTTTGTTCATAAAGAGGAATGGATCTGAAGTGATCTATTTATGTGTGTATGTTGATGATATTATTATCACAGGCAATGATCTTGAAGGAATCAAACAGGTAAAGAGTCAAATGAAGGAGGAGTTCAAAATAAGTGACCTCGGACCACTCACTTATTTTCTTGGATTGGAGTTGATCTACACAGATTCAGGTATATACATCACACAAAGGAAGTATGTCCATGACATGCTCGTCAAGTTCAAGATGGAAAATACCAAGTGTGCAGGTATACCTATGGAGCAAAATCATAAGCTTAGTGCTTATGAAGGAGAGCCAATTGAAGACATCACAAGCTATCAAAGCTTGGTTGGAAGTTTGAACTATGCAACACTCACAAGAGTGGACATATGCTATAGTGTTAGCATATTGAGTGAGTTTATGCATAAGCCGAGAAGACCACATATGGAAGCGGCCAAGCGAGTCCTCAAGTACCTAAAGGGGACCATGAATGAAGGTTTGTTCTATTCATATACTTCAGATATTGAGCTAAAGGTCTACTCATATGCAGATTGGGCTGGATCTAGAGATGATAGAAGAAGCACATCCGGGTATATATCATTTGCAGGTTCAAAAATCATTTCTTGGTCATCAAAGAAGCAACCAACCGTGGCATTATCTTCTACCGAAGCCGAATATAGAGGTTTGGCTAACGCAACTCAAGAAATCATGTGGTTAAAGTCTTTGTACACAGATCTTGGACTTCATTCTTCAACACCTCATATTTTTGGTGACAACACAAGCTCACTACATCTAGCAGCTAATCCGGTATACCATGCTAGAACCAAGCATATTGAAGTCCACTACCATTACGTAAGGGAGAAGCTAATGAGCAAGGATATTCAACTATCCTATGTCTCTACAGATATGCAATGTGCCGACATGTTGACTAAAGCTCTTGATGGTATGAAATTAAGTAGATTCAAGTTGATGATTGGCTTGCAGGAGATCAAGGACAATTGAAGACTTATTTGAAGGCCAAGCATGTTAGGCTTGAGGGGGAGCTGTTGGTGCATTTTACCCAAGCCTACATGCTTGATATATTTGATATTATCCTCATTTGTAAGTCACATGAGTAGTCATGTGAACACCTCTTGTAAAAGAGTACATTTTATCTCTTGTAAATGGAAAAAGAAAAAAAGGAAAAGGATGGCTTACCTCATCCATGATGTAAAAGCAAATTCGTGGCTCCAACTACCAAAATCACGAATTTTTGAGCTGAGGGAATCTCTCCTAACTTTGGGGATCACTTTTAGGTGGAGCCATTCGAATTCGAATTCAAAACTCCCTCCAAGAATAGCTATAAAAGGAGCAAGAAGGAAGAGGCGATTAGCAAGCCTTGTACGTGACCACTTCATGTCATTTTGTAGAGATTGAAGAGCTTACTCCATAGCTCTATCATTCTACTCCCATTGTGCAAAGATTCATTGCCAATGTGGTTGTAATCATATGTGAATCTATACATTTATTATCATCTACTTCTTTGTTTTGTTCTCTGCTATACTCACTCAGAGCAGTAACTTCAGAAGGCCATATCTCGAGTTCTACTGAACCTTTTTCAGTGATTTAACTTGCGTTGGATAGCTTGTACTGTCTACTTTGTGCATATAAATTTTCAAGGTCATTGGATTAATACTGTTGGAGATATCTGCATTTTATTGCTTACTAGTCTATCTCTGCAGAGCCCCGAGAATTGTGGGAATGTTCGAGAAATTGATGAAACTTGTTCTCAGTGCTCAGTTCATCATTTGAAGTGTTTTAACTTGGATTGGAAAGCTTGCTAAGTCTATTTTCTATGCCCAAAAGGAATGTTTCTAATTCCTACCAGGTTGAGAGCACTGTTCATTTTTTCCAGCAGGTGTATGTCCAAAAATAGCAAGTTTTGGGAGCTAGTCATTTCGCAACTAGTCTGTCTTGACTTAAACTTTTGGGATACATGTTCCAAAGTACTTGGCTGATATTTTGGTGGATTTAGGAAGCTCAAAGGGTCTACTAATCAACTCTGAAGTCTCAGTTGGCTGGTGTGAAGCTGGTTGTAGCAGCACCTACTCATCTTTGGATTGCATCCACCATCTCTCTTCACAACTGTGTAATCTTTATCACTCCCTGATGATTCGATTACTTCAATTACATTGATTTGCACGTTAGATGTAACCTTGTTGGGATTCTTGGGGCAGTCTCTGAAAAGGTGTTCCTTACCACAATCACTACAGTAGCCTTCCCAGACTCGTTGTGGTGGTGGTGGGTTTGGCAATGTGCATTCTCTGATGTAGTGATCACCTCCACATCTGTAACATGGGCCTCTGGGTACAGGCGGTCTGTTCATGGGTCGGGGTGGTATAGTTGCTCTAGGAGCTGTGTACATTAATGACACATAGTCCTGCTCATATTTGTATGAACTATCTGGTGCTTCCATGCCATAGGCATATGGTTCACACAGTTGTCCATATTCCATCATTGAGCTTTCATAATTGGGATATGCTCCTTGCCTATGGTCGTAAGATGAGTCATATGGTTCATTACCAACCAAAGGTGTGGCTGGGACTATTGCTCTCTCTAGGTTTTCTTCAGGTTGAGCAATCTTGACTGGGACAACGTTTTGAGGATGGGGCGGTTGTTGTCCTAGTACAGGTTGTGGTTGGGTGTATCCCTGATACGCATATGGTCGTGGCACTGGTGCCTGCGGCTGATAAGTGGGATATCTAAAGGCTTCACCTCCCTGATCTCTCTGAGGGTATCCATAAGGTCTCATGTATGGCTGTGCTGGTCTCGCTTGCCTATTGTAAGGGCAATTTTTTGTATTATGATTTGTATATTTTTGTTCCACACTGCAATATTGTAGAGGTCCTGGGACAGGGGGTCTATTATAAGCATAAGCAGGTGGTGGGACTACTCCCCTAGTACACAAGTGAGAAGGATGATCACCTCCGCACTGCATACATCTTCTGAGCATGGGTACTCTCATAGGGTTATTGGGGTAGTTCCTCTGTCCTTGAACGTTCAACTTCTTCGCTACCAAATCGGCTATTTTCTCTACATTGTTTTTAGGGATTGATGTGCTACTGGCCGAATCTTCACTTTTCAAGCTACCTTGAGGTATTTTCAGGTCCTCTGCTAGGTTGTCTTCTAGATCTATACATTCCTTCATGCATTCTTGCAAAGTCTGAACTCTCTTTACATATACCAATGATCTCAAAGATCCGTTCAACAATCCTTCCAAAAATAATGACACCATTTTATTTTGGGTAGGTCTCTCTTCTACTGGGCATCTGTCCACATACTGTTTGAATCTTCTTGCAGCTAATCTAACTGATTCGGTAGGGGTTTGCTTAAAGCTATGGATCAATGATGAAGAATTGTTTTTAATTCCTGACTTGGTGAATTCCTCAATCATTTCTTGGTATACTTGCTCCATGTTTTGAAAAGTATTAGGGTCCAATGGTTGAAACCATGCTAACGCTGTGTCTGACAAAGTAAGGCCAAAGGACTCATATTGAATCAAAAAGTCTTCTACCTGTTCGGCTCTGATTACTTGTTTAAATTCCGCTATATGATTGTAAGGTTCACTAGAGCCATCATAGTGATTTCTCATGCATTTGGCAACTTGAATTGGCCTTAATCTTCTCCCTGCTTCGGGTGGTCTAGGCATTACTGGAAAAATTGGTCTTCCTATGGGCATGCCTGGTCCTCTTACTACCGGCGGTCTGACTGGAGCATGAATTCCATGTCTTGGGTCAATAGGTGGTTGAGGTCGGTAATTAGGGTTATTTGCAGGCATTGCAAACTGCACAGGTGGTCTGACTGGAATTTGAGTTTGTTGTGTTTGGCCCGACTGTTGGTATGAATCATTATGGGATGTTCCAAGTGGATTTCTTGAAGTAGTAGCTTGGTCCCTAGGGGGAAACACTGGGATATTCTGATATTTCAACTCAGCTCTTTCCGCTTCTGTTAAGGGCCAATATCTTCTCTGATTCTTATCCAGATATGTGATGATGGTGGAGAAATCAGGATCTTGTAACTCATAGATGGTGACTGGATTAGGAGCAGCTTCCTAAATTGAAGAATGTGCTCTAAGAAGATGCTCTATCCCATTGATCAAATATACATCCATTAAGGTGTCATCTTGGGGAATCAGGTCTCCTCTCCATATCCTAGCAACCGTAGATCTCCCTCTAGGTGTAGTTACTTGCTCTTCATTCCCTCCTCCATTTAATTTTGAAGCATTATTTTCTTCACCAATTTCATTAATGTTTTCTGGGTGTTCTGTGACAACATATTGGATATCTCTTTTGTCCATGTAAAATCCTCCTACGTACTTGACTGCTGGTCTAGGCACTATGTAAGCCTCTGACGCTTTCTTTAACCTGGCCACTGATCTGTTTAGACCATCCAAATAAATAGGGATCTCATTCTGGTTGGTGTTCACGTACTCCAAGGAGGTCATGTACTCTCCCTCAATGATTGACATCAGGCCAATCATGGGTACTGTGTTCTGCATATCCTCTGAAGCCATGGGAATTTCTTCCTCTGACTCACTGGAGGTCTCTGAATAATGTGAACGGTTACTTTGCTCTGCTACACTACCTACAGAAGAGATTACACTTCTTCGGCTTCCTAGAGTTCTTCCGGATCTCAGGTTCATCCACTTCTAAACTCTGATCAGTCTTTGCTAACCTTTAGCCTTTGGCACTCCTCACTCAGGGTTAGAATTCTAGGAAGAATTTTGGCAAAAGATTGACTGAAAATAACTTTTCAAGTCATGATACTTAACCTCCAAATTCCACGATCTCTGACTACAGACGATACTTGATCTTTGCATACAAAGGATACACGACCTACGAACCAAACGATACGCGATCGCTGATGAATATCGTGATCTTTGATCAAAACGATCTTTAGCACAACGATACTTGGCTCAAAACGATACGCGATACCTGCTGGAAACGATACTTGATACTTGGGAGAAAACGATACACGATCTTTGGCACAAAACGATCGACGCTACCTGAACAGAACGATACGCGATCTTTGGTAAGTATCGCGATCTCTGCAAGACGATACACGATACTTCATCCAAACGATACACGATCTCTCACCAAACGATACCTCTAAAAACGATCTTTCGCAGACGATCGCTGGCAAAACGATACACGACACTTGTCAGGTATCGCGATCGCTTGAACCAAACGATACACGATATTTTTCCGGTATCGCGATCTTTGCCGAGCGATACACGATACCCGGATTGAAACGATACATGACACTTATCAAGTATCGCGATCGGTAAAGACCAAACGATACTCGATCTGGCTCAAGTATCACGATCTCTGAAGACCAGACGATACACGATCGACGATCTTTGAGGGACGATCTTTGGCACACGATCGTTCAGAGAAACGATCGCTGTCAAAACGATCTCTGGCCAAACGATCTCTGACCGGATATCGCGATCGGTATGAAACGATACACGATCGGAGGGAAATATCGCGATACTCAACCACAGGAGATCACGATACTTGTCAGGTATCGCGATACTCGACCGCGGGGGCAAAACGATACTTGACCCTTTGCCAAGATTTTTGCTAAGATTTTTAAGTTTTGGTTTGATGCCCTTGTTTTCCTAGTCCTTCTCCCCTCTCCTCAGTCTCTGCCTCACTCCAAACACCCCTTTCCACCTCTGTCAGTACCAAACGATACCTGACGCAGATCGTTTTTCTTTCCTAAATTGATTTACTGAGAAATTTTGATCAAAAGGGTGGGTTAGCTCACCTTGGTAGCTCCTATAATCTCTTTGTCACTTCCCCTTGCTCTGTGCAACCCCAGCTTGCCCGTTCGCTCACACGATCTCTGACGCAGCCCTCACGATACTCGATACTGCAACTCACGATACTTGCTTTCTAGACAAGTGATTTGCAAAAATGGTTTTTGGGCTTTTATACTTGAGGTTTTCTTCCTTAAAAAAAAAGACAAATTCCACTAATCTATGACTCACTCCTACTCCAATGACTTGACCTACTCTTTCACTACTCCTACTCTACTCACTCCACTCACTTCCCTAAACTAACAATTCACTACACACACTCCAAGAATGAGAAGTAGCAAGTACGGCTGAAAATGACTTACCAAAGAAGAGAAAATTTCCACTCCTCCACTTATTTCAATGCAAAAAAGCTACTTACCATCACACGAATGCCTCGGTTTGATTCGTCACTCCCCAGCAACGGCGCCAAAAAGTGTGTTGACCTAAGTACCGACTTAGGGACTTGCGGAGAAAGAGACTATACCTCAATCCCCTCTCAAGTGCATATAGTGGGGATACACGCTTTTAATTATCAATCCAAAGAGTATACAAACCTAGCCAAGTGTATGAGGACATGCAATCATGTAAT
This sequence comes from Ceratopteris richardii, assembly GCA_020310875.1. Taxonomy (NCBI): domain Eukaryota; kingdom Viridiplantae; phylum Streptophyta; class Polypodiopsida; order Polypodiales; family Pteridaceae; genus Ceratopteris; species Ceratopteris richardii. The sequence goes on along the minus strand of CM035428.1, from coordinate 104,801,839 downwards.
GATCAATGCAAATGAACTACTCAAAGAGTGTAAATAAGGCAAAGACTTATCCAAACAAGCTCCAACTGTTGGTCAAGGCGAAACGATACTTGGTGAAGCAGCCATCAGTATTTTGGACTTTTCTCCCAGCTCCGAGCTCCAAATATAGCAAATAGCATATGCATTTCGAAGCTCTCAAGAAAACGCATCCAATGGCAGTGGTTTCACGCAATTCTGACACTCCTACCTCAAGTTATGTGCAAAATACTGAGTCATGGGAAATACTTTCCTACACTTCAGCACTTCCTACACTTCGCACACACCTTACCTACAGCAAATAAACACTTTCATGGATAGACAACACTCACAAGCACTCTTTCCAAGCAATACACATGCATACAAGCTCACAGAGAAGAAGATACAGAGTGAAGAAGACACAAATTCGAATTTCTGTGCTCTCTATTCTCACAATGGCAAAAAATTCTTTACAAAGAGTCACATTTGACTTATATAGTTGTGCCCTAAAAATGGTCCTTTCACACTAGAGACCGGCACTTTATTCACTAAAAGACTAATTTCCTACTATTTTACATGGGTAAATCTCTAATCTTCTGTGGGGATGCATCTAGAGGACTCCTCTAGTGCCTTTACAATGGAAAATATATTACAAGAATGATTATGATACAAAAATATGAGGTCCAAATTGGAAAAATTTTGGGGCCCTTTATTTTCTCTGCCTTGTGCTCTTCTGTGCTCTGCAACACTCATGTACGCACATTTGAGATAAGTTACACAGTGCTCAATCATCCGCCTGATCCGGCGTATAAAGCTATTGTCTTCCAGTCTACATTGGTTTATGAAGCATCCAGATGGCTTACAGAATATGATATTAACCACTTCGGCACCTATGAAGCAGTAAGGAATGCATTTCTGCAGAGATTCAGGCTAAAGAAGAATCCAACCGAAATTTTCGACTATCTACAAAACAATAGATAGAAGATAAATCAAACAGTGCAGGAATATGCCACCCTATTCAAAACTCATTTGAGGCAGTTACCTCTAGCACATGCCAACCTACCGGATGACGTTATCACTCAATGGTTTATCAATGGTTTGACTCCGCAACTCAAACAGATTATGATCATACGGTGTGTAGGAGCTATGACACTAGATGCGGTGATAGCAATGGCTTTGCAGCTTGAAAACAAGGTTGGAGGATTTATAGAAGACCTGGAGTGGTTAAAAGCAAATAAAACTGTTGCAGAAGATCCGACCAGACATATATACTGCACCACTTGCAAAAACTCAAGGCACACCAGTGTCACTTGTGCACTTAACCAGTTGTTTTGTGCTATCTGCAACACTACCTGACACTCCACCGAAAATTGTGCATATAATGCCAAAGTACAGGGACCAGCAACTGTCAATGCTATTATACAGGAACCAGGACAGCCAGCCAATCATTATGTACCTCCGCAAATGAGAAACAACTAGCAACAAGGCTATCAAAATTACAGAGGACAGAGAAATAATAACTACAATGCAAACCGCTGGCAGGCCGGACCAGCACAGGAAAATCCCAATTTGCCACCACCGCGCTATCATTTTTGTGGTAGATTTGGCCACATTAGAAGATTTTGTAAGGATGTAGCTGAGTATGATCAGAAGAAGAAAGATCGTCAAAACCCAATGACTAATATGGTACAAATCACACCAGTACAAACTCAAGCTGCAGTAATTCAAACACGATCCGGAAAGCAACTCTGTTAGACGGCCGCCGGATTGGGACAGGTATAATGAAATCTTTGTAAAACACGCGCGAAAGGTTGTTACGCGCATTCTTGTAAAAGCTTATATAAAGCAATGAGAGAAGGAGGAGAGAGAGAGAGAGATTTTCTTGGGGAATTCATCAGACTATTCGTCTGTATGTGATTGGTGTTAGTTAATCGTGTTATTTCCAAGATTGTCTGAGTGTCCTGTGTATCCGTTGATCTGATCTTTTCTCGGCGTTCGTCTGTTTGCTAATCCTACGAGTACAAACTGTTTCGGTTCAGTAACTTACCCTTCGTAGTTCCGATACTCGGTCTGTGAATCTTTACTGAAAGTATAGTTGTCTGTATTGGCTGACCGATTGTCTTGGGACGATCCACCGGATAGTTAAAAGTTCTGCGCGTAGAAGTTAATGATTCTGGTATTGCGGAATGTGTTGTTTTAATGTTACTCTGTTGTGGTAAGATAAGCGAAGGTCACCGTAAGAAGCCTGAGCAGGTACATATGACCTCCAGGAATGCAGTCCTACATGACTGTAGCCGCAGTGATGTCGATTGTAGAACGTATTAATATCTATTTGAACGAGTGATTTGATTCTCGTGTGAAGGACTTCAGCGAAGTAAGTATTAACATAGTTATGTATAAGCGAATCTTGTTAAGTTCCATTAAAGTCCTATATCGGATGAAGTTGCTCTGGGAAAACTAGTATAGGGCCTCTGTTCTTACAGACCCCTTCCACTCCCAAGAACCCAAGGACCAGGTAAAACGCACTTCCGACAGTTGGAAAAGGCGCTTTACCAACCGGACAGTTAACACTGGCGATCCCGCTGGGGATGTGGCATCAAGATTTCCGTACACTAACGAAAGAAGTAGCAAGATCACCATTTGTGTGAAGAACGTAATACTTAGAACGCACGCTGATCGAGTGCAAAGATAGTCATTGTTTTCGAACAACTGCAAAGAAGTAGAGTACAAGTAGTATATGCCGGTTACTCGATCCGGTGAGCCGTATCCAAAAAACAAACAGTCAAGAATACCTAATCTACTAGGAACGCCTCCAGGAGGTAGAAGCGCAGGAAGATTCAAACTTGCGAACACGAAAGAAAGAAACGTTACTAACGATTCCGGTCATATTCCGGTTGATTTCTCTGCATCTCTGATAGATTCCGGTACTGTTTCGGCACGACCTGTCGAAAATACAGTAATTCCAGAATCTACCAGGACACAATCTGAAGTTAGCTTAACCGCTTTGAGTAGAAATTCAAAATTGTTAACGAATAACAACGAGTTTGCCAAAGAAAGCAGTAAAGAGAAGAAAACAGACTGCACTGGTGAAAAATCAACACCTTCAGGTGACATTTCGGTGCAGTTTTTCGGTAACAGGTTATCACTTCTTGGTGAATCATTAACTTACACTCCGTCATTAGGAGTAGACTTCCCTACGGTTGACTGCAAAAGGGAAGGAAGTTTGTTTGAAGCAGAGATTCGCAACATACTGAGCAAGGTTTTCGAACCAGATAGTACACAGGCTCACGAGGTAGATTCTGAAGATCCACACATTCAACCTCAGAACACAGGAAGTAGTTACTATACAAGTAGCGGCACAATGAACGGGCAGCAACAACAACAGCAACAAGTATATCCACCCAGGCCGCCGCCGACAGGCGTAACGTACACCAAATTCGGAGGATTTCCAGGCGATGACCCAAACGCGCATGTACGAACTTTTGAGATTAGTTATGCAGTACTCAATCACCCCATTGACCCGGCGTATAAGGCTATCGTGTTCCAGTCCACCTTGGTCAATGAAGCCACTAGATGGCGTACAGAGTATGATATAAATCACTTCGGCACCTATGAAGCAGTGAGAGATGCATTTCTGCAAAGATTTAGGCTAAAGAAGAATCCTGCAGAAATTTTTGACTACTTACAAAACAATAGACAGAAGATAAACCAATCAGTGCAAGAATACGCCACTTTATTCAGGACACATTTGCGACAACTGCCACCGGCACATGCCATCCTGCCAGACGACGTCATTACGCAATGGTTTATTAATGGACTGAATCCACAACTCAAACAGATCATGATTATTCGGTGTGTCGGAGCAATGACCCTAGATGCAGTAATTGCAATGGCTCTACAACTAGAGAACAAAGTCGGGGGATTTACAGAAGATCTGGAGTGGTTAAAGACCAACAAAAACGGTGCAGAAGATCTGACAAGGCAAGTATATTGCACTATCTGCAAAAACTCAGGTCATGCGAGTGCCACTTGTGCACTGAATCAGCTATTTTGCACCATCTGTAAAACCACCGGACACACCACCAAAAATTGCGCCTATAACGCTAAAGTACAAGAGACAGCGACGGTCAATGCAATTATACAGGAACCAGGACAACCAGCCAATCACTATGTGCCTCCGCAGATGAGAAACAATCAGCAACCAGGTTATCGAAATTACAGAGGACAGAGGAACAACAACTATAACGCAAACCGTTGGCAGACCGTACAGACACCGGAAAACCCCAATTTGCCACCACCGCGCTGTCATTTTTGTGGTGAATACGGACATATTAGAAGGTTCTGCAAAGACGCAATTGAGTATGACCAAAGGAAGAAGGAACGGCAAAATCCGATGACAAATATGGTTCAGATCACGCCAGTAGAACCACGAGCTGCCGCTGTTCAGACCAGATTTGGTAGACCATTACAACCAGCAGCTGAGATATTTGAACCCGGCATTCAAGAACGGAAACGAACATATGAAAAGGCTAATCAATGGATCGCATCAGAACCACCAGTATTTCCTGACCCCATTCCGGTAACCCAAGCTCCGATAGCTCAGGGAGCAGCACCAGATGATGCTGCTAACACAGAAGCAGAAACACAGAAGCATCATTTTCAAACTCGGCGGAAATTACAAATCAATCAAAACAAACCTGGGAGATTCTATCCAAGGCATCCATTACACTTCCTCTTGGCCAATTACTGGCATTAGTACTAGGAGTCCGCCAACAATTCCAACAACAATTTGCTGCCAAATCTGCTTGCATTCCAGCCACCGCAACTGTACAACCGGAACCAGACTCTACGGTCGATCATTCAGTTCCTCTGATTACGGTATGGTATAATAGTCATAAAATCTCACAGGTATTAATAGATGGAGGGTCTGGTGTAAATATTGCTACTGCTGCACTATGTAAGAAACTAGGATGGACTAAAATAGAACCGGTCCAATTTTTTGTTAGAATGGCTGACCAGTCCAGAGTCCACCCAGTAGGGCTTGTTCGGAACATACCAATAACATTGCAAGGCACCACTTTTAAGATGACCTTTGTCGTCCTAGAATTGTCGGAATCCACCATGGATTATAATCTCCTTTTCGGTCGCCCCTGGCTGAAGCAAGCTAAGGTGATACAAGACTGGTCCGCACACGAGCTCACGTTCAAGGATAAAAATCGAAGATGTGTTGTAAAATTAGATGCTATATAGCCCTGTGAATTACATGCTAGACCATATTTCGCAGAACCCGTTCACATGCTAGACGGACTATCAGATGACGAAGAAGAAGAGTTTTTAAAGAACAACATTGATTTGATTTCCCTAGGAACCGTTGACCTACAAGCTGCTGTGGATAATTGGAACCCCTCAGTCTGCTCAATGATTCCTATAACAAAAGAAGATGAGAAAGAAGATATTGCTGCTACAGTTGACGCCGAACTACAACAACTTTTCAAAACAGCAGACAACACCGAGAAGCAGCGACAATATTATGTGCCAGAAGATCAATTAGTAACTTATAACTTGGGAGATACAAATCATCCACGTCCAGTCAAGATAAAAGAAAACTTACCAACAAAATTTCAAGTAGAATTACTCCAGCTTCTTAGGGAATTTTCTGACATTTTTGCTTGGGATTATAAGGATATGAAGGGTCTGGATCCACGCATCTATCAACACAGGGTTATGCTCAAGCCGGAGACAAGGCGAGTCAAACAATCCAGCTATCGAATGAACCCGAATTACGCAGCACAAGTAAAAGCAGAATTGGATAGATTACTAAAGGTTGGGTTCATTGTACCTATAGAGCACGTGGAATGGATCTCCCCAATCGTTATTGTACCAAAAAAGAACAAGCAGCTTCGCATTTGTGTAGACTACCGAAAGCTGAATGCAGCTACGGTTCCAGATCCCTTCCCATTACCTTTCCTAGACACCATGCTTGATAGAGTAGCACGGCACAAAATGTATTCCTTTTTAGACGGATACAGTGGATACAATCAAGTTAGGATGGCTGAACAGGACATTCCGAAGACTGCATTCATCACCAACTGGGGTGTGTTCGCATGCACTGTGATGTGGTTTGGTTTACGAAATGCCCCCAGTACTTTTCAAAGATGCATGCAAGAGATATTCTCACCTTATCTCACTTCATTTATGCAAGTTTATCTCGACGATTTTTCAGTATTTGGCAAAATGATAATACATCTGTTCCATTTACGGTGCTGCTTTCAGAAATGCAGAGAATATCAGCTCTGTTTGAACCCAAACAAATCAGTGTTTGCGGTCTCATGTGGCAAGTTACTCGGCCACATTGTATCGGCACAGGGTATCCAAGTAGACCCAGGAAAGATTTCGGCAGTATTAGAAGCTCCGGTGCCCACTACACCAAAAGAAGTTATGCGCTTCATGGGTCAAGTACGATGGCATGGCAGACACTTACGGTGGCTTGCTCACCTGGCTATACCACTAAACAAGCTAATCAGCAAAACACCTCGACAATTTGAATGGACCCAGGAATGTCAGATAGCGTTTGATCGTTTAAAACATTTATTAACACAAGTTCCTATAATACAACCGCCGGACTGGGATCACCCCTTCCATGTATTTGTTGATGCTTCCGATATAGCTATTGACAGCGTTCTAATGCAAACGACCGATAAATGGTTCAGACCTGTATATTACGCCAGTCGAAGATTAGCCCCTGCTGAACGGAATTACTCGGTAACAGAACGAGAATGTTTGGGTCTAGTGTATTCAATCAAAAAATTCAGACATTATCTACTGGGCCGTAAGTTCACTTTCCACACAGATCATGCTGCACTTATTTATCTGGTCCGACAACAGCATTTGGGAGGACGGTTAGCCCGATGGGTGCTGCTTTTGCAAGAATTCGACTATGAAGTTATACATAGACCAGGCACCTCAAACGCCTTAGCAGATTTTCAGTCTCGCCTAGATTCCGGTGAGGCTCCGGTAGGTATAGATGACACAACTCCAGCGATCTATGCTTCTGAACCAACTCACGACGAAAGCGCTGACCTACCTTTCTCAATACTGGGTATCTGCCATCCCAGACTTCTACAGCAATACGAAGAAAGGTTGCAGCATTCAGCCGTCGATTCCGGCTGATTGCTGGTGAACTCTATTATGTGGATCATACCGGAATTCTACTTCGGTGTATTCCTCCACACGAAGTAAACTCAGTCATCACATTGGCTCACTCGATTCCGTCAGGAGGACATTTTGCTGTAGATTTAACCCACCGGAAAATTCTGCAAAGTGGACTCTGGTGGCCGACTATGTACAAGGATGTGTTGCAGTTTGTCAAATCCTGTGATAATTGCCAAAGAACAGGACAACCGTTAAAACGACATCATTTTCCTCTCCAACCTATAATGCCATTAGAACCCTTCCAGAAATGGGGTTTAGATTTCATTGGTCCTATTACCCCACCCTCAGTTCTGAACAATAATCACTATATCTTAACATGCACTGATTATGCGACAAGATGGGCAGAAGCATGGGCTTTACGATCAGCTACAGCTGTTGTGGTAGCAAAGTGCCTACTGACAGATGTTTTTCCAAGATTTGGTTTACCCCTCGAACTGGTAACAGATCAAGGCACTCATTTTGCTAATAACTTGATAAAGGTACTTACACATTCATTTCAGATTACTCATAAATTTAGTTCTCCATATTATCCACGTGCTAATGGTCTGGCCGAGAGTACAAACAAGTCACTGCTAAATATACTTCGGAAATTGATTATGGACGCACCGGAGAGATGGGATCAACTGTTATCTGCCGTACTGTGGGCATACCGAACGACTTATAAGGTAACCACAAGACTGACTCCTTTCAAATTAGCCTTCGGAATCGAAGCTATAGCACCAATGGAGATAGTGGTACCAAGTTTAAGAGTAGCCATCAACCAAAAATTACTACCGGAAGATTCTCTGTCATTTCGGTTGGAGACCCTCAGAGAATTAGACGAACATCGATGGCACAGTTTTATGACTATGAGAGAAGTACAGCTACGACAAGCCAAAACACATGATAGATATCTACAAACTCCAGTTTTTACAGTAGGAGAGCTTGTCCTCTTTTACAATGCGAAATCGAATCGCTCTGCCGGCAAGTTTAAGCTACGATGGTTTGGCCCTTATCGAATAGCGGAACAGGTGGGCCCTGCGACATTTCGGTTAACCACATTAACCGAAATTTCCTTGCCAAAAGTAATAAATGGTTCGAAACTGCGACCATATCAACAAGCGTCACATCTATGATAAGACATTACGCGGAAAACCGCGACTTTTGACGTTCTTTTGTTTTCCAGTTCTTCTCTTTTTCTTTTAAATTTTGCTTAATCAATAAAATAAGTATAAATATCCGCGTCTTGAACTCTAATTATAACTAAAGCCACCCGGTCTTTTTCCAACCGTTCATGCATGCACGCCATAGTTAAGTAATTATCATATCCACGTCACAGAGTAACTTATTATGATTGATTCCCCTAAGTTGCAGTGCATCTACATAATCTTCACCATTCCGCCGAAAAAACGCTATTGTATTTGTGTAATTGTGATCTGTGTTACCCTGTGTTTGCGTGTTGTGATTACTGACTCTATTGCGCCATGGAAGCTTTGGCAAACTATGCCGCTTTTCATGACGGACTCCCTACGGATGTAGGAGAGTACCTGCGCATCCGGGGATTATCCAACTTCGCTGAGCTGCCATGGCACTCAGTGGAGAATCACCCTTTCTTTGCCCGAATAATCTCTACCATCGCCAACACACCTGCAACAGAAAAAATGTGGGCTATCACCTCTTTACCCTCCCGAGTAATAATCACATTTCAAACATTCGCTCAATCGTTTCGACTTCCTGCACACGGCACACAGAGTGGCCCAAACATTCCCATAACCACCATGAAACAATTATTTCCTAGGTATTCGTCGAACGAGTACGCCATTCTTTGTAGACCTGAACCTGAGAGAACCGCACTCCAGTTCCTCGTAGCCATACTCAACCTCCAGAAACGAACTTATGGGATATCACGCGCATTCTACTCAGCCCTCGACTTAGCATCAAGAGAACCGGTAAACTTTGCAACATACTACTTCAGCCGTATACACAAGGAATGCATAGCCATTATGAAGCAGGTGAACAAAGGAAACACACCAAGATCCAGGTTGCCACACATCCTATCATTTCTATTCCCCACCATCCTTGCAGCACAACCACCACCGAGAGGTCCGGTCCTAAGACAGGAAGAATCCGCACAGCTGTTAGAAGACGATGAGGAAGACGAAGAAGAAATCAACCACCTGTTCAGAAGAAAAAGGATCAGGATAAGTTCCTCGGAAAGCGAAGCACTAGGCTCAGCCGGAGAAGATGAAGAAAAAGATAAAGAAGTAGATACGCAAGAAGAAGACACATTCCACGACACAAACACCTCGATGCAACATGAGTCATCGGCACAAACATCAGCATCAGAGCAGCAACAGCAACAAACCGAAACAGAAACAGTCTCGATAGAACAGATTTCTCAGCAACAAATGGAGCCACAAAACCAAGAAGATACACAACAGGTAGCTAAGGAAGCTTTAGAAACATTGCTGAAAGCAGTGGAGTCAACAGCAACCGAATACGCAGAATCGAAGCAACCGAAAAAAGAAAAGGTAAACCCTATCCTTCCTCCTCCCTCATCGAAACATCCACTCAAACCCATCTCACCCGTCCACCCCACTCACCCTGCTGAAACCACCGCATCCTCAACCTCATCACCCACTTACTCGCCACCAAACTCCCAATAGCTCCATGCCGAAACCTTGTCGAAACCTTCAATTCCGGCCATCCCAGCAATTCCTGATTTAGCTGCAATAGGACAAAGTCTCATAAACTTGTCACAACAACTGCCGCAGCAACTGAAACAGCTCACAGACTCGGTGCAAGATGACTTTCAACACAAACTAGAAGTAATGGAGGCGGACATCACACCCCTGCAAGAGGAATTACACATAGTAAGGGCCGAAAACCATGCACTTAGTGAACAGGTAATGAAGTTACAGACCGTAATAAGCAAACAGGAAGATATGACAACACAACGAGATGAAGCATTGAAGGCAGTACACACAAAGGAGGGATTGCTGATGGCTGCAAATGCAAAGCTCACCAGCCTAAAGCAAACACTCAAAGACGCCGAGGATGTCAGGATTGCCTTAGGTAACCGCCTGGAAGAAACCAGACTCCAGTTACAGGAGAAAGATCAGCAAAACCAAGAACAACAAATAGACCTTAACCAGACGAAACAAGAGCTTCAAACAGCAAAAGAAGAATTATCAAGTGTAAATAATATACTTCACAAGTATCTGATGAAAGAGCAGCAAATACAGAAGCAGATAGCAGCTATTAAGGCAGAAAGAGATGCTTATTACAAAACCATAGAATTTCAGAACCAACAATTTGAAAGGCTTGATAATCAAATACGCAATAAGAAGGATCAGATCATTGATCTGCAGAAGCAACTAACCGATATGAAATCATTCAGGGACGCTGCGATGGCCAATGACTTCTACTTACAGGAAACATTTTTACAAACCCAAGCAGAAATTTTGCTTAACGAGGCCATAGCCCTAAGCTCTGTTAGAACAGATGCATAGCTCCTAGAGCAAGATACCCTAAAACAACTACTAGAAACATTAAAGAAAAAGATCGCCCGTACATTTAGATTAGCCCGTAATATGTATTTAGAAGGAATAGTCGAAGAATAGTAACCCTGTATGAACTCCACTATCGATCAGGCCACTCATCAACCCGTAAACTTTGCCGCTTACTTCGTCAATCGAATCTACAAGGAAGGAGTCGCAATAAGGAAACAGGTTTGCAAGGTAATGATAAGTTCGAATATGTCTGAAGACCAAGTCAGCAAATCTATAACAAGCAGTATCTGAGAGTAGAATATGAGCAGGAAACAAGTATTCGAGTAATGATTATAGTGCAAAGTGCAAATTGTTAGAAGTGTAGAATTGGACATTTGTTGCACTAAACAAAGTTTGAAGTAAACATGAGAACAATGTTTCATGATGTTTTTGGCACATGTAAAAGACTTGCTAAGTGGATCATCGATATAATAGGCGGATGATGATTTTTTATGCTAAAATACTGGTAAGTTGTATGAAGTGTCATGTCCGAATCAAGGATCATCATTGCAGCAAGTGGCAGTTCATGCTTTGTTACTTAAAGAATGCATATGTCCAGTGCTATTTAAAAACTTCCAGGATAATATTTTCTCTACGATTCCTGCATCAATGTCTGAATCAAAAATCATGAGATGGCGAATCAGGAAGAGAGAAACTGTACAGAGAAGGAAGGAGACTACAACAAAGGAGACGGATACTTCGTTACAAGATGATGGCGATGAAGTTTCGATGACTTCGACAATGTCTAAAGTGCAACATAAGAACAAAAGATTATTCACGGATTTTAAAGTAGAGCTTGATATACACTCTGTGCGGAATGAGAATTGGCTCCGAAGAATTGGATTACTACAGTTTGCCAGGTTACCATGGGAGCGCTGGACATGTAATAATGACGCAAAGAATCAGTTGCAAATTATGCGGAGAACAAAAGGTCAGATATTACATCAAGTACAATTTTCCCTGAAATTAGTTTCAGAAATTTTTCAATTACCTCTGTATGAGGATGTAACTATTCCAAGATGTTCGGAAGAGGATTTGAGAAAAGACTTTGGAAACTGCGAGGGAAGTAGGAAATATTATATGATAAAGAAAGCAACATATATTCGTCGGGAACAACTAAAATGGTATTTAGAGAAACTATGCTTTCTCGTTAAATTTGATTCTATGTCCAGAGAGAATTTTTCACCGCTGGTATATGCAGAAGGAGGTGGAAAAATAAGTTGGGCACACTAGATGTATAATCACCTATATACTCAGATCTTTGTTGGGGATAAGCGCAGGACACAAACAAATAGTCGATTGTCAATATATTTAGTGGCATTGTTCGAGTATGTGCAGTCAGTCAAGGATCAGAAGGAAATTATAATGTGTATGAGCAATCCAGGGCACGAACAAATAGCAGAGCAAGAGGAAATAGCACAAATACAGGAAAATATTTTCCAAATGACAAATGGCGTTGGACAACCGCTTGTATTTGGAACTCCTTTCAAACTGTCAACAAAAAGAAGAACGGAACAACCATCACAAACAGCAAGTACAAAAAGGTTGCACAATGATAATCTTTCAGCTAATGATGTGCTAGGAATGCAAATAAAGTTGCAGGAAGTTTCGGACTTTTTACTACAACAAGAAGAAAGAATTCAGCATGAACAGGCACAGGTACTTGCTAATGCGAATCATTCCAATTCGTTGTTGGTAAAGAATAAACATTTTCAAGACACATTGGATTACAAGGAAGGTATAATGAAGGAACTGCAGAATGATCAGAAACAATTAGTGGTAGCATTGATTAAAACTAAAAAGTCCATACAAGAATTTGAACAGTGGCAGATAACTGTTCAACAACAGATTCAAGAAGAGATGATGAATTTTTCCATGATGAATGCTACATTACAAACAGAACATGAAGTTTTGCGTTCAAGAATACAGGTTTTGCAGGAACTGGAAGGTCAGATATTAAAAGATGAAGGAGTAGAATTGAATGCCACATTAATGACGACAGTGGATATAGACTTATTAAAACAACAATTGGATAATCATGTTCAAAATGATTGGAAACTTTTTAGTAGAAGGTGGCTTGCTATACTTGTTCCTCCAATTGAACAAATGCGGTCATGTTTTGTGTCGGACCACGAAGGTAATTTGATAACTGTAATTAAGAAGTAGGAAAAGCAGCTTGAAGAATACAAGCAGAGTATTAAAGGATTGCAAGAGGAGCTGTTACAAAAGACGATACAGGAAAAGCCAGAAATGATTCGGAAGCAGAACTCTGGAACAGGCCTTCAGGCAAAGCAAAAGAATGTCAAAAATGATAATGAACTTGCGGGTTCGAGTCCACCGTGCGTGCCAGTGTTAGACGGCCGCCGGATTGGGACAGGTATAACGAAATCTTTGTAAAACACGCGCGAAAGGTTGTTACGCGCATTCTTGTAAAAGCTTATATAAAGCAATGAGAGAAGGAGGAGAGAGAGAGAGAGATTTTCTTGGGGAATTCATCAGACTATTCGTCTGTATGTGATTGGTGTTAGTTAATCGTGTTATTTCCAAGATTGTCTGAGTGTCCTGTGTATCCGTTGATCTGATCTTTTCTCGGCGTTCGTCTGTTTGCTAATCCTACGAGTACAAACTGTTTCGGTTCAGTAACTTACCCTTTGTAGTTCCGATACTCGGTCTGTGAATCTTTACTGAAAGTATAGTTGTCTGTATTGGCTGACCGATTGTCTTGGGACGATCCATCGGATAGTTAAAAGTTCTGCGCGTAGAAGTTAATGATTCTGGTATTGCGGAATGTGTTGTTTTAATGTTACTCTGTTGTGGTAAGATAAGCGAAGGTCACCGTAAGAAGCCTGAGCAGGTACATATGACCTCCAGGAATGCAGTCCTACATGACTGTAGCCGCAGTGATGTCGATTGTAGAACGTATTAATATCTATTTGAACGAGTGATTTGATTCTCGTGTGAAGGACTTCAGCGAAGTAAGTATTAACATAGTTATGTATAAGCGAATCTTGTTAAGTTCCATTAAAGTCCTATATCGGATGAAGTTGCTCTGGGAAAACTAGTATAGGGCCTCTGTTCTTACAGACCCCTTCCACTCCCAAGAACCCAAGGACCAGGTAAAACGCACTTCCGACAGTTGGAAAAGGCGCTTTACCAACCGAACGGTTAACAAACTCCAACCAGCAGCAAAAGTATTTGAACGAGGCATACATGAACAACAAAGAATGTATGATAAGGCTAGTCAATGGACCACTACCGAACCCCCAGTGTTTCCAGACCCTATTCTAGTGACCCAGGCCCCGTTAACCAAGGAAGGAACACAAAAACAAGATTCTAATTCAGTAGCAGGCACATCATCTTCAGCAGATACATCATCTTCAGCCGGCACATCATCTTCAGAATCCGTGGAAAACACAATTCAATCACATAAGGCCTGGGAAATTTTATCTAAAGCGTCCATTACTCTTCCTCTTGGCCAATTACTTGCACTAGTACCAGGAGTTCGACAACAATTCCAACAGCAGTTCAGTCCTGTATCTTCTTGTATTCTGGCAACATCGACAGTGCAATCGAAACCTGATTCTACGGTCAATCATTCGGTTCCTTTAATTACGGTATGGTATCAAAATCATAAAATTACACAGGTACTAATTGATGGAGGTTCTGGTGTCAACATTGCTACTGCTGCACTATGTAAAAGGTTAGGATGGACCGAAATCAAACCAGTTCAGTTCTTTGTCAGAATGGCTGACCAGTCAAGAGTCCATCCAGTAGGTCTTGTTCGAAATGTACCATTAACTTTGCAGGGTACCACATTTAAGATGACTTTTGTAATCCTAGAATTACCGGAATCCACCCTTGATTATAATCTTCTTTTTTGTCGTCCTTGGCTGAAGCAAGCTAAGGTTATACAAGATTGGTCTGCACAGGAACTCACTTTCAAAGATAATAATCGTAAATATGTTGTAAATTAGATGCTATATAGCCTTGCGAATTGCATGCTAGACCGTATTTTGCAGAACCAGTTCATATGTTAGATGGGTTGTCAGATGATGAAGAAGAAGAGTTTCTGAAAAATAACATTGACTTGATCTCCCTAGGAACTGTTGATCTACAATCTGTTGTAGATAATTGGAATCTCGCAGTTTGTACGGTGATGCCTGTAACGGAAGAAGATAAGAAGGAAGATACTGCTGCTATAGATAACGCTGACCTACAATGACTTTTTAAGCCAGTTGATGATACAGAGAAACCTCGACAATTTTATGTTCCAGAGGAAGTATTTCAAGCAGACTTAATTCAGCTACTCCGAGAGTTCTCTGACGTTTTTGCCTGGGATTACAAAGATATGAAAGGCCTGGACCCTTGCATCTACCAACACAGGGTCATGCTAAAGCCAGAAGCAAAACCAATCAAACAACCAAGCTACCGGATGAATCCGAACTATGCATCACAGGTAAAAGCAGAGCTTGATAGACTACTCAAAGTCGGATTCATCGTACTAGTAGAGCACGCTGAATGGATCTCACCAATTGTTATTGTGCCTAAAAAGAATAAGCAGTTAAGAATATGTGTGGATTACCGAAAACTGAATGCAGCTACGGTGCCTGATCCATTTTCGCTACCTTTTCTTGACACGATGCTTGATAGAATAGCAGGACATGAAATGTATTCATTCCTAGATGGATACAATGGGTATAATCAAGTTAGAATGGCTGAGCAGGATATACCGAAGACCGCCTTCATTACCAATTGGGGTGTTTTTGCTTGTACCGTAATGTGGTTTGGATTAAGAAATGCCCCAAGTACTTTTCAGAGGTGTATGCAGGAAATATTCTCCCCTTACCTTACCTCGTTTATGCAATTTTATCTTGATGATTTTTTGTTATTTGGAAAAATGGTAGCACACTTGTTCCATTTACGGTGTTGCTTTGAGAAGTGCAGAGAATACAGACTCTGTTTGAACCCAAACAAATCCGTGTTTGCGATTTCGTGTGGAAGGCTACTTAGCCACATCGTATCTGCACAAGGTATACAGGTGGATCCAGATAAAATTACAACTGTGTTAGAAGCACCTATGCCCACTACACCTAAGGAAGTGATGCGCTTCATGGGCCAAGTAAGATGGCATGGTCGGCACTTACGAGGGCTTGCTCATTTGGCAATACCACTGAACAGGTTAATAACCAAGATTCCTCGACAATTTGAGTGGACTCAGGAATGCCAAATTGCTTTTGATCGTCTAAAGGGATTACTAACACAGGTTCCAATCCTACAGCCTCCTGACTGGGATCGCCCATTTCATGTATTTGTTGATGCTTCAGATATTGCCATTGGCAGTGTTCTAATGCAACACACCGATAAGTGGTTTCAGCCTGTGTACTATGCCAGCCGAAGGCTTGCTCTTGCTGAGAAGAATTACTCTGTAACTGAAAGGGAATGTCTGGGTTTGGTATACTCTGTCAAGAAATTTAGGCATTATTTACTTGGCCGAAAATTTACTTTTCATGTAGATCATGCTGCACTTGTCCACCTGGTGCAGCAACAACATCTAGGTGGTTGATTAGCGAGATGGGTTCTGCTTTTACAAGAGTTTGATTACGAAGTTATTCATCGGCCATGCAGTTCACATGCCTTAGCAGATTTCCTTTCTCGCCTAGATTTCGGTGAAGCTCCGGTCGGTGTAGATGACACAACACTAGCGATTTATATTTCTAAACCAACTAATGATGAAATTGCAGACCCACCTATGCCGTCTACATATTATGATCAGATATTGACTTTTCTTACTGATGGATGCCTTCCTTCTACAACATCTCCTGCAATGCGTAGGAAGATTGCAGTATACAGTCGCAAATTTCGGTTCATTGCTCGGGAACTATACTATATGGATCACACTGGAATTTTACTTCCTTGTATCCCTCCACACAAAGTTGATTCAGTTATTACTTTGGCTCACTCAATTCCTTCCGGTGGCCATTTTGTTGCAGATTTAACACACCGAAAAATTCT
Organism: Ceratopteris richardii; assembly: GCA_020310875.1. Taxonomy (NCBI): domain Eukaryota; kingdom Viridiplantae; phylum Streptophyta; class Polypodiopsida; order Polypodiales; family Pteridaceae; genus Ceratopteris; species Ceratopteris richardii. Next base: position 104,785,091 of record CM035428.1, on the reverse strand, counting down.
TCAGAGTGGACTTTGGTGGCCTACTATGTACAGGGATGTATTGCAGTTTTTCAAAAATTGTGATAATTGTAAGAGATCTGGACAACCGTTATAGCGCCATTTTTTCCCTCTACAACCTATCTTTCCATTAGAACCTTTTCAAAAGTGGGGTCTAGATTTTATCGGACCTATTACACCACCGGCAATCCTCAGTAGTAATCGTTATATTCTGACCTCTACAGACTATGCAACCAGATGGGCAGAAGCTTGGGCTTTAAGGTCTGCCACAGCTGTTTCGGTTGCAAAGTGTCTAATGAAAGATGTCTTTCCGCGTTTTGGCTTACCTCTGGAACTTGTTCCAGATCAGGGCACTCACTTTGTCAACAATTTAATCAAAGTACTCACAGATTCTTTTCAGATCACGCATAAATTCAGTTCTCCCTATTATCCTCGTGCTAATGGTTTGGCGGAAAGTACAAACAAAACCCTGTTGAATATGCTTCAAAAACTGATTCTGGAATCACCGAAAAGATGGGATCAACTGTTACCTGCAGTACTATGGGCATATCGGACTACATACAAGGTAGCAACAAGATTAACACCTTTCAAACTAGCTTATGGATTGGAAGCCATAACACCTATGGAGATCATTGTACCAAGCTTACGAGTAGCCATCAACCACAAACTACTACCTGAAGAATCTCTGTCATTTCGAGTGGATACACTCAGAGAACTGGATGAGCATCGATGGCACAATTTTCTGACTATGCGGGAAATACAGCTAAGACAAGCCCTGAACACATGATTGCTATCTAAAGACCCCAGTTTTTACGGTGGGACAACTTGTACTCTTTTACAATGCAAAGTTGAACCGCTCTACTGGAAAATTCAAGTTACGATGGTTTGGCCCCTACCGGATTTCTGAACAAATGGGCCCAGCAACTTTTTGGTTGACTACTTTGACCGGAATTCCTCTTTCGAAAGTCATCAACGGGTCGAAGCTGCGGCCGTATCAACAAACATCTAACCCGCACTGAAACGTTTCGCGGTTGGCCGCGTCTTTTGGTGTTCTCTTTTCTTTCCTTTTATTTTCTTTTAATTTTGCATGCTTAATAAAATAAGCCTGTAAATATCCGCGTTTTGATACCTAATTATGTCAACAGCCGCCCTACCCTTTCCAGCTACTCATACATGCACACCGAAGTTAAGAAGTTATCATATCAGCGACAAACAATGATTAGTGATTTTGATTGCTCTCCACTGCAGCGCATCTACTTAACCTTTTCCGTTTCGTCAAAAATTGCTATTGTGTTTGCGTATTGTGTGTGATTGTATAAACCGTGTGCGTATTGTGTCTTGTGCTTGCTGTCATCGTGCGCGCCATGGAAGCTCTGGCAAACTATGCCGCTTTCCGTGACGGACTCCCCACTGAGGTAGGAGAGTTTCTGCGCACCCGTGGGTTATCCAATTTTGCTGAATTGCCTTGGCATTCAGTGGAATCCCACCCGTTGTTTGCCCAAATAATCGCTGCCATCGCTGCTACTCCTGCCACCGAGTAGAGTTGGCCAACCACCTCCCTACCATCCCGCACCGTAATCACATTTCAAAACTTTGTTGATGCATTTCGACTCCCTCAGCAAGGTCGGGAAAATGGCCTGAACCTCCTAGTAGCAACAATGATACAATTGTTTCCTAGGTATTCATCAAACGAATACGCGATCCTATGTCGACCGGAACCTAAGAGATCCGCACTGCAATTCCTCGTAGCCATTCTTAACCTCCAGAAGTGAACTTATGGCATCTCTAGGCCTTTCTACTCCGCTATTGATTTAGCTGCTCGAGAACCAGTCAATTTTGCATCCTAATTCTTCCACCACATTCACAAGGAATGCGTATCAATAATCAAACAGGTAAACAAGGGAGGAATGCCAAGGTCCAGACTGCCGCACATAATATCTTTCCTTTTTCCGGCCATACTTGCCGCACAACCACCACCCAGAGGCCTTATCCTGCACCATGAAGAGTCGGCACAATTATGGGACGATGAAGAAGAAGACGAAGAGGAACTCAATCAACTCTTCTGCCAGAAAAGAATTAGAATCAGTTCCTCTGAAAGTGAAGCACAAGGTTTAGCCGAAGGAAATAAAGAAGATGACAAAGAAGAAGAGAAGCAGGACGAAGAAACCTTCCATGACACCGCAACATCTATACAGCACGAATCATCAGCACAATCTTCATCAGAAAGGCAACAAGAACAGGAGGATCACCACGAATCTGACACAAGCTCGTCCAAACAAGCATCTCAACAGCAATCTGAGCAGGAACAGCAAGGAAATGAGGAACAAATCATTAAAGATGTTTTCGACGAACTGCTTAGAGTAGTAGAAACTACAGTTGTTGATACCGTCGACACCACACAACAAACCACAGAACAGGTAACAGAACCTAACCCTACCCTTCCCATTCCTCCACTGAAACCGCCACTCAACCCCATCCTTCCTATTCCACCCATTGTCCCCGACGAACCCGCGGCTTCTTCATCCTCATCCCCGAATTACTCACCACCCAACTCCCAACAACTCTTCACTGCATCCTCATCTCAACCTCGTCCTCACCTTCCGCTCCCGTCCATTCCCGTAATTTCTGAGCTTGCCAACATGGGTCAATTGCTCATTCATCTATCACAGCAATTACCAATCCAGATGGAAGAGGTCGGTGATAACATCCGAAATGAGTTACAACACAAGGTGGATGTCCTAGAAGCAGACATCACACCTCTACAGGAAGAAATAGATGCGGTCAAAGCAAAAAACCATCAGCTGCACTACCAGATTACCCATCTCCAAGCCCAACTCGCAGAACAGCAGACACTTACCAACCAGAGAAATGCGGCACTGGCTGACCTCAAAAACAAACAAGAGTTACTAAATGAGGCAAATACCGTCATCAATCAAATGAAGCAAGAGCTACAGGATAAAGAAGATGCCAGAGTAGCCTTAGGCAATTTATTAGAAGAAACCAGAGTTCAGCTACATGAAGTAGTACAGCAAAGTCAAGAACAGCATAAGCAGGCTATGAAAACAGAAGAAGAACTCCAAAGAACAAATGAAACTTTATCAGATGTCAACAACATGCTTAAACACTATTTGACGAAGGAAGCTCAAACACAGAAGGTAATAACACCTCCGAAGAGAAAGGGATGCATACTCCAGAACCATACAGTTTCAGAATCAAGAGATCGAAAGAAGGGAAAATCAGTTGGACAATAAAAAAGACAGAGTAGTCAGAATGGAAAAGCAAGTTGCTGAGATGAAGGTTTCCAGAGATGCGGCCTTATCGAATGACTTCTATTTACAAGAAGCCTTTCTGCAGACTCAGGCAAAAATTTTGCTGACTGAAGCTATTTCATTAAGTTCTGTAAGAATAGATGCACAATTAGTAGAACCGAATACTCTTAAACAGATGTTATAAACTTTAAAGAAGAAAATTGCCCGAACCTTTAGATTAGCCAAAAACATGTATTTAGAAGGCATTATAGACGAACAATAATTTTGTAAAAACCTGCGGGTTTGAGTCCACCGTGCATGCCAGTGTTAGTCGGCCGCCGGATTGGCATTTGTATAAAACTGAATCTTTTTAGATTCAGCACGAGCGAAAGGTTGTTACAAGATGGTTGTAATCTTTATATAAAGCAATGAAAAAGAGACGCGCCAGCAACGATTCGTGGACTCACCAGACTGTCTGTCTGGGTGATTGTCTGTGTCATTATTGTAGTGTTTGTCTAATTCCAAGTATTCTGAGTATATTGTAGTGTATGGTTCTTGATTCTGTTGTGTTGTCTATCGAGACCTGTTTGTTGTGAGTTTTCTCGACATCTAGTAGTTCGTCGGGTTGTTGTTTGAGTGAGTAGTTTGCGAATCCCTAATGCGATTGTTGTGTTAATTACGCGTATCGTGGTACTCTTTCTTGGAATGTTATGCAAGTTGTTGAAGAAGTCTGTGTAGTTGTGGTAGTGTTCTGGGATTCTGAGCTGTATTGTGTTGTCTTCAGTATTGAGATCTGTACTTGTACGGTGAGATTTGGCTACAGTAATGGTTATCTCCAGTGTGTATTAGTCTTCAACACTGTGTGTCTGAAACTGTTGAGTCCTTCTGTGTTTTCGGTTTGTTGGATTGTGAGCGCTATTCGGTGAAGGTTGAACTACTTTTAAATGTTACAGTAGTGTGTATTCGGAAAAAGGGTTCTGAGGTAATTTGGTATCACGATACTGATAGTCTGGTACAGTGTGTTCGGTAGACTCTGATAGAGTTAAAATGATGAACCGTAAAGATCGAGAAAGGGATACCAATTCTTGATAAAATCTTGAATGTTGGTATATTGTGTTGTGAAGTAATTTTGGGAAACAAGCATAGGGCCTCTGTCTTTACAGACCCCTTCCACTCCCAAGAACCCAATACTCGTTTAAACGCATTTCTAACAGTTAGAACAGCGTTTAACAAAGTGATGGCACAAGTGCATGAGTGAGAAGCACACAAACATGCACACACATACACACACATGTGCACACAAGGCAAGAAGAAAGAGAGCAACAATGGAGTTCTTTAGATTACTCAAAAAGTCTCACACAAGTTCAAATCTACAACAAGCTAACCTCAAAAATGAGCTCTCTAGCTCTATTTATAGTTTTTGACTAGCTTTGGTCCTGTCCAGACCTAGTGTCCGACCTGGTTAAAAATTAGGTTCTAGGGCTATTTTAGAGGCTCAAACGAGCTCTGAAAATTATGAAAATTGGTACATAAATACTACTAGTACTCCTCAAGCTTTAGGACTCCTCAGCTTGTGCAAAATGGAGTAGGAATAATCAAGAATGGTATTTACAAATGATGTGAAGTGACTAAGATCACTATTTTGGAAATATTGTTTCATTAAAAAATTATAGGCCTATTTGCCGGATCTGCATTGACTGCTTTGCCTGCTTGTTCTTTGCTCTGACTCCCTTCTTTTGGCTTCCTTGTCTTGTGAGTCCTTGGGTGCCCTGGCTTCTACCAACACCCCCCTCTCTCGTGTCTGTCGTCTCTTACAGACCCTTAGTTTGGCTGAGCGTTTGACATAGTATTCAACCACATCTAAAGCTAAGTGATGTTCTTCTAGTCGCAGCCCTCATGCTAAGTCTGTTAATGAAGCATCCCAATCTACTGGCCCTGGGACATCCAGATGTGGCAATCGCAATTGCTCGGAGTGTAAGGTCCTCTCCACAACAAAAAGTTGGAGGAGATGTGAGGGTCTGGGTACAAATATTTCAGAGTGGTATTCCCAGAACCCTGTGATGAACATCTCCTGGAAAGTTTGTTTGTAGCATGTTGGGAGGTACTTTATTCTTGCATGCTAGGCATATATTACATTAATTGAGGGGGTTGTGCTCATGTCATACACCAAGTCTAGGTTACCTACGGTGAAGGCGACTCTTGGGAAATGTGGGTCTTTAATGTTTTTGAATGTTCTGAATGTGACCACCATTAATTCAAATATCTTCATACAGATTTGTGCCATCACATCAGGGGTGTTCCGTAGTCTAAGACTCCAATGACGGATGGTGGAAATCATATATGCCACCGAGGTCTGTCCTTGTGGAGGTGCTAGATACACATAATTTAACCATTGTGCACAGCCTTTGATGTTCTTCACTGTGATGGCAAACTCGGACCATGTGCGTCTTTGGAGGACTGGAACGTAACATGGATTATACTTGATAAATAGTGGCATGTTATTCGATGTATGAACCATTTCTGGATAGGTTTCGAGAAGACGAATCCTCCATGTGGGTTGGAAGGTTGACCCTTGCTTAGCACGTTCAAGTAGATCATCGAGACCAAATTGAGTGGCGAAAGTCAGGGCTTTACCACATCTTTGTTGGATCTCTGCATTGTAATCAGCTAAGAGCACACAGTAAGGCACATATTGAGCATCATTTGTTCATATCCAGCAGTGATGTGACATGTGCCTGAAGTACTCGGAGTTTATGATAATGTCCTCCAGTTTTGTCATTCATTGAATTTGTACTACGATGCGATCCTCATGGGTTTTGGCTATCTTTTCGAGTTTCTGAAGCCATTCGGATGCTTCGACTTCAATGGTGTCCATTCCTTCCGATGTTTCTTGGCCGCCTAGCGTAGGCATAGGAACATAGGGTTCCTCATACGATTCATCCACTTCAATGGGCACCAGGTCTTCCGTTTCTGGTTCGATGATTGCGGAGGGTTGTCTTTCATACTAAAGGAGCCTCCTTTGCAATTCTTCGACCTACTCTTTTAGTGCCTTTACCTCCTCAGAAGTCGATGCCGACTCTGTGACCTTGGGTTCTTCTTCTTGCTCCCTTAGCTAGCGGCGCAATGCATCTCATTCTTTTTCCATATCATCATATCATCATGTGCTTCCAACAGATCAACATAGCTTTCCAGGATTGTTTTCATCGTCTCTGAAGGGACTACTTTAAACTATTCTGGGTCGATCTCATGAGGGGAGCCTTCCATCGCAGCCTCTAGGTTTTCTTCGTTCTACTTTTGAAGTCGCTTATTTTCTTCTAGGGTTGTGGCCATGTGCTTCCGTAGTAACGTCAGGTTATGCCGGACTTTGACATTCTTTGACTAATAGAGTTCAAGTAAGGCTGTTAATTTTTTAACTTCGGAAGATTCGGATTGCGGGGGAGCTTCCAATAAGGTCTGGTGGGCGTGTTTGAGCATGGTATAAGGTTGATTCAGGTCAGCATTTTCTTCTTCTATAATCGTAAGCCGCCTCTGTAGTTGCTGGTGGTCTGTAATTATTTGACGATGGCGATCTTCTAGAGTCTGATATTCACTTTGCAGTTGATATACACATTGATGTAATGTAAAAAACACATTATTTACATTTAAGAATGTTGGGAAAGGAGAGGATGCAAGGGGGATGGGGAAGGGAAAGGGGATCGTGAATGAAGTGGAATCAAGTGGTGATGTGGGTGGAGGGGGTATGGGAGATTGTGGCTGTGTGTGGGGAGGGAGTGGTGTTGTGGTTGGTGATGTCTCCATTGTGTCAAAAGTGTGTGTGACTGTGTAAATGGGAATGGAAGGCGGGATGGATGTGATGTTCATGAATAGTGTTGTGAATGTAGGCATGGTAACCCCTCCAAGTTGGATGCCTAGAGAGAGAGGAATTCCCATAACATATGTGGTGATTATGGAAGTTGGGGGGGTCGTGTCATGGGGTGAAGTGAATTGTGCAGTGAGAGGTGAGGAGTGTGGTGATGAGAGTGCCGCTTGATGTTCTTCCATCTGTGTGGTATCTCCTGGTGCCGATACATCTATGTGAATTTGCTTTTCGGAGCGAAGAGGATGGTTAGGCACTCGTTTCTCAAAGCGATGAATGTAGGCTAGGGCTAAATGAATGGCTTCATCCAAACCAAGCACGTCCGCATGAAGGTTCAAAGACTCAATAAATTGGTCGTCAACCCCTTCTTCTCCCAACATCTGACTTATTAGCATCTTCCCTGTTTCTAGTGACAACTTGTGGTGCTCTTCTACTCGTTTCATTGTCTCATACAATCTTTTTATCTGTGCGCAGTATAAGCTGGGGCACCCGCTAGTTCAGAAGTTTCATCGTGCTCTTGGTCGTGTTCCTCATCTGATTCCTCTGCCTCGATCTCTTCTTCTTCGTCATTCACCTCTACTACTTCAGGTTGAGTGGGGGTTGGCTACCCTGTAGTTGTTTGCGGTCCGCGGGCTTGGGTATCTTTAGTCTCAAGACTTGCTTCATTGATCATTCTTGCGATTTCCTCATCTGTTAAATCATCCAAAGTGTAACCCTGGGGAAACTCCAAGTCAGAGGGGACAGGAGGGAAAACTAGGTTAGGCCCTTTTGTACTTAGCTTGGGTAAGTAGATTGTAAATGGTTGGATGCATCTAGTTTGAGGTGGTGTTATGTCAGGCGTGAGTGTAGCACCCCTTGCTTGGGCACATGGAATTTGCACTACTCCTCTCATCTTCTTGGGTGATGGGCCTGTTGTTGATACCCATCTCTAGAATTCTTGAGCTCTTGTCCACAACAACGCCCTCTGGATGGGCACATCATAAGCTAGGCACCTATAAATAATCCGTGTAAGTGTGCAACATCGATGAAGTACATTCTTATTTTTCTTGTTCCAGCAGTAATGTGCTAAGTGGATCTGGTCAATGATCCAATGGGGTATATTGAGCATGAGATTCTCTGTTTCTACGAGGTACAAGCTGAACCAAATGCTTTTGGGTGGCATGGTGAAGCGTTCTTGAGTTGGGAAGGCAAAATGCTGCATGATCATGCATAAATGGAGGGAGATGGTCGGTGTCATGGCCACCACGTCTTTCAGTTTATTGAGATCCTTATGCTTCATCCTTCCAAGAATCAGAGTTTCTTTTTCTGCAGGAATGTGCATTCCTTTCATGTCCAAGGCCTCCCGTACTAGGTTGATGGTGAGTTTAAACCTTTTGAGCTCATGACCTGCAATGAGGGAGGGTACAAAGGTGCTATCTCCCCCTTTGGCTCTGCTAGGGGTTATCGTGCTGATCAAATAGGAGCAGCGTAAAAAATCGGGTTTTGGTAACAATGCTCGAAAGTAGTTGTCCAAACCAGCCTTGGTCCACACTGATCTCATTACTTCCGCATTCTGATATTTTTTGAATTCTCGGGTAAAGAAATGGTATCTTCTCCACTTTCCATTAAATTCAAGTTTGGCCTCCCAGAAGTAGGTACCTTCTCCGAGAGGACCTGCGACATCGCTGAACCAATGTGCATGCTTACCAACTTGTGAGGTATGCCCCTGTGGAGGGTCCTGAATCGGGAGCACGTGTATTGCCCTGAGTTCTTGGGGTCTCTCAGTTAATTGGGTCTCGAGGAGAAGATTTTCAATGTCCACTATCTGGGAGCTAGTTCCTGCTACTTCTACCATGTTACTTCTTGTTTGCTGGTTCTGTGAGAATATAGAAGCATGTGTTAACATTGTAATGGACAAGATAGAACAATGTTTTGTCCCCGTTACAACATTAACATGAGGTTAGTGATAGGTTAGTAGGTCAGTGAGTGCCCGGTGATTGTGTGTGTAGTTAGTGAATGAAGAGTCCTATGAGCTAAATGGAAAGATGCAATGTGAGGATGATGCAGTTAGTAGGTGGAGATGAATTTACAAATGGGGGTCGGGGGGTTTATTACAAGCTTTGGGCTACCAAACACAGTGGATGGCTTTCGGTTTTGATTTTGTGGGGACTCTGGAGGGCTTTATCAGACTCTCTACTGGGAAATGAGACTTTTTAGGGACCTATTCACAAGTGATTCTGCCTGTGCTCATGGATGAATATGTGGTTGTGTGTGACGAATAAGAGTGAACATCAGTTGTTCAAGTGAGTGAATCATGTTTTAGATGATGTAGTTTATATGTGGCTATTTGAGCCCGCAAGCAAGCCTTAGGCACCCAAATTTGTCTTGATTGTGGGTCAGCCTTCATTGACTTCTTGGGTACCCAAATAGTCTTTAATTTTTAAGAAGAATTGTTGAAGGACTTCTTATTAGTGTCCTATCGTTGATCACTAATAGGAAGCTGAGCCCGTGGTTGTGGCTTGATCACAATAGGATGCTCGCCTTTCTGCACCCACACTTGTTTTGGTGGCTGAGACACTTTGCTTTGTTCTTTCTTTTGGATTCGAGCATAGGTCATTTGCTTCTTCTGCATTTGGTACTCCTTTGTTTGATGTGTCTCTACCACTTTTGGAAAAGAAGGGAGTTCCATCGTATCCTTGAATTCTTTGTTGAGACAAGCATCCCTCTTCATCACATATTTTTGGAGAAGAATAGCATCGTCATCTTCATGTGTACTCCTAGAAGGACCAGGAGTTTGTGCCTTTCCTAGTTCCTTGAGTGCTTCATTTTCTAACTCAAGTGTAATGCGGTTCTGATTTACCCAGAACTGAAGAAGTCCACTTCTTATGTTTAGGTTGATTGCATGATCATAGATCCAGTCTTGACCCAAGACAAGAGGCTCAGTGAGGTCCTCGTCTTGACACACTATTACTTTAACTTCCATTAGAACACCTTGGAGGTAGAGGGGAAGTTACACCTCGCCCATGCAAGAGGTTTCCACACCTCCCAATCCTATGAGATATGCTTCTACAGTATTGACACTTAAGTTCAATTCTTGACAGTAAGAGAGTTTAACAGCACTAGTGGCTGCACATGCGTCAATCAAGGCCCTTACAGTCCTTGCACTCTTTCCTTGTCCTATCTCTAAGGTTACAAAAAGATTTCGGTTGATTATTCTATGGGAACTTACACCTAAGACTTCGCACATAGCCATATGATATCCTGGATCTGCATAGGCATCTGTCCTGGGCTAGTCTCTACCTTGTCTCCTCAATTTCATTCTTCGGATGCATTCCAATGCTTCTGCCTGTGCTTCTTCTCGAACGCTTTTCCTCTTCTTTATGTTTCTTTGCAGTATTGAGCCAATTCAACATCTTCTCCGTGAGGGGTTCCTGATATAACTTGACTCTGCACCCACTGATGTAACTTGGTAGGATGCGGCCTTCTAGAGTGGCTAATTGAACTCCTCCACTTGTGGAGATCCTATTGATAATCATGGGTCCATAGCCTCTCTTCTCTAATTTCCATGCATGTTGCTTCAAAGTGTAGACTAGGACTAGATCTCCTGCCTTCAAGCACTTATCGTTCACATGGGCATCAAAGTATGCCTTTTGTCTTTTCTTAGCTACGTAAATCCCTGTTGCTGCTCTCAGTCTCGTTTCACCTAGCCATTCAAGATCAAAGATCCTAGAAGAGAGTTCATGCTCTGTCCAATCATGTTCCTGTGCCACTTTCAATGTAGGTATCAAGAAGTCGAATGGTAGCACTGCATTTTGGCCATGGTGCTTTCCGCTTGTCCATTAGCTTGTGGATGATAGGGGGCAGACTTCTTGTGTACTACCAAGAACTCTTGGAGAAGATTTTCAATAACTTCATTCAAAAAGTGAGTGCCTCTATCACTTACTAGCTTGATAGGTAGCACGTATCTAGTGAACACATTCTCAAATAAGAACTTAGCTATCATTTGAGCATCGTTCTTCGTGGTGGCTTTTACTTCTACCCCCTTGGTTAGATAGTCTGTGGCCACAATGATATATTCAGCATGTGAACCCTTAGCTGGGGGATTAATAGGACCGACAAAGTCTATTCCCCACTTAGAGAATGCACGTCCACCCATCATAGGTTTCAATGGCATCTCATCTTTGCGTATAGGATACTACGTCCGTTGACAAACATCACATCTCTTCATGTAGGTATGTGCATCCATATGAAGGGTTGGCCACCACAAGCCTGCAAATAGGATTGCCTTAATCACCTGGTCTAGTCCAAAGTGTCCTCCTGCTACACCTTGATGAGCAATTTCCAAGATCCTCATATATTTGCTCTCGTGGACACATAATCTAAGATACCCATCTTTTCATCGTCTATATAGATTATCTCCAATGAGAGTATAGTCTATAGCTTCTTGTTCTAAGCTCTTTTGTCTAGCCAATGTCATCTCTTGAGGGAATGTTTTCATCCTCAAAAAGGCTACTAGTGGTTCACTCCAATCTGGTACTAGAGACACTTGGTACAAAGTAGTGTGCTCCACAGGTGGTCTAATACGACAAACTGGGCATTCCTTACACAACTTATGGACATATGCTTCCATAGTCAGCCAATGCACTCCAAATCTCCTCAATGTCTATAAGGTTCTTTGCCTTGATTAGTGTTGCTCTAATACACCCACATGTGCTAATTGCAACCATTTTGCATACTCATCCTCTTCCACACAACAAGCTAATATTCCCTGATCCGTATGCTTGTACATACTCCCTGCCATGATATGGTACTTCTGGGCTTTTACTAGCTCCCTATCTTCAGTGTTTATCACTAGGTGTTTGGGTCCGTATGTCAATACTGGCACTAATGTTTTGGCCCGTTGTGGCACAACTTCTAAATTAAACAAGTAAGCATCAGGAAGGTCATCTGATACTCCTTGTGGGGCCTCTCCAAACGTGAGCCTAGAGAGATGGTCTGCTCTCAAATGAGTTTTGCCTTTCCTCACCACAACCTCAAAGTCATATTCCATTAGTAAGAGAAACCATCTTACTAATCTGCCTATGTTGCCTGGCTTGTTTACCAAATACAACAGTGCTTGATGATCAGTAAAAAATTTAAACTTATTTGCAAGCAAATATTGTCTAAACTTTTTAACCGCATATACCATGCCTAATCCTTCTCGTTCGGTGGTCGTATAGTTTCGTTCAGCTGCATTCAATTGTCTACTAGCATAGGCAATTGGAAGATCCATATTACCTTCACGTGTAGGTTGTGCTAGCACACATCCAATAGCATAATTGGATGCATCAACGTGAACATGAAAGGGCTTATTCCAATCAGATGTGGTCAGAATTGGTGCTGAACATAATCGTCGTTTAAGCTCATTGAAGGAGTTTTCACATTCTTTAGTCCACTCAAAGTTAGTCAAAAGTTTGTACAGAGGCTTTGAAATGATGGCATACATGTGTATAAAATGTTAGTAATAACCACAATGCCCCATGAAAGCTTGCACTTCCTTGACATTCTTTGGCCTAGGCAGCTCTGCTATAGCTTTCACTTTCTCCTCATCCATGGATATGCCATTCTTTGACACTATGTGTCCTAGAATCTTTCCTTGACTGCCCATGAAGACACACTTTTCTAGGTTGGGGAAGACTTGATATTCTCTACATTTGTCAAAGATTTGCCAAAGTTCAGGTATATGTGTCTGTCTAATGTTGGAATGAGCACAGAGATCATCAACATAGACTTCTAAATTTTTCCTCAGAAATTCTTTAAATACATGACACATCAGCCTCTGAAAAGTGGCTGGTGCATTGGTAAGACCAAATGGCATTACTATAAAGGTGAATATGCCCCACTCTATGGCAAAAGCCATCTTATGTTGATCTTCTGGAGCAATGGGTACCTGATTGGAGCCAGAAAATCCATCAAGGAAGTTGTATACTTCCTTGCCTGCTACTCTTTCTAATAGATGCTCAGTGATAGGAAGTGAATAGTTATCTCGAATAGTGGATGTATTAACCTTCTTCAAGTTAATGCACACACATAGCTTTCCATTCTTCTTGGGCACCACTACAATGGGGGACACCCACTCGGTGTGCTCAATTTCATAGATGAATCCAGCTTCAACCAAGCGATCTATCTCTTCTTTGATCTTGGCAGCATAATTATCAGTATATGTGTATGGCTTTTGTTTAGAGGGTTTGGCATCTAAGATCATGGGGATAGTGTGTGAGCATATATCAGGGTCCACACCTTTCAAATCCTTGTAGCTCCAAGCGAATACATCTCTGTACTCTCTTAGCAAGGCTATCAACTCGTACTGTTCTTCCTTAGTGAGGTCATGTCCTATGTAAGTGCATCTTTATTTGCCTTCTTCTATGGCTACAACTATTTTCTTGGTGGCTTCTTTGTTATCATAGGCCTCTCCTACTTGGGCATCGTGTTTAGGCATTCTTATCATGACTCTCCTATCATCGATTTCATATTTCTTAAAGTTTTCAGGGACCTCAAACAAAGATTCTTCTTCCCCTGGTGTGACTTCTCTCTTCTTCCTCTTCTTGCCTTTGTTCTTAGTGGTCACTTGTGTGGTTAATCTCACCTCTATGACATGATTGGCTCTATTGTGAAAACTGAAATATCGGGGTGTCCATTGTTCTTCATTGATGGCTACATGCATTGTTGCTAAAATTTCTGCCCAACCATGAGGTTCAAACTCTTCATCAGGAAATACTACAGGTGCATATGTTGGGTCTTGAACTGATCTATGGTTTTCATTCGCACCTATCTCTCTGGCTTTATCTCTCTTCTCTTCTTCTATTGCTACTTTACACATCCATAAGTGGGTGTCTTCATGCATCCATGAGGATCCTGATCCTATGGAATGCACTTACTCAGTATCATCTTTGGCTCTATGGATGGGATTCCATTGGATGGGGGTACATCCCTATGAGAGTAATCCTTGAGATTGACTTTGGTTGTAACACCTAAGTGTTGCAAGTACAAGGAATTGGTTCCCTAATCCTGTACCACTTGCAACTCCCGCATGAATGGTCTTCCCAGAATCATCTCATAGGCTTGATTTTTGCTAAAGTCACATATAGCAAAAGTATGCTCAAACTCCACGCCGCATGTAGTGAGAGTTATTCCTTCTAGCAGTCCTAAGGGTCTCTCAATGTGACCATTGGCCATCTGCAATTCCATTCTCGTTGGCCTGAGTGCTGGCTTGCCCCAACGCTTCCATATGGAACTGGTAGCAAGTGCAACTCCTGCACCCGAGTCCAAAATTGCTTTGGTAGTGTACCCCTGATGGGTAATGGGAAGATACGTGTTCCCTTCCTCTCCTTCACTCATGTCTCCTATCTTGTCCAAGGGTATTTCTGGCACGATGCGATGAGATCCTACCTGGGAACGAGGTTTTGCTACTTTTGGCACTTGATGGGCTACATGTTTCCATAGTCCAGGCCTAACCTTGAGTAGCTCTTCTAAAGTGAGGTTGCACTATACTTTAGTGTTTTTCACTACCTCTATGTTCCTAGGGATGACGGAGTCTTCATTTCTTACCATGATTGTGGGTGCTCTCACGCAAGTAGACTTTGCCTCCCATGGTTCTGTGAAATGGGGTAGTTCCTGTAAGGAGTTAGACTCGAAGTCTAATCTCTCATGAGATTGGGTACTCTCCTTCTCTCCATAAATAGAAGGAATGTCTTGTGGGAATTGATCATGCGCATCATCCACAAGTTCAATGGGAGGAGGGAATTCACTTTCTTTAGCCCATTTCTCTTCTTGAATCTCTCACAGGAACTTTGGTGAATACCTATTCATAGAAGAAGAGGTGTCTGGCTCAGTGGAATTAGACACATAAGCTTCCTAGGGAGGAATGCTTACTCTTTCGCTTGCCTTGGCTCTACCTTGGGATATGGCTTCCTTATCAGACCTTGCAATTATGCTCTCCAACTTCTCCAACAGTCCATCAAAGTGCAACTGTGCCTTAGCTGAGCAAGAGTAGTTGAAGAGGCGACTGGCTTCAAACATGGTCTGAGCCAATACTACCATTTTAGCACAAAGCTTGGTTCTCTCTATCTCTAGATTAGCTCTAGGGTAGCATATATCATGATCTATAACATTTGGCCCTTCTTCGATTCTGGCCTGATATGCCTTAAGCATCATGTCTATGTCTTCAGGAGTGGGGTCAGCCTACTCTAGGGGGTGGTGGAGTTGTATGCGGTGGGTTGGAAGGTGGTAGGGATGAAGGTGGCGGTGGTATGTGAGAGTGTGTTTGAGAGGCAAGTTCAATAATTTTGGCTTTTGTTTCTCTTATGCTCTCTTCTAATTCGCTCATCTTCTTATACCATTGTCTTTTCATCCTTTCTTGACTATCTTTCCTGGTTCTCGTCCGTTTCTTGGTTATGCTCTCAATTTCCCTAACTTTGGCACTTTTTTTTGGGCCTAAACCTTGGTTCTGCTGCAAAGCCTGAGCTCTTGTGACCACTTGCACAGGTGTAGTGGAAGTTACACTTCCTCTTGACTCTACTACTAACCCAATAACATTGATAGGAGTGATTTTTGGCATATTATTGGGATTCTTTGGGCAATCTCATAAGAGATGCTTCTTTCCGCAATCTTATCAGAAGCCTTGAATTGTCACCGATTGGGATTGTGTAGGGGAAGGCATTGGGCAATCACGAATGAGGTGATCTCCTTGACATCTGTAGCATGGTCCTCTAGAGAATAGGGGTCTTACTTGCCTAGGTTGAGGTCTAGGGTTGGGATTTGTGTACATGATATTTGCATACTCTGGATCCCAACTAGGTTCACTTGGTTCTTCACAATAGTAAGACTCACTATGCTCAGGTGACTGCATGTAGTAGGCCTGAGGGCTATCAATATGTGTAGAATCAAAACTCTAATCACTGGGGTCACCTTCTCAAAGCAATGGAGTGACTGGGACTATGGCTCTATTTAGATTTTCTTCTGCAGCTCCATACTTTATTGGAATCACATTAGCTGGAGCAGGGGGTTGTTGTGCTAGAACTGGTTGAGGTCTGTGCTACCCTTGATAAGGTGGCTGATAGGATTGTTGGGGCCTACCATACTGCTATGGTGGATACTGGTTCTGGTACCTGCCCTGTTGAGGATATGGTTGAGGATAATTTTGTCTCACAGTTTGTTTGTTATAGGGGTAGTCTTGTGCGGTGTGGTTGGTGTATCTTCAATCTATGGTGCAGTACTGGCTACTAGGATTCACCTAGGGTTGAGCCATAATGGGACATACGTTCGCCATATGGTCACCTCCACATGTGTAGCATCATCTCACTAGGGTAAATCGCGGTATCTGTTTGCATGAGACACCTAATTTCTGAGCTACCTTCTGTGCAAGTTCCTCAATAGACGTGGATTGTCTGGAAAAGATGCTGGTAGAGCTATCTGAATCTTTGTAAATTTTTGAAAGCTCCAACTCCTCTCCTAGATTATCCTCTATTTCTATACACATGCGTACGCATTCTTCTATGGTCCTAGGGTCCTTCAGGTACACATATGGTTTGGTACTCAATAACCGGTCTAGGAATAATGCCACTTGTTTGGCTGGAGTAGGTAGCTCTGGAACAGGGAACCTCTCTAAGTATTGCCTAAATCTTCTTCCTGCAAGTCTAACTGTCTCTTGAGGTGTTTGTTTGAAGCTATGAATCAATGAGGAGGTATCATGTCGTATCCCGCTCTTAGAGAATTCAGTAATGAATGCCTCTAGAAGTTGGTCTATGTTCCTAAACTGTCTCTCATTTAGCAGTTGAAACCACGTAAGTGCCGTGTTCCTACGGGTTAGACCAAAGACATTGTATTGCATGAATAGGTCCTCAGCTTGTTCAGCTCTCAAGACTTGCCTAAACTCGGCCACATGATCGTAGGGGTCTCCAGTGCCATCGAAGTAGTTCTTCATGGACTTAACCAACTGGGTTGGCCTCAAGGTTCTAGTGTGTTTCCCTAGGCCTTGGCAAAGGAAAATCATCAACATTTCTTTGGTTTCTTGGGGCTCTAGGTCTCTCAGTTTCTTCTCTATCCATCTCTGTTCTCATCCTTTCTCTTCCCAAGGGGTTGGCAAAGCTTACTTCTGGTCTATCTCTACTTCTGTCCCTATGAGCTCCATGAGCTTGGGATGTTCCAACTCCTTGGTGGCCATACGAGACATTAGATCTTGGTTGGGGAAAAATAAATTCACCCTTCCAAGTCTAGGCATGTCTACCATGTTCTGATACCACAAAGATCCTCTCTGAAGTATTGTCTAAATAGGTCACTTTGCCTGGGCTATCACGATCTTTGAACTCATAGATTGTG
Organism: Ceratopteris richardii; assembly: GCA_020310875.1. Lineage (NCBI taxonomy): Eukaryota > Viridiplantae > Streptophyta > Polypodiopsida > Polypodiales > Pteridaceae > Ceratopteris > Ceratopteris richardii. The sequence continues at coordinate 104,767,655 of CM035428.1, read as the reverse complement.
ATTGTTCCTACCTCATTCTGCTGATCAAGCTTATACTCCAAAAGGCTTCATCGGTCTCTCAGTTTGAGAGCAGATCTATGCTCTTATTGTCCTGGGGAACCCACTCTCGTGCGATAATTCTAGTGAGAACTGATTTGCCTCGAGGGGTTCTAGGCTCTCCACTTATGGTCCCTTGCTCTAGGTCACATATGTCCACTTTTGGGATCACATTACCGAATTCGTCTGTCCTATTTGGTTGATTGGTGACTACGTACATGGTTCCTTCTTTGTCCAGGTATGCACCATTTTCAAACTTGACTGCTGAATGTTGGAGTCCAATGGGTTGGTCACGGTTTTTAATGTAGACCACCGATCTTCCTAGGCTCTCCTCATAGATGCAAGTGTTGAGGATAGAAGAATCTTGAGGATAAATAGTTAATCTGAATTCTAAAAGTCTGCTAACTTAGATATTACTTAATCGGATGTTGCTGAGTCAGAAATTTGCTGAATTTGTATTTTCTTGCTCGGATTTTAACAAACAGTTATTTTTTTTAGGTGCTGATGTTGCAATAAAGAGAGTAGTATTTAATTCATGAAAAGGGGGCTAGGAAGGGGAAGAAACGTCTCCAAGAGGGAGAGTGAAAAGAACCATAAGAGGCAAGAAGAAATCTTTCCAAGAAGAAAAAAGAAAGAAGCATCCTCAGAGAGAACAATGCCAGAAGAGAAAGAGACTCCATTCTTCTAATGGTGCAAGATAATGGTGAAATAGAAATGACAAAATCTTGATTTCAGAGGCATATTTACCTATTTCGTAATGTATTTTCTATAGTCAGAAGTTTTAATGAACTTTTCCATCATGTAATACCTGATGTAGAAGAACTCTAATGGAGTAATTTACTCATGTACATTCAACGCAAGAATGAATCCTTGTCTATTTGAGTTATGTTCATTGAAGAGAGATTTTGTCACAGTGTAACAATGCTAAATCTGAAATTTGTTGGAAGCATATTCTTTGTGTGAAGTAAATCAGTGCTCAAGTTTGATTGTTCAGAAACAAGTAGAGATGTGTTGAATGCAAACCCCAACACATTTAGCGATCCTACTATGCTGCTAATGAAGCAAGAAATGCATGACAGAAAGAAGGAAACAATTTGGTAAAGTGTATTTTACAAGAGTGCAGGCAAAGGCAGCTAACATGGAGTCATCCTCAAAATTTTATGATTGGTACGAAGCCGAGGAGGAAGCTAATCTGGAAACAGAAGAGAAACAGGGAGAAACAGGTGTAGCAGAGGTAAGGTTAGTGGGCGGTATACTTGGAGCGCTATTCCTAACAGAAGCAATTGTAGGAGTAAGAAGATGACTCTAGTTCAACCTACTTGCAGGGGTGACTAGTCAAAGAACTAGGTGTACACCTCAACCACAGCCAATGGCGCAACCACCTCCCAATCCCAAAGTCAAAGCAGCTCATTTTAGAGGAGGCTCTAAAGAAGATGCTGATTGCCATGAGGCTTAGTTTGAGATAAAATGGACAGCTAATGGATACCCAGCTATATATGGTGATGACATTAAACTTCAGCAATTTGCTACCATGTTGGAAGGACGAGCAATGAGCTGGTTAAGTCAATATGGTATTGCTCATTTTGCTACATATGATGCATTAAAAATAGCATTTTTGCAAGGATCTAGAAAAGAGAAGACTCCTTCCGATGTGTTATGGAAATTGAGAGCTATTGGGCAAAAAACCATGTTAGTGGAAGATTATGCTCAGAAATTCAAAACCTTAATGGAACAATTGTAAGGTAACGAAAGACCTACTGACGAGATGTTGGCAGGTTATTTTCTAAACGGATTACAAAGTACCATTAGACATGCAGTTGCAAGTGTGGATATTGCGAATGGCTTTGGTGTATTAGTGTTAGCAGCTGCATGCGTGGAAAGAAGATTTGGACGGGCTAAAAAGAGACATTCTGATTTTAGTTTAGAGGCTGACTCTGATTCACAATTGGAGTTAGACAAAGGTTCAACTGATTCTTACTTTGATACCCACGATGAAGAAGTAGTAGGGAGCAAGCATCGCAAGCATAAGGCTAAGCAAAGTAAAGAGGAAGCATGGATTAGTAAGTTAAAAAGACATGGATATTGCATTGTAGCATAAAACGGTGTTTATTATAGAATTTGGTGCTTACGTGTTCACAATTATGAGTTTTGGGTTGAAGAATGGACCACCATCATTTAATTATGTGGCACATAAAGTGTTCGAACCTTACCTACAAGAGTTTATGCAGGTGTTTGTGGATGATTTCTCGGTCTTTGGTAAGAAGGTTCACCATTTGCAGCATCTGAAATTATGTTTTGACAGAAGTCAAGAGTTTAGGATGGTGTTAAATCTGTTTAAAAGTGTAATTGCAGTCAGAAGTGGTATTTTATTGGGGCATGTCATTTCTGAACAAAGCATGGCCATAGATGTTAAAAAGATTGAAGCTATTAGGACGGCAAAGGTACCTATGAATGTGAAGGAAATAATGTGGTTCATGGGTCAGATTAAGTGACACTCCAGATACTTACGATATTTCGGTAATATCTCTTTACCACTTACACATTTGACAAAAAAGGATATCCCATTCGTATGGGCGGATGCTCAAGAAAAAGCGTTTCAACTCTTGAAGAAGATGGTGTCTGTGGCACCAATTTTGCAACCACCAGATTGGTCATTGCCTTTCCACAAATTTGTTGATGCATCTGATGTGGCTGTTGGAGCAGTTTTGATGCAACAAAAGGAGAAAGGATGGTATAGACCAATGTATTATGCTAGTAGGGTACTATGTTCAGCCGAAAGGAATTATCCGGTGACTGAAAGGGAAGCTTTAGCAATGGTATATTCTCTCAACAAGTTTTGACATTATTTGTTGGGAAACAAAGTGGTTTTTCATGTGGATCACCAGGCTTTGATATATTTGATTAAGAAGCCTTTGTTGACAAGAAGACTAGCGAGGTGGATCCTTTTATTGCAAGAGTTTGATTTTGTGATTATTCATACTCTAGGCAAAGAGCATGCAATGGCTGACTATTTCAGTCGGTTGGAATCAGGAGAGGCACCTTTAGGTGTCAATGATGAATTCCCCGATGTAGAATTGTTTAATGCAAAGGTTGCTGAACCAAATTCTTGGTATGATTAGTTATTGGTATTTTTAACGGATTGGTCATTACCACAACATTTTTCACCTGATCAGAGAAAGAAATTTGCACTTAAAAGTAGACCGTATTTGATCATAGCCGGTGCATTATGTAAAAAAAGGTTGGATCAGGTTATTAGAAGGTGTGTACCAGAATTTGAGCAACCAGCACCTTGGTGACATGTTTCCTTGATTGTTGTTGGTTGAAAATGGCATTAAGCGCTTTCTTACGAATCCATTGGGGGATAGGTTATAATCAGAGGCTCACATTTTTGTTACCAGTTATTCATCAGCATACAATGAAGAATGGAGTGTTGGTGAATCGGACTGAAGTATTTGAGGAATATTCAGAAGCAGCCAAAGATGTCACCTGGGTGGACATGTAGATAACGGAGGATACCAGTTTTATTGGCCGTTGGAGGAATACAGTCAACAAAGTAAAATGCAATAGGTAATGGAGTTGTCAAAAGTGAAGCGGTCATTATAGGAGTTTGATGAGTGGAAGAGCACTATACAAAAAAAAATTGAAAATGAGATGAATGGGTTTTCTACACTGAATGCTAATTTGCAGACAGAAGTCACAGTACTTAGATCTCGGATGGAAGCATTATTGTCACTAGAGAAACAAACATTAGAAAATGAGGATGTTGAGTTTGATGCAATTTTAATGTCAGAGTCGGATGTTGGAGTACTGAAGCAGCATGTGTAGAGATATGTTCAAGACATATGGAAGGTGGTTCAAGGTCGTTTGCAAAGTCTGTGTAGAAATCAGATTGAGCAGGTACATAACTGTTTTGTTTCAAAGCATGAGAAAGATTTACTGCATATGGTTGAAGAATATCAGAAGCAGATTGATGAGCATGTGCAAACAATCAAAGAATTGCAAGAGCAATTGTTGCAAAGAGATTTGGAGCAGAAAGTGGATGCAATCGTTGAGCAACAACAATTAGTTGATTCAATGGAACTGCACGAAGCGCAGAAAGGTACTGAGGAGGATGTGAAAGTGCTACAGAGTCAAGAAGTTGGAACAGAGGAAGCTAACAATCCTAAATAGTCGATGGAAATAATACTGTACGATCAAGGGATTGTAAATTCGGGTTTGATTTTTTTGAAAAATCCCCCACTGGGCTATGCCAGGTATTGAGGATAGAAGAATCTTGAGGATAAATAGTTAATCTGAATTCTAAAAGTCTGCTAACTCAGATATTACTCAATCCCATGTTGCTGAGTCAGAAATTTGCTGAATTTGTATTTTCTTGCTCAGTTTTTAACAGACAATTATTTTTGTTAGGCGTTGATGTCGCAATAAAGAGAGTAGTTGTATTTTGTTCATGAGAAGGGGGTTAGGAAGGGGAAGAAACGTCTCCAAGAGGTAGAGTGAAAGAAACCATAAGAGTCAAGAAGAAATCTTTCCAATAAGAAAAAAGAAGAAGGGTCCTTAGAGTGAACAGCGCCAGAAGAGAAAGAGACTCCATTCTTCTAATGGTGCAAGATAATGGTGAAACAGAAATGATGAAATCTTGATTTCAGAGGCATATTTACCTATTTCGTAATGTATTTTCTATAGTCAGAAGTTTTAATGAACTTTTCCACCATGTAGTACCTGATGTAGAAGAACTCTAATGGAGTAATTTACTCATGTACATTCAGCACAAGAATGAATCCTTGTCTATTTGAGTTATGTTCGTTGAAGAGAGATTTTGTCGCATTGTAATAGTGCTAAATCTGAAATATGTTGGAAGCATATTCTTTTTTTGAAGTAGATCAATGCTCAAGTTTGATTGTCTAGAAACAAGCAAAGATGTGTTGAATGCGAACCCCAATAGCAAGCACCTAATCGGTTGGTCCTAAGGTATTCGAGTTGTGTCTTGTAAGGGCCTTCGACCCTTTGTAAGTATGGCATGCCTGAACTTCCTGTGGGTCTCTCCATACCATGAGACATCTCGGACTCGCTAGTTTCAGAGCTAGGGTAGTGTGAATAATGACTCAACTATTGAGCCCAAGACCTAGTAGTATGATTAACACTAGCCTCTGAAGACCTAAGACTCTGTCTATCTCTCCCTAAGCATCGTGCTAATCTAAGGTTCATATGCTTAATTGAATAGCCCCAATTTTCCCAAGTACAATCTCATTGCGGATCAATTTGTATTAATTACTTGTTCTTTTCAAATTTCTTAGGATGTCACCTTGTCCAATCAATCTTCCTCACAAGGAACACTTAGGTTTTCTCGTACTTGAGTTTGGTCGCTTGATTTTAATTCTTTCCCCTTAGGTTGTTTTGCAAATGTAATTTCTTTGTACTTGCGCTTGAGTGATTAGAGTTCTTGGACTTGGTCATGCTTAACGTAACCCTAATTGATCAAAACCTCTATCCATACTTAGCCTAAGCTAGGAATTGATAGAGGGTGTTGAGAATTTCCAACCTTTAGTTTCTCTCCTTGGTTGTTGTTGTGTGCCCAGGAAGCATCTTCCCAAGCTTGCATTTACTCTTGCTTAGAATGCCCTTCGATGCTCTCAATGGACCTGCAACATTCCCAAAGTTAGCTCAAGATTTAAATTCAATTGACACAACAGACCATGTTCATTCATGCAATTCAGAGATCAAATTGTCTTTTGGTCTTTATGGAGAACAATCCTAAAGACCCCTCAGTTTTCTTCCCCTGGGGTATGGTCAACTTCAAAATACTATATCTAATAATCCTCGTATTAATTTTACTTTGGGGTATACTTCCCACGAGCTTTCCAACAAACCCAAAATCATAGCACACGGACTTCATATGAGAAAGTTATGCCAGTTTAGGGTTCTAGGGCTAAAACAGGGTTAAAACAGGCTAACAAGCTGTTGGCAGCAGTCAGGGAACCGAAGGAGCCACAAGACGAAGAGAGTCAGAGCGAAGGGACAGCACAAGCAGACATGGCAGTCAAAGAAGATCTGGCAAGTAGGCCATCTAATTTTTCAAGACATCAAGGAGTTGAGCACACAAGAAGAAAGAGCAAGTAGGGAGCTCAAAGAGGTTTATGACAAATCAATAGAGAAAACCCTATACAAATAGTGATTTTCATCACTAAAAACCATTGTAAATATCATTTCGTATTTTTGTAGCTCCATTTTGTGCAAGCCAAGGAGTCCTTGAGCTTGAGGAGCTTTAGAAGTATCTACCTGCCAATTTTCATATTTTTTAGACTCCGTTTAAGCCCTCAAATTGGCCCTGGAACCTAATTTTTAACTAGACCAGACACTAGGTCTGAACAGGGCCAAAGCTAGTCAAAAACTATAAAAGGAGCTAGAGAGCTCATTTTTGAGGTTAGATTGTCATTGAAACGAACTTGTAAGAGCTTCTTGAAAGTAATCTAAGAACTCCATTGCTCCTCACTCTTTGTCTTGCCGTGTGTGCGCGTGTGTGTGTATGTGTGTGCATGTTTATGTGCTTCTCACTCACGCACTTGTGCTTCCACTTGCTCGAGGTCTTCATACCATCCTCACGTCTTCCCGGATTGACATTAAAGGAGGTGCTACTCATCACTGAGCTACACCAAATTTTGGCGCCGTTGCCGGGGAACGAGCTTTGAGGAAGAGCGTGTGATGGTAAGACGTAGAGTTGACGCGTTGGAGTTGTAGGTATTTTCTTCACTCTCATCGATTTTCTTTTACTTTCTTCACCATCTTCATCACCACCATCATTATCACCATCTCCCACCTCCATCTCCATCATCGCGAAAAATTATGTGTTTTGATCATATCACCATCTCCACCTCATTTCCCTCATTTCACTTGTGAGAGAGAGCAAGAGAGCGAAATTGTGTGTGCTGTTTTTGCATGTTTTCTGAGCTGTATTGCAGGTACAGGCTGTATCACCATCCCCAGCACGCTGCGCAGGTACGGAATTCGAAGTAACTGTCTGTGTGTCGCCGGGTTCTGTCAATCGCGACCGACAGAAAAGTTGAACTAATTGCTAAACAAAGTGCATATCCATGACCTACAGGCCTAGAGCTTCCCAAAAATGTGTTTAGTTTTTTGAAATTCCACAGATTTCTGTCAATCGCGATCGACACGTCAATCGCGATCGACAAACCACGACGGACAGTTGCCGACGGACCTGTCAATCGCGATCGACACATCAATCGCGACCGACAGGGTCAACGACCGACACAGTCAACGATCGACACGGTCAACGACCGATTGACCACGACCGACGGAGCCTACGCTTGACACGTGTCAATCGCGATCGAGCCATCAATCGCGATCGGCCTGTCAATCGCGACCGACATAGTCAACGATTGTTTGACCACGACGGACAGACTCTCGCGACGGACCTGTCAATCGCGATCGACACATCAATCGCGACTGACAGAGTCAACGACTGTTTGACCACGACTGATTGACTTTTCGGAACCCCTGTCAATCGCGATCGACACATCAATCACGACTGACAGCCACGACGGACCTGTCAATCGCGATCGATACGTCAATCGTGACTGACCTGTCAATCGCGACCGACAGACTTTGCGAACACGTTAGAAGGGCAAATTAGGTCAAATTTTGTGGGAAAAAATAGTGGTCTCAAGTTTGGCTAAGTGTAGGGCAAACATGAGGATATAGTATTGCATCGCGGGGCCGTGCCACAAGCAACTCGAGAATTCCTGTTTACCTGTTAGCCGGTTTTGGATCCTGATTTAACTACAAAGCCCTGAACGGTCATAACTTTTTCATACGAAATCCATTTTTTGAGCTCTAGGGCTTGCATTGATTTTTAGATAGGGTGTTTTGAAGTTGACCATACCCAGGGGGAACAAAATTCAGGGATCCCTAGAATTAGTTTCCAAAAAGTCATAGTGCAAATTGGTGAAGTGTCACATGAATGAAAGTGATTGGTTCTATCTTTTGAACTTAAGTCTTGAGCTAATCTTGGGCCTTTTACAGGTCCTTTGAGAGCAGCGGAGGGTACGCAAAGCAAGAGTAAGTGCAGGCTTGGGAACACGCGTCCTGGGCACACCGGGGCAACAACTCAAGGAAAGGAACTCAAGGTTGGAAAACCCGCAACACACTCTATCAATTCTTAGTTTAGGCTAAGTGCGGGTAGTGTTAGAAGTAATTCCAGGCAACGATAGGCACGAGATAAATCAAAGACTATCTAAGAAATCAAGTTCAAGTTGAGAGATAATCTGTGTGTGTGGACGATAATCTTAAAGGAAAAGAACCTAACGTGAAACGACCAAACTAAAGTGCGAAATTAAACTCAAGTATTCCTAACGGCGTGATATCAGACAAGAGTATAAACACGATAATCAACATAAAAAGGGAATTAAGTAATTGATACAAGGATTCAGAAACGTGGTTGTACCTGGGAAATTGGGTTAATTAGTTAGGCATATGAACCTTAGATCAGGGCGACATCTAGTGAGGGAGAGACAAAGCCTTAGGTCTTCAGAGGCTAGTGTGAATCACACTGCTAGGTCTTGGGCCCAGCAGTTGAGCCACCACTCATACTACCCTAGCTCTGAGACGAGTGAATCAGAGATGTCTCAAGGCATGGAGAGACCTACGGGAAGTTCAGGAGTGCCATACTTGCACAGGGTAGAAGGCCCTTACAAAACACAGTTGGAATACCTTAGGACCAACCGATTAGGTGCCAGCATCTATGAGGACGGCTTAGGAAGATCTGTGGTACAGATTAAGAATCCTGATCAATCCATTGGATTGGAGCACCCAGCTGTCAAGTTCGAAAACGGAGCATACTTGGACAAAGAAGGAACCATATACGTAGTCACCAGTCACCCAGATAGGACGGACGAATTTGGGAATGTGATCTCAGAAGCGGACTTAGGGGACGTAGAGCAAGGAAACATGGGTGCAGAACCTAGAACCCCTCGAGGCAAATCGGTTCTCACTAGAATTATCACACCAGAGTGGATTCCCCAGGACAACAAGAGCATAGAGTTGCTCCTCAATCGAGAAACTGATGAAGCCTTTTGGAGATATAAATCTGATCGGCCATTTGATATAGGGACAATCATGTTCTATGAGTTTAAGGATCCTGATAGCCCAGGCAGAGTAACTTACTTAGATCACGCTTCGGAGAGGATCTTTGTGGTGACAGAAAATGATAGGCATGCTTACACTTGGAAGGGTGAATTCATTTTTCCTCAACCAAGATCGAATGTATCCTATGGTCACCCTGGAGCTGGAATATCCCAAGCTCATGGAATGCAAAGAGACAGAAGCAGAGATAGACCAGAAGTAAGCTTTGCCAACCCAGTGGGCAGAGAAAGAACGAGGACGGAAACAAATAGGGTAGAACCTGAGATACTTAGAGCTCACAGGAATCAAAGAAATGCAGATGAGTTCCCTCTACCACGACCTAGAGAGCACACAAGGACTTTGAGACCGACTCAGCTAGTTAAGTCCATGAAGAACTACTTCGATGGCACTAGAGATCCATACGATCATGTGGCTGAGTTTAGGCAAGTCCTGAGAGCTGAACAAGTAGAGGATCTATTCACTCAGTACAATGCCTTTGGTCTAACCCTTAGGAACACTGCCCTGACATGGTTTCAGCCACTAAACGAGAGACAGTTCAGGAGCATAGATCAACTCCTAGAGGCCTTCATTATTGAGTTCTCTAAGAGTGGCATCAGACATAATACCTCCTCGCTGATTCATAGCTTCAAGCAAACCCCTCAAGAGACCGTGAGACTTGCAGGACGAAGATTTAGGCAATATCTTGAAAGATGCCCTGTTCCCGACCTACCCACACCAGCTAAGCAAGTGGCTTTATTCTTGGATGGATTGCTAAGTACCAAATTAAGATCATATGTGTACTTGAAAGACCCTAGGACCATAGAAGAGTGTGTACGCATGTGCATTGACATTGAGGATAACCTAGGGGAGGAGTTAGAGCTTTCCAAAATCTACAAAGATTCTGATGGTGCCTCTAGCCTCTCATCCACGCAATCCACATCAATTGAGGAACTTGCAAAGAAAGTGGCTCAGAAATTAGGTGTCTATAGCAAACAAATTCCGAGATTTGTCCCTGTGAAGAGATGCTACACATGTGGTGGCGACCACATGGCGAATGTATGTCCCATTATGGCTCAACCCCAAGTTAATCCTAGTAGCCAGTACTGCACTATCGAACGAAGATACACAAATCACACAGCACAAGACTGCCCATACAACAAGCAAGCAGTTAGGCAAACCTACCCACAGCCATACCCTCAACAAGGCAGATACCAGAACCAATACCAACCACAACACTATGCTAGGCCTCAACAGACCTACCAACCACAATACCAAGCACAGCAAAGGCCTCAGCCGGTGTTAGCCCAACAACCTCCAGCTCCATCCAACTTAATCCCTGTAAAGTATGCAGCTACAGAAGAAAACCTAAACAGAGCTATAGTCCCCATAACACCTTTGCTTTCAGAAAGTGATCCCAGTGACCATAGCTTTGATTCTACGCATGTTGAGAGTCCCCAGGCTTACTTCATGCAGTCTCCTGAACATGGTGAGTCCTACTATAGTGAAGAGCCAAATGAACCTAGTTGGGAATCAGATTACACAAATGTCATGTATGCAAACCCCAACCCTAGACCTCAACCTAGGCAGGTAAGACCCCCGTTCCCTCGAGGACCATGCTACAGATGCCAGGGGGATCACCTCATCCGTGATTGTCCCTTACCTCCACCTACACAACCCCAGTCAGTGACGATCCAAGGCTATTGCCAAGAGTGTGGGAAGGAGCATCTCTTACGAGATTGCCCTAAAAATCCCAATAACATGCCAAAAATCACTCCTATCAACGTTGTTGGATTAGTGGTAGACTCCACAGGGAGCGTGACTTCCACCGCACCAGTACAGGTAGTCACTAGAGCTCAAGCATTGCAGCAAAACCAAGGGGTAGACCAGGAAAAGAGCCCAACAGCTAGTGAAACTGAGAGCATAACCAAGAAAAGGACTAGAGCGTGGAGAGATAGTCGGGAAAGAATGAAAAGACAATGGGCTAAAAAGATGAGTGAACTTGAGGAAAGCATAAGAGAAACCAAAGCCAAGATAACTGAACTCACATCTCAAACTCCCTCTCACACTACCCCACCACCACCTTTCCCATCGCCATCCGACCCGCCACCTTCCAACCCACCTCATACAATTCCACCACCCCCTAGAGCAGGATCAGTATTAGCTGATCCCACTCCTGAAGATATAGACATGATGCTTAAAGCATATCAGGCCAGAATCCAAGAAGGGCCAAACGTAACGGATCATGACAAGTGCTACCCTAGAGCTGACCTAGAGATAGAAAGAACCAAGCTTTGCGCGAAAATGGTCGCATTGGCTCAGACTATGTTTGAAGCTAGTCGCCTTTTCAATTACTCGGGCTCAGCCAAGACGCAATTACACTTGGATGGACTTCTAGAGAAGTTAGAGGGCATAATTGCAAGATCTGCCAAGGAAGAAAAAAATCAAGAAAGAGATAAAGCAAGCAACAACATGACCCATCCCCCACCGGAAGCTTATGTGCCTAATTCCACTGAACCAGACTACCCCCCTTCACTGGAAAGAATGGAGAGGCTAATTGCACAATCGGAAAAGGAACCTGCCCCTCAAAGAAAGGAAAGGGCAAGAGAACGGATAAGCCAGCCTCTTCAGGAAGCCCATGTGCCTCCTCAAGAAGCTTATCTTCCCCCCCAAAAGGCAGATAAGCCTCCCTCGAAAGCTCACGTACCTCCACAGGTTGCATACATTCCTTCTCAGGAAGCATATGAGCCTGTTCGGAAAAGTAATAGAATAAGTAATCCTCCCCAGGAAGCTTGTGCTCCAAACATCTATGAGAGCGAGGAAAGAGCCAACGATAGAATAAGCCCTCCTTCCCAGGTTGCTTACGTGCCTAATTCTACGGAGCCAGACACTTCTTCTTCTATGAATCGGTTTGCACCAGACTTCCTACGAGAAATTCAAGAAGATAAATGGGATAACGAAAGTGAAGTCGCCCCTCCCTTTGAACTTGTGGATGATGCACACGACCAATTCCCACAAGACATCCCATCTATTTACGGGGAGCATGAGAGTACTCAGTCTCATGAGAGATTGGACTTTGAATCCAATTCCATACAAGAGCTACCCCATTTCACAGGCCCATGGGAAGCAAAGTCCACGTGTATGAGAGCACCCACAGTCATGGTAAGAAATGAAGATTCAGTCATACCTAGGAACACAGAGGTAGTGAAAAATACTAAAGTGCAGTGCAATCTCAAGTTAGAAGAGCTACTCAAGGTTAGACCTGAATTATGGAAACATGTAGCCAAACAAGTACCAGAGATAGCAAAACCTCGTTCCCAGGTAGGATCACATAGGACAGTGCCAGAAATACCCTTGGATAAGATAGGAAGTATGTGTGAAGGTGAAGAAGGGAACACCTATCTCCCCATTACCTACCAGGAGTACACCACCAAGGCAATTTTGGACTCAGGCGCAGGAGTTGCAATTGCCACCACTTCCCTATGGAAGCGTTGGGGCAAGCCAGCACTCAGGCCAACGAGAATGAAATTGCAGATGGCCGATGGTCATATTGAGAGACCCTTAGGATTGCTAGAAGGAATAACTCTCACCACCTGTGGTGTCGAGTTCGAGCATACCTTTGCCATATGTGACTTTAGCAAGAACCATGCCTATGAAATGATCTTGGGACGACCCTTTATGCGACAATTGCAAGTGGTACAGGATTGGGGAACCAATTCTTTGTACCTGCAACACTTGGGTGTTACGACCAAAGTGAATCTCAAAGATTACTCTCATAGGGATGTTCCCCCTATCCAATGGAATCCCATCCATAGAGCCAAGGATGATACGGAATCTGTGCATTCCATAGGATCAGGATCCTCATGGATGCAGGAAGACACCCACTTATGGATGTGCAAGGTAGCAGTAGAAGAAGAGAAGAGAGAGAAGGCCAGAGATATAGGTGCAAACGAAACACATAGATCAATTCACGACCCAGCCTACGCACCTGTAGTATTTCCTGACGAAGAATTCGAACCCCACGGCTGGGCAGAAATCCTAGCAACAATGGATGTAGCCATCAATGAGGAACAATGGACGCCTCACTGTGATGAGGATGGCTATGACATCTCAGTCTTCTCCATAGAGCCAATGATGGGAGAGGTAGTTCTAGAAGAATGCGAGCCTAGCCCTGATGCATTTGAGGATGCAAGTGACTCCGATCTAGAGTCAATCATTATGGACCCACCATTTGCATCAGATGAAGAATACTTCCATGAAGTAGAATTTCAACCCCAGAGGCATGGAGAGCTCACAAATGATGTAAGATTAGCAACACATGTGACCCCGAAGGAAGAAGGAAAGAAACGAAAGAAGAGAGAAGTCTCACCAGAAGAGGAAGAATCTTTGTTTGAGGTCCCAGAAAATTTTAAGAAGTATGAGATAGACGATAGGAGACTCATGATAAGAATGCCTAAACGAGAGGCACAAGCAGGAGAGGCCTATGATAACAAAGAAACCACCAAGAAAGTAGTAGTGGCCCTAAAAGAAGGAGAGGAGAGATGCACGTACATAGGTCATGACCTAACAGAGGAAGAAGAGCATGCGTTAATAGCCTTGCTAAGAGAATACAGAGATGTATTTGCTTGGAGTTACAAGGATTTGAAGGGTGTTGACCCAGACATATGCTCACACACCATCCCCATGACCTCAGATGCTAAACCCTCTAAGCAAAAGCCTTATACATATAACGATAATTATGCTGCTAAGATTAAAGAGGAGATAGATAGACTGGTCGAAGCTGGATCTATCTATGAAATTGAGCACACTGAATGGGTATCCCCCATTGTGGTGGTGCCCAAGAAGAACGGAAAACTGCGTGTATGCATTAACTTGAAGAAGGTCAATGCAGCCACAATTCGAGATAACTATCCGCTTCCCATCACAGAACATCTCTTAGAACGAGTAGCAGGCAAGGAAGTGTATAGCTTCCTTGATGGTTTTTCGGGCTACAATCAAGTGGCCATTGCCCCAGAGGATCAACATAAAACAGCTTTTGCCACAGAATGGGGCATATTTGCCTTTAGGGTAATGCCATTTGGGCTTACCAATGCGCCAGCAACCTTCCAGAGGCTGATGTGCCATGTATTTAAAGAGTTCCTGAGGAAGAATTTAGAACTCTATGTTGATGATCTTTGTGCTCATTCCAATATTAGACAAACCCATATTCCTGAGCTCAGACAAATCTTTGACAAATGTAGAGAATATCAGGTCTGCCTGAACCCAGAAAAGTGCGTCTTTATGGTCAGGCAAGGCAAGATTCTAGGGCACATAGTGTCAAAGAATGGCATATCTACTGATGAAGAGAAAGTGAGAGCCATAGCAGAGCTACCCAGGCCAAAGAATGTCAAGGAAGTACAAGCTTTCATGGGGCATTGTGGTTATTACCGACGATTTATACACATGTATGCTGTCATTGCAAAGCCCATGTACCGACTTCTGACTAACTTTGAGTGGACTGATGAATGTGAGAATTCCTTCCAGGAGCTTAAACGATGATTATGTTCAGCACCAATCTTGACCACACCAGATTGGAATAAGCCATTCCATGTTCATGTGGATGCATCCAATTATGCTATTGGATGTGTACTCGCACAACCTACGGGTGAAGGTAATATGGATCTTCCAATTGCCTACGCTAGTAGACAATTGAATGCAGCTGAACGAAATTACACCACTACAGAGAGAGAAGGCTTAGGCATGGTATATGCAGTCAAGAAATTTAGACACTATTTGCTTGCAAATAAGTTTAAATTTTTTACTGATCACCAAGCATTGTTATATCTCGTAAACAAGCCATGCAATACAGGAAGATTAGTAAGATGGTTTCTCTTACTAATGGAATATGATTTTGAGGTTGTGGTGAGGAAAGGTAGGACTCATTTGGGAGCAGATCATCTCTCTAGGCTCACCTCTGGAGAAGCCCCACAGGGAGTATCAGATGATCTTCCTGATGCTTACTTGTTCAATTTAGAAGTGGTGCCGCAGTGGGCTAAGCCATTGGTACCAGTATTGACATACGGGCCTAACCATCCAGTAGTAAACACACGGAATAGAGAGGTTGTGAAAGCCCAAAAGTACCACATCATGGCAGGAAGCATGTACAAGCACACAGATCAAGGGATCTTGGCTTGTTGTGTGGAAGAGGATGAGTATGCTAAATGGTTGCAACTAGCACACGTAGGTGCATTAGAGCAACACTATTCAAAACAATGAACTTTACAGACTCTAAAGAGACTCGGAGTACATTGGCCAACTATGGAAGCGGATGTCCAAAAGTTGTGCAAAGAATGCCCAATCTGTCGCACTAAACCACCGGTGGAACACGCTACTCTTTATCAAGTATCCATTGTGCCAGATTGGAGCGAACCTCTAGTATCCTTCCTGAGGACAAACACATTCCCTCCAGACATGACCTTGGCTAGAAAAAGGAGTTTAGAACAAGAAGCCCAGGATTACTCACTCATTGGGGATAATCTATATAAGCGTGGTAAAGATGGGTACCTAAGGCTATGTGTCCATGAAAGTGAATATCTCAAGATCTTGGAAACTGCTCACCAAGGTGTAGCAGGAGGACACTTTGGACCAGATCGGGTGATCAAGGCAGTACTATTTGCGGGCTTCTGGTGGCCTACCCTTCACATGGATGCACATACCTATGTGAAAAGGTGTGATGTCTGTCAGCGAACTCAATATCCTATACGCAAAGATGAGATGCCACTGAAACCTATGATGGGTGGACGTGCATTCTCTAAGTGGGGAATAGACTTTGTTGGCCCTATTAATCCCCCAGCCAAGGGCTCACATGCTGAATATATCATTGTGGCCACGGATTATCTCACTAAGTGGGTAGAGGTAAAAGCCACAACGAAGAACGATGCTCAGACAACAGCTAAGTTTTTATTTGAGAATGTGTTCACTAGATACGGGCTACCTATAGAGCTAGTCAGTGATAGAGGCACTCACTTCTTAAATGAAGTGATTGAAAATCTACTCCAAGAATTCTTGGTAATACATAAGAAGTCTGCCCCCTATCACCCTCAAGCTAATGGACAAGCCGAAAGCACCAACAAGATCTTATGCAATGTACTGACAAAATTAGTAAACACTAAACACTCTGATTGGGATAAACAGCTACACCATGCTGTTTGGGCATACCGGGTCGCTTACAAAACAGTACTCCAAGCCACCCCCTTTCAGATGGTATTTGGCCAAAACGCTGTGCTACCCTTGGACTTCTTGATTCCTACATTGAGAATAGCGCAAGAGCACAAATGGACAGGTCATGAGCTCTCCTCTAGGATCTTTGACCTTGAACGATTAGGGGAAACAAGACTGAGAGCCGCTGCAGGAATATATGCAGCCAAGAAGAGACAGAAGGCATACTTCGATGCCCATGTGAAGGATAAGGGTTTGAAAGCAGGAGATCTAGTGTTAGTCTACACACTGAAGCAACACGCGAGGAAGCTAGAAAAGAGAGGCTACGGACCTATGATCATCAATAGGATCTCCACGAGTGGAGCAGTACAACTAGCCACGTTAGAGGGTGATGTTCTCCCAAACTATATTAGCGGTTGCAGAGTCAAGTTGTATCAGGAACCCCTCACGGAGGAAATGCTCAGCCGACTCAACACTGCTAAGAAACGCAAAGAGGAAGAAAAGCGAATTCGAGAAGAAGCTCAAGCAGAAGCCCTAGAGCGCATACGAAGAATGAAACTAAGAAGACAAGGTAGAGAGCATCCTAGGCAAGACGCATATGCTGATCAAGGATATCATATGGCAATGTGTGAAGTCGCAGGAACAAGCTCACATAGGATAACTGATCGACGTCCTTTCGTAACCTTAGATATAGGACAAGGAAAGAGTGCAAGGACTGTAAGAGCCTTGATTGACTCAGGTGCACCCACTAGTGCTGTTAAATTGTCTTACTGTCAAGAGTTGCAATTAACTATCAATCCTGTGGAAGCATATCTCATAGGATTGGGAGGTGTGGAAACCCCTTGCATGGGCGAGGTGGAACTTCCCCTCTATATTCATGATGAGGCAATGACAGTTAAAGTACTAGTATGTCAAGATGAGGACCTCACAGAACCCCTTGTCCTGGGTCAAGACTGGATCTATGACCAAGCAGTCAACTTAAACCTAAGAAGTGGACTTCTTCAGGTATGGGTGAATCAGACTAGAATTACTATTGAGTTAAATAATGGAGCACTCAAGGAACTAGAAAAGACACGGACTCCTGGTCCCTCCAGGGGTACACATGAAGTTGACCATGTTGTTCTTGTCCAAGGCTATGTGATGCAGAAGAATGAAGATCTCAAAAAAGGAGTCAGAACCACAATGGAACTCCCTTCTTTTCCAAAGGCCAGAAGGAGGCAGCACCTAAGGGCAGATCAATCACTGAAGACTCTCCAGGCGAAAGACCAAAAGAACGCGCGAAGCAGAACAACTCAACCGATGAAACAAATGTGGGTGCGGAAAGACGAGCTGCCGGCCGTAACTAAGCTGCAACAACGGCCTCAACTTCCTATTAGTAATCAACGACTTGATGCTAATAAGAGGACTCCTAAAACCTCAGTTGAGAAAATAAAATCTATTTGGGTACCCAAGAAGTCGATGAAGGCTGACCCACAATCAAGACAAATTTGGGTGCCTAAGGCTTGCTTGCGGGCTCAATTAACCCCACACAACTCACATCATACACGACAGGGTTCACTCGGTCAAGCAGTCACTACCCACTCTTGTCTGATACACTCGAGCACACTGCCACCTAGAAGCACGCACAGACTTACTCATAAATGGGTCCCGAGGACACAACAACTCCCAGTAGAATTACTCATGCAACCCTCCCGAATCTCCACAAAACCAAGACCAAAAGCCATTCATGGTGTTTGGCAACCTAAGACTTGTAATAAACCCCCCGACCCTAATCTGTGAATTCATCTCCACTTACTAACTGCATTAGTCAGACAGCTCACCTTTCCATCTAGCTCCTAGGACTAACCAGGCATTAACTACACACACGGTCATCGTGCACTTACTAACCACTGACTCATCATCTACCTCATGTTAATGTTGTAAAGGGGACAACAACGGGTTTATTTTGTCCATTACAATGTTAACACTTGGTTCTATATTCTCACAGAACCAACAAGCAAGCAGGGCCATGGCAGAAGCCGGAGGTGCCAGTTCTCAAGCCGGATCCAGTGCCCAGATTGTGGACATAGAAACACTCCTCCTCGAGCCACATCTCACCGCAAGGTCGCAAGAACTTCAAGCCGTGCATGTGCTCCGCATTCAGGATCCTCCTCAAGGGCACACTTCTCAAGTGGGTAAGCATGCGCATTGGTTCAGTGATGTCGCTGGACCATTGGGCGATGGAACCTATTTCTGGGAAGCAGAATTGGAATTTAATGGCAAATGGGGTCGATACCACTTTTTCACGCGCGAGTTTGAAAGCTATCAAAACGCCGAAGTCATGCGATCAGTTTGGATCAAAGCGGGTGTGGACAGTTATTTCAGGGCCCACTTACCAAAGCCGGATTTCTTACGATGTTCATATCTGATCAGTACCATCACGCCAAGCAGGGCCAAGGGAGGCGACAGCACCTTTGTGTTGCCATCACTGCTACCGGGTCATGAGCTTAAAAGATTCAAGTTGACCCTCAATCTGGTAAGAGAAGCATTGGGTATGCATGGCATGCACATCCGCACAGAAAAGGAAACAATGGTGCCAGGTCGAATGAAACACAAAGATCTTAATAAGCTGAAGGATATGGTAGCGATGACACCTACCATTGCGCTTCACCTGCGGACCATCATGCAACATTTTGCTTTCCCCGCACAGGAAAGATTCACAATGCCCCCAAAGAAAATTTGGTTCAGTTTGTATCTAGCAGAGACAGAAAGCCTTCCCATCAATGTGCCACACTGGATCATGGATCAGATCCACCTAGCCCATCAGAGGTGGAACAAGAAGCAAAAAAATGTGCTTCATGCATGTTGCGCTCTCACAAAAATAATCTACCGATGTCTGGCCTATGATGTGCCTATTCAGCGGGCACTCATATGGCCCCGTGCTCAGGAATTCCAAAGAAGAATATCAGCAGCAGGTCCCCCATCAAAGAAGATGAGGGGGGGAGTACAACTACCATGTGCTCAACCAAGGGGAGCCACCACTACACCAGAAATTACCCCTCCCCAGACATGACGCGTTAGGCCATTCACAATCCGGCTACCAAGACCGAGCACAGATGGGCCTAATCTGGTATTCCCACCCGTCCCATCAGATCTGGAATTCCCACAGGGTTTTACTCTAAATGACCTCACGGATGAAGAAGTAGCCCGACTAATCTATGATTCTAATCTCGAGACGGAAACAGAACGTGCTCAGGAACCACAACCCCAGACAACAACAGCAGCCCCCACCCGACCCGAAGTGGTAGAAGTCGACGTAGAGGAACAAGAGGAAGAACAAGAGGAAGAAGTCTACGAGGAACAAGAATATGACGAGCTTTCAGAGCTGGCAAGTGCCCCTGCGTATTCGGCACAAATCAAAAGACTATATCGAACCATGCAACTGGTTCAAGAACAGCATAAGATGTCACTGGAATCGGGCAAGAAACTCATGAACCAGTTGCTAGCTGAGGAAGGTGTGGACGAGATGTTCATTGAGTCCATAAACCTTCATGCCGACGCAGTGGGATTGGATGAGGCCATCCATGAGGCAATGGCCTACATTCACAGATTTGAGAAGAGGGTTCCCGTTCGTCCCAGGCGGTCTGGGAAACAAATTCACATCAATGTATCAGCACCAGGAGAGACAACGCAAGCAGACGAACATCAGGAAGCACCACTGTCACCACCATCCCCACCTCGCACTACACACTTCACTCCACCACATGCCACTAGCACCACCTTGTCCACTACCACCACCATTGTCATGGGTATCCCACTCTCTCCAGGGATCCAATTCGGGGGAGTCACCATGCCCACTTTCACCACTCTGTTCACTGACGTCACATCCACTCCACCCACGATCCCCATCTACACTGTCACTCAAACAATTGACACTATGGAAACATCACCTGCCACAGCACCGCTCCCTCCCCCCATGCCACCTTCATCTCCCATACCCCCTCCACCCACGTCTCCACTTGCATCCACATCATCCACAACTCCCTTTCCCGCCCCCATTCCCCCTGCATCTTCACCCCTCCCAGCATTATCTAATGTAAATAGCATATTTTTAGCATTAAATCAATGTGTATATCAGCTCCAGAATGAGTACAGAGCTCTGGACGGCCGGTACCAACAACTGACAACACACCACCAGAACTTACAAAGGCAATTTCACATCCTACAAGAGGAAAACGCAGAGGTGAATCAACGCTATACAACGCTTGAGCAGGCTCACCAAACACTATTGGAGACACCACAACCATCGACAGAATCAGGTGTAAAACAACTAGAAGCTTTGCTCGAAGTATACCAGGCCGATAACCTACGAGTCAGACGCAACTTGGCACTACTACGAAAACATATGGCCACAGCACTGGAGGAGAACAAAAGACTGCAAAAACAAAATGAAGAGAATCTAGAATCGGCAATGGAAGGCTCCCCTCACGAGATAGATCCAGAGCAATTTAAAGCAATTCCCACGGACACGATGAAAACCATTCTGGAAAGCTATGCAGATCTCTTGGAAGCCCATGATGACTTGGAAAGAGAGCGTGACACACTTCAGAGCAGGCTGAAGGAACAGGAAGAACAACCGAAGAGTGTCCCATCAACCTCCACCTCAGACGAAGTAAAGGCCTTAACCGAGCAGGTAGCAGAATTACAAAAGAGGTTACTGACATACGAGAGGCAGCCATCCCCTGTGGTAGAACCAGAGCAAGAAGAGTTGGTCCCTATTGAGGTAGATGATTCTTACGAGGAACCGTATGTTCCTATGCCAATGCCAGGCGGGCGACGAACCTCAGAGGGACTAGACACATTGGAAGTGGAAGCACCCGAGTGGCTTCAGACACTGGAAAGGACAGCGAACACTCACGAAGAACGGGTGGCAATTCAGATACAATCACTAGCGAACTTAGAAGAGACTGTCATAAAGTCTGAATACTTCAGAAGCATGTCTCATCATAGATGGATCGGCACCAATAATGACCAATATGTGCCATACTGCATACTGTTGGCCGATTACAACGCTGAGATTCAACGACGATGCGGCAAGCCTCCCACATTGGCTACACAATTTGGTCCAGATGATATACCGGAAAGTGCTAAGCGTGGGTCCATCCATCAACCCACCTGGAGGATCAGGCTTTTGGAAACATATCCTGAAATGGTCCGAACCTGGAATAATATGCCGTTGTTTATTAAGTACAACCCTTGTTACATTCCAGTTCTGCAAAGATGCACCTAGCCTGAATTCACTATAGCTGTCAGAGACATCAAAGCCTGTGCAAAATGGTTGAATTATGTTTATCTAGCACCTCCACGAGGACCTCCCACAGTCAATTACATGATTTCTACAATCCGTCACTGGAGTACTAGGCTACGCAATAATCCTGATGTGATGGCCCAGATGTGCATGAAAATATTTGAATTAATGCTGATCACTTTCAGGACGTTTAAAAACATTAAGGACCCTCACTTCTCAGGTGCAGGCTTTATGACACGCAACCAAGATCTAGTGTATGATATGAGTACCACCCCATCAATTGAAGTAATATATGCTTGGCACGCCAGAATCAAATACCTCCCAGCCTGCTTTAAACAGACATTTGAGGAGATGTTCATCACAGGATTCTGGGAATATCACTCCGAAACCTTTATACCCAGACCATCACATCTCCTCCACTTATTTGCTGTGGAGAGAACTATTTACTCAGAACAATTGAGGGTGCCTCATCCAGATGTTCCCGGACCTGTGAATTGGGATGAATTGCTTACAGATCTAGCACGCGGTTTGCGACTCGAAGAACACCACCTAGCCTCCGATGTCGTCCAATATTATGTTCAAAAAACCTCTAGACAAGGGTCTGTCAGGGGCGACAGACGCGAGAGTGGGGGGGGGTGTTGGCAGCAGTCAGGGAACCGAAGGAGCCACAAGACGAAGAGAGTCAGAGCGAAGGGACAGCACAAGCAGACATGGCAGTCAAAGAAGATCTGGCAAGTAGGCCATCTAATTTTTCAAGACATCAAGGAGTTGAGCACACAAGAAGAAAGAGCAAGTAGGGAGCTCAAAGAGGTGTATGACAAATCAATAGAGAAAACCCTACACAAATAGTGATTTTCATCACTAAAAACCATTGTAAATATCATTTCGTATTTTTGTAGCTCCATTTTGTGCAAGCCAAGGAGTCCTTGAGCTTGAGGAGCTTTAGAAGTATCTACCTGCCAATTTTCATATTTTTTAGACTCCGTTTAAGCCCTCAAATTGGCCCTGGAACCTAATTTTTAACTAGGCCGGACACTAGGTCTGAACAGGGCCAAAGCTAGTCAAAAACTATAAAAGGAGCTAGAGAGCTCATTTTTGAGGTTAGATTGTAATTGAAACGAACTTGTAAGAGCTTCTTGAAAGTAATCTAAGAACTCCATTGCTCCTCACTCTTTGTCTTGCCGTGTGTGCGCGTGTGTGTGTATGTGTGTGCATGTTTATGTGCTTCTCACTCACGCACTTGTGCTTCCACTTGCTCGAGGTCTTCATACCATCCTCACGTCTTCCCGGATTGACATTAAAGGAGGTGCTACTCATCACTGAGCTACACAAGCAAACAGGATTTCTCAAATTACTTGCATAGCAGCCTCACAATCCTCTGATAACCCTTAATGTTTCCCAAATATTAGCCAAAAAATAGACCAAATATCTCTTGCCCTAGAAAATGCTGAATTTTCCTATCAATCGCGATCGAGTGGTCTATCAATCGCGATTGATGTGTCAGTCGTGATCGACGTGTCGATCCTGAATAACAGGTTCGTCGTGGCTGTCGAGCGATTGATGAGTCAATCGCGATTGACACGTGGCCCAAAATTTTAGTCAGTCGTGGTCAAACAATCGTTGACTCTATCAGTCGTGATTGACGTGTTGGTCGCGATTGATAGATCAGTCGGCAAGTGTGCATCACCGTTTGTCGATCGCGATTGACGTGTCAATCGCAATTGACAAAAAACAGAGGCATATTAAAATTTTAAACACACTTTTGGGCTCCTCTAGGCCTGCACATCATGTTTATGCACTTAGTTTATCAAATTGATCAATTTTTTTTTCAATCACGATTGATAGGGGTCAAAGCCTTGGGACCTGCACAATAAAAAATTTTACCTGCTGAAGCTGGTGCAGCTACTGGGGATGCTAATTCTTGTAGAAAATCTCAAAAAACACACAAAAGCACAAGCACGCAAATGCTCTCTCGCTCTCTCTCACAAGTGAAATGAGGGGAAATGGTATGGGAAGGGTGATATGACCAAAACACTGAAAAGGTCACTATGATGGAGATGGAGGTGAGAGATGGTGATGATGAGGATGGTGATGATGAGGATGGTGATGAAGAGGGTGAAGAAAACAAGAGAAAATAGATAAAAGTGAAGAAAATACCTATAACTCCAACGTCTCAACTCTATGTCTTACCATCACACGCTCGTCCTCGAAGCTCGATCTCGGACAACGGTGCCAAAATTTGGTGTAGCTCAGTGATGAGTAGCACCTCCTTTAATGTCAATCCGAGAAGACCTGAGGATGGTATGAAGACCTCGAACAAGTGATGGCACAAGTGCGTGAGTGAGAAGCACACAAACATGCACACACATACACACACACACGCACTCAAGGCAAGAACAAAAAGAGCAACAATGGAGTTCTTTAGATTGCTCAAAAATTCTCATACAAGTTCAAATCTACAACAAGATAACCTAAAAAATGAGCTCTCTAGCTCTATTTATAGTTTTTTGACTAGCTGTGGTCCTGTCCAGACCTAGTGTCCCACCTAGTTAAAAATTAGGTTCTAGGGCTATTTTGGAGGCTCAAACGAGCTCTGAAAATTATGAAAATTGGTACATAAATACTAGTAGTACTCTTGAAGCCCGAGGACTCCTCGCCTTGCACAAAATGGAGTAGCAATAATCAAGAATGGTATTTACAAATGATGTGAAGTGACTAAGATCACTATTTTGGAAATATTGTTTCATGGAAAAATTATAGGCCTATTTGCCAGATCTACGTTGACTGCTTTGCCTGCTTGTTCCTTGCTCTGACTCCCTTCTTTGGCTTCCTTTTCTTGTGAGTCCTTGGGTGCCCTAGCTACTACCAACACATATACATATACATATACATATACATATACATATACATATACATATACATATACATATACATATACATATACATATACATATACATATACATATACATATACATATACATATACATATACATATACATATACATATACATATACATATACATATACATATACATATACATATACATATACATATACATATACATATACATATACATATACATATACATATACATATACATATAAATATAAATATACATATACATATTGTAAGATAAAAGTTAAAAAATATAACACACGAGTAGCAACAGAGAAGATAAAAGATATAGGAGAATTCTCAAGAATTTTCTACTAACAACAAGTACAAAGATGATGGTGTTGTCCACGTAGAGCTTAAATGATGATCTAGACAACTCTAGATTGGGAGATACAAGGTAGAGGTATGCTGGCTCAATTCGATGTCTCATGTAGTGCAGAAGTCATGTATGTATAGGATCATGGGTGGTCTTCCGTGGGCAGCCATACATGGGCGTTAGAACGTGGGCGGTCACCGCCCGCTGTCGGAAGGATTTCCTCACTTTAATTGTCATATGGAAAAATTAAAATATTTTGCTTTAGAGTCGGTTAAATGATATCTCCCTCACAAAATTTTTAATGTATTGATTTAAAATGACTGATGTTTCTCTCTTAGTACCTGCAGGCAATACAAATCATGAGGAGCTGGACTGAACAAAGATCTTCTTATCTAAAAGCCTCAAGTTTATAGTTGGATACAAGGAAGTATTATGACATATATTTTAATCATGCTCATATGTGTGTATATGCATGGGTATGTGTCATGTGTACGCATGAACATTGATGTTGATTACAAGGGTGTGAATGTATTATGATTATGGATCTTTATGTTTATGTTCTTGTATATGTGATTTCTTAAAGAAATTAAGATATGTATATAATTATGTATTCCTAAAAAAATTCCTACTCTTGTACATCTATACTTGTCTGCTTAACTGTATTTATGTTGTTAAATAAATGTGCTTTAGTTGTGTTAGATATGAGTAGTGAGTTATTAGGCCTTTATGCTTGCCTCCTTTGATGAACAAGAAAACTTTGAGAGTATAAGAATTTGTTCCTATGAGTTTGCCTATAGGTAAGTTCAAGAACCATATGTATACTTACTTTTTGAATATACCTATTTATTTTTCATAGTAAAATCATCCTACCCTATTATTAACCTATGTGATTATTTACCTTAGATTATCAATTTAAAATAGTTACTTTATCCTAAGTCCTTTGTTAAACCCATGTGTAAATTTGTGCTTATAAACCTTTGTCACTTCGTGATTAACATACGTTTAATTAGTTATTAAATAATTATTAAAAATAACTATTAAATAACTATGATAAATAACTAAATGGCTAATTAAATAATTATCAATGGCTAATTATAATAATTATTAATTATAACATATACATTAAATAACTTAATAAATTAATAGTTATTTTATTGTTTTTTATGAAAATATTTTATTAGAATACTAACTAAATTTTACGTGTGCATAAGTGAAGTTATGTGTGTTAATTAACTAAGTGTGTGTACTAGTTAACTAGTAAATGCATAGTGCGTGTGATGTGTATTAGTTAAGTAGGTATGTGTCTTAGTTATCTAGTTGAGTGCATGCGCACATAGGTTCCTATGTATGTATATATATGTATTAAGAAATGTGTTTTTCTTTTCTAATGCTCCTCTGTCTGCAGGTGCGTACGAGAGAGAAAGAGAGAGAGAGAGATTCGATGAACTTCTATATTCATTACATGCATTGTATCAACCAGACGCTCACGCAAGTACTCGTGCTTCACCATCTCCATGACAAGCTCTGTTTCTATCTGTTTGACAATCTGTCTTATGGATGGGATGCAGAGAGAGAGTGTCCTATAACTCTTGTATTTCCCCCCCCCCCTTCCTGCTCGCCTCCAGCAGCTGCATCAAAAACTTACAGGCATAGTCATTGCTCAAGATTTTCACGAGAGAGAGTTATGGGTTGACGCTGTAGAGAGAGCTTTTTACTTCTCTTGTATGATACTGGTATCCAATAGTGGTGGTTTTTTGTCTTTTTCGATACATTTCTCATTCTTTTTCTTCAAATTCTGCCACAAAGAACGTACGTAATTTGATGGAATATCAGATAACCTATACCTTCATAGGATTTAATGAGGTACAACGCATGTCTAATTTGCTCGATGTTTTGGATTGCAATCGCTTTATAATTTCAGGCGGATGCGATTGCAAGTTGTGCTACGCACAACTATCAAGGTTTTGGACTGGGAATTTGTGGAGAGTAGGCGCATATCTGTGAGGTTTCCTAATCTGATAGATATTGATCTAACTCCTGCATGACGTTCTGCAGTACCCAAAAGGCCAAGTTCTATTAATGTACTTTTCAGTCATAGATGCCTCAGAGTCCATTTGGACGTTGATGCATATGATCCATTGTCTATTAAGCACTTTCTCCATGTTCAACAGTTGTCTCTCACTGCACTTGATGAATGTTTAAAGATAAATCTATTACGTCGTATGAACTCTCTATCAACATAAAAGTTGATGGGGATCCAAGCATGAAAGATATTGGGCCTGTGTCTAAAGGAGGTCAAAATCGAGCGATGGCTGAAGAGCACGAGAGTAGTGATGATTTGAAAACTGTAAACGCTCCTTTAGTTTATGGAAATGATGATGTATCTAGCCACGGTCTTGCGTATTTAGCTAGGAATTATCACACCCTCCAACAATTGGAGCTTCAGCAATGCAGTAATGAATCTCTACATGCCATCTCAGCATGTGAGAATTTTCAGATTGTCCGACTTGTGGGGTCTGCAAGTAATTTTTTATCGATCTCTTTTTACAGTCATTGAGCTTACTATTCTAGCTAGGATCTAAATACGACTTGTGAAATTGGATTTGAGAAGCTATGAAGCCGAGAGAGGAACCTCTGGTTGGAATTGGACAAGCTTGTTCAATGTACAATATGGCGAATTCTTCTTTAAGTCTCAGTTTAGTGCATTGCATAGCATCTCATAGTTTTGATGTCTTTTATCTACATGTTGACAGTGCAACAGATGGCACCTGCCAGCCGCTGACGTTTGAGTAGAAAGACGAAATTGATGTTTGCATTAAATGATCTTATAATTTCCTATGCTTGAGTTTTCCATCCAATTGCGTTGCTATATGTAAAATATTAGAGATAATCTCTCTCATGTTTGCAAGGACTACAGAGATAAAGTTAGATAGATAAAAAGAGAAAGAGAGACGTAGGGAGAGAGAGGTTAAGCAGGCGGCTTGCACGCTGTAGGATGGTGATAAAGAAGAGGCAGGCAACAGCCGTTGAAAGAGAGAGAGAGAGAGAGAGAGAGAGAGAGAGAGAGAGAGAGGCAGAGAATTTAGCAAGAATACAGAGGGAAAAGCTCAATGTGTAGATGTATGGAGTTTACCTCTTTTAATCGTATGCATGCATATAAGTATGTTGTTATCATTCTGCCTTTTTCATATTATTCTTGATAAACTAGCAAAAACATTTATTATGTCTTAACTTTAAATTCATACCAATAACATTTTGCATTGAAAACATATAGCACAAGATTTATGTGAAGCTAAATAAACTCATTTCACATAAATCTATGTGTATTCGTTCTTTTGGTATTTGTAGTTCTAAATATGAGTGTTTATGTGCATATGTGTATAATGCATGTGTGCATAAGTACACATACATGTGTGAACATGTTTTTGTGCATGAATGCATGTGTGCATGTGTATGAAGAGCATGTGTGTGCATGAAAGTATGTATATGCATAAGTAATTGAATAACATGTGCATAAGTGAGAGTAGTTTTGAATGCATATAA
Organism: Ceratopteris richardii; assembly: GCA_020310875.1. Lineage (NCBI taxonomy): Eukaryota > Viridiplantae > Streptophyta > Polypodiopsida > Polypodiales > Pteridaceae > Ceratopteris > Ceratopteris richardii. The sequence goes on along the minus strand of CM035428.1, from coordinate 104,739,247 downwards.
GGTGTAAGTGTATGAGTTTTTAATGCATATCTATTTAAGTATGTATGCATGAATATGCATGATCATAAACATGTATGTTAGTATGCATGTATATATGAGTAATTAGTGTTCATACATGTATGTAGATGCAGAAGTATGCATGTAAAGTATATGTATGAATATGAGAGTGTGTAGTATGCATGAGTAAAAAAAATAAAAATAAAGTTTGTGCATGAGTAAAAGAAACTAGTGAATGCATAAGTATTTAAGCTAGGATGTATGCATAAGTGCATGTGCATATGTAGTATTTACATAAGATGTATGAAGTGTTTGAATGTATGTTAAATATGAATGCATATATGAATGTATGCATGCATATATATGAATAAAAGCATGAGAGTAAGTACATACATATTGGATGTTAATGAATGCATGTAAATGTTTGTATAAGTAATTATGAGTTTATGATAGTGTTAGAGAAATGAACGTGTGTGCAAAATGAAGTTTGCATAAACATTAAAGTTAGGAAGTTAGAAATGTTTGTATACATATGTTAGTATAGGTTTAAGCTATAATATAAAATTATTAAATGAGTGTTTCATATTTACTAAAAGCATACTTATGTTTTTTGTTTTTTTTCTAATGCTCCTCTGTCTGCAGATCATTGAAGAGATTTCAAAAGGAGATTACGAGAACACAAGCATACGAAATTTTCACGATCACAAAATTACAATATTTGAAGATTGTTTATTAAGTTGTATAGGATTATTTATTAAGAGAATTGTATAAGCTTTTGTATAGGCTTAAATCCTAAAGATCTCTAGCACTTCCACTTTTCAATATAATTAAGATTTGTATAGGCTTAAATAAAATTGATTTTAAAAAATCTTCATATTGTTTTTCTGAAAATCAATTGAGATCTTTACTTTTTTATTTCGTATGTCTAAAGAATCAGGATCTACAAGTAGTTCTAAGCTAGTATCTACAAACGATTCTGATATTAAGAATCGAGAATTAGAAAACTTAATTATAGGAACATTGCTTCCGTCTTCAATTAATAGTTCAAATAATAACGAAAATATAGAAGTTGAAATTATTAAAGATAAAGTAGTTAACGAAACTTTACACACGTTAGATTACAATCGTCTTCTTTCTAGAATTTTACCTTTAATTACCATAGTTTTGCCAGAACCGGAGGACAAGAAAGACTTATTCCTACCTAATTTAGTTAGAAAACCTAACTCAAATCAAATTGAGAACGAAGAAGTTGACTTTGTTAAAGATAAAATTACAAAGGAGAACTTAGTTATGTCTTATCAATTAGAAGCTATAGAACATTATAGAAACGCTCGTCCTTACGGTCCTTAGCCTAAATAATTAGTTCTTAATTTGCACTCCCATATATTAGAAACATATAGGTTTTTATCACACCTAAACTGAAAAATCAACCGAAGGCCCTAGGCATACTTAGAAGCACCCTGCGTGCAGTCACACGGTTAGGTTAGCGCGAATCTTCTAGATGAACGTCAGCCTCCCTTCACACCCCTCTATGACACCGCGTAATTGCCATATGTGACTTAGGCCGGTTGAACTGACCTAAAAAATATGAATGATTTCCGATTTTGACAGGGAATATTCCATGTAATATTCCCTTTACTGTTACACTGGTAACTCACAATACTTACATGGTCCAATATGAGGTTCATCCAACATGCAAGTTGGGATTTCCATCAACTGGGTAATACATGCTTGGCTTCTCCTCATAATGGGGGCCTTACAAAATGTGCATACAATCATGAGGGGTAGACATTGATCATATACTAACACCCCCCTCAATGTTTACCGATGATAAATCAAGTAGGTCTCGGTCCTATGCCCATCTGTTGAAGATGCCTATTGAGTTGCTCTCTTCCAAGTGCTTTAGTGGATATGTTAGCACAAATTGCCTCTGTTGGGAAATATTCTAGCTTCACAATTTCATCTTCAATTAGCTTACGAATGTAATGGTACTGTACTTCTATGGGCTTGGTGCGAGCATGAAATACTGGGTTCTTTGCAATAGCCATACAACTTTGATTATCACACTTGAGTATAGTTGCCATATTTGATGGAAAGCCTAGATCTACAAGAATTCTTCTTAACCAGACTGCCTCACACTGAAGAAGTAAAACAAGGTGCTTTGTACTCTGCTTTAGTGGAGGAGAGTGCGAGAGTTGGTTGCTTCCTTCTTACCCAAGAAAACATTCCTAAACCAAGTGAGAAACAATATCTAGAAGCTGATTTTCTAGAATCACAATCTCCAGCCCATTCTGAATCACAATATCCTTGAAGTGTATCACTTGTGGTACAAAAAATACCAAAATCCAAGGTTCCTGCAATGTACCTCAGAATTTGCATTCCAACATTCTAGTGACTCTCCTTAGCTTTGTTGGAAAACTTGCTTAACACTCCAACAACATAGCAAATGTTTGGTCTAGTGTTGCACATAAAAATAAGACTTCCAACGAGCTTCCTATACTTCTTTACATCTAAATCATGCATGTTATCATCTATAGATAGCTTATGATTTACCTCCATAAGTGTGCTAGTTGGTTTGCAATCCATCATTCCAAATGCCTTGAGAATTTCCTTGGCATATTTTTGTTGTGAGATGAAAATGCCATCTTTCCTTTGCCATACTTCAATTCCCAGACAAAAATGATATAGACCTAATTCTGTCATTTCAAACTCAGTTCCCAAGCTGATTCAAGTTTGATTGACGAGTTCGTGATGATCTCCTGTAATGATCAAATCATCTACATATACAATGACAACAACTAGCTTGCTATCCCTTTTCGTTACATACAAGTTAGCATCAGAAGTACTTCTTTCAAAACCCATATTTTTGAAAAAATTATCTATCCATTGGTACCAAGCCCGTGGAGCTTGCTTAAGTCCATACAAAGCTTTCTTCAACCTGCAAACTTTATTTTCTGAATTGGGCACCTCAAAACCTAGTGGTTGAGATACATATACCTCCTCCTTGAGGTGACCATTCAAAAATGTAGATTTGACATCCATTTGGAAAATAGGCCAAGACTTTTGTGCAGCTACTACAAGTACCATCCGAATAGTTGTCATGCATGCTATTGGTGCAAAAACTTCTTGAACATCAAATCCTTCAATCTGTGAAAAACCCTGTGCAATTAATCTTTTCTTATACTTTTCTAATGTTCCATCTGCTTTATACTTAGATTTCCAAATCCATTTAGTACCTATTACCTTCTTCTTTGGTGGCAAGTCGACTAGATCCCATGTATCATTTTTTATTATACTATCATACTTAGATTGCATTTCTGCTCTCCAACCTGGATCATCAAGGGCTTCTTCAATGGTGGTAGGTTCCTTTATCGAGCCCATGATATCAGCCATTAGAGCCATGTTAACAATGTGTTGTGAGGCTCTTCTTTGCTCCTCTATTCTCTTTGATCTTTGTAATCCATCCGAGGATGATTCTCGTACATCTACATGTGGATTGTGATCATCGAAGAGCTGTTGTGCTTACTTTGGTAGTGGCTTATGTTGTGCAGCTACAATTGCTTGGCTTTTTATTGAGGAAATTTCTCCATCAGATATTTCCTCCTCCTCAACTTTAACATGTCTTTTCATAGGCACAAGGTGAGATATTTCTCCGTTTGATGAGATAGTAGATTTACCTTTATCTTCTACTAAGTGTGCTCGTTCATCAAACACCATATCTTGACTTACGAAAATCTTCCTTGCCTCAAGATCCCACAACCTGTATGCTTTAGACTCTTCACTATATCTTAGGAAGACACACTTTTTGCTTTTTGAATCCAACTTTGATCTTGTTGAATTAGGAATATGTTCATAATAGAAACAACCAAAAATTCTGAAATGCAAAAGTGAAGGCTTTTTACCATAATATGCTTCTTGAGGAGTCATCCCCTTCAGTCCTTTTGTGTAGCTTCGATCGAGGATGTAGAGTGCTATATTGATGGCTTTTGCCTAGAATGAATCAGGCATGTCTTGAGCCTTTAAACATACAACGAGCCGTTTGTTATTGTCCTGTTCCTGCACTCAACAACGCTATTTTGTTGAGGTGTATGAGCTGTAGTAAGTTGCCTTTTCACACCATGCTCCTTACAGTAATTAGTGAATTCTGTTGACAAGAATTCACCTCCTCTATCCATTCTGAATTTCTTCAGTTTCCTTCCTGATTCATTTTCCACATACTTATGCCACATTTTAAATTTTTCAAAAGCATCTGCCTTCTCTCGAATGAAATAAACCCACATCTTTCTACTATAATCCTCGACTAATAACAAAAAGTAGAAAGATTCCTCCTAAAGCAGGTGTAGACATTTTACCGCAGAGATCAACATGTACCAACTCTAGAGGAGCTTGAGATCAATTGTTGGTCTCTCTTGGAAATGCCTTTCATTGTTCTTGCCCATCATACAAGCTTCTCAAGGTTCCTGCAACTCTGAAAATGCAGGCAAATGGGCAACCATCCCTGTTCTTTGCATCTCCTTCAAAACTGCAAATCCAAGATGACCAAATCGGTTGTGCCATAAGGTGCTTACATCTTTATCTTCTGTAGCAGTTAAGGCACTTAGCTCATACAAGTTATCCCGTTGCATGCCTTTACCTACAACATTACCTGATGAATCCATTATTTCTGCACCACTCTTATTGGAGTGAACTTCGAGTCCACGATCTGTTATTGCAGAAATTGAGAACAAATTTATTTTAAGTGTAGGTACATAGAGAATATCGGATAACTTTTTGTCAACACCTAGAGAAGTGATAAAAGAGATGGTTCCAGTTCCTTCCGCTGGACACTTGGAGTCATTTCCCACCACTACATTGATGGATTTTCGTAGAGACACTAGGGAACTATACCAATCCTTTTTATTGGTCATATGGCGAGAAGCTCCACTATCTAAAATCCATGGTTCATCAACACGAGCTTGAGCAGATGAGCATACCTCTTCAATAGCTACCCATAGTTCCAGCTCTCTATTGTTTGCAGACTCTTTGCTCTTCCACGATGATTTTATAGTCACATTCCATTCATCGGCTTGTTTCTTTCCGCAATCCTTGATGGCATGGCCTTTCTTTTCACAATAGAAGCAACTTCCTGTGAACTTTTTCTTCTTTGGCTTCTTCTTTGATCCATCAGAAGAGCCTTTACCTTTTAATTTTGTTGAGAATGTAGCATCACTTGTACTTTGCCAATTCTTCAACCGCATCTCTTCTTCTAAAAGCATAGCACAAAACTCTTCAAATGTAAGGGGAGTTGTTCTTACCTGAGTGTTAAGGGTTGTTACTAATCCATCATACTTTGCTGGAAGAACACGTTCAGCCTTTTCAAAATCAGAATGATTGTCATCTGCCAACTGATTTTCTAAATTATGTATCCTAGTGTGGTTCATGGTTCTTGGTCTCATATTGACAAGCCAATATGCCCCAAGCCTCATGTGCTTTAGTATTATGTTGAACTAAAGTAAGCACAGAATCACTTACAGTAGTGACAATTGCACATAATGCATCAACATTCCGCCTCTTCCAAGCTCGTAGAAGATCTAGATCTGGCTGAATCATCAATCTTGAATTAGCTGGATCTTCAACTGGTATAGGCTCTGGATCCAATCCCATCAGTCCCATGACAATGTCAAGTAATTCATAGGAGTCCAAAATTGCAGAAATTTTGAACTTCCAAAGTGTATAGTTGGATCCATCCAACTTCCCTTCAGTGAATTTAGGTGGGCAAATTCGAATAGGTGCAACATTAACATTAGTTGAAGGACCAAGACCAGTGTTCGATGATGAAGCCATCTTGTAATCACTCAAATAATCTACTGATATTCTAGTCTGCTAGTAGGCTAAAATAGTGATACTTCTCAAGCTATTCGAACCTTACCATTCTGATACCATGTAAGACAAAGTTTACGCAATATAACACAAGCCGAGTAGTAGAGAAGATAACAGATATAGGAGAATCTCAACAATTTTCTACTAACAACAAGTACAAAGATGATGGCATTGTCCACCCGTGCGCTCTCAAGGTAGAGCTTAAATGGTGATCTAGACAACTCTAGATAGGGAGGTACAAGGTAGAGGTATGCAGACTCAATTCGATGTCTTAGGTAGTGCAGAACTCATGTATATATAGGATCATGGGTGGCCTTCCGTGGACGACTATACATGGGAGGTAGAGTGTCGGCGGCCACCGCCCACATAATTGCCATACGCGGCTTAGGCCGGTTGAACCAACCTAACAAATATAAATGATTTCTGACTGCAATAGGAAATATTCCATGGAATATTCCCATGGTGAATCCCTTTCCTTACAATACTTACATGGTCCAATATGACCTTCATCCAACATGGAAATTGGGATTCCCATCAATTGGGTAATGCATGCTTGGTCTCTCCTCATAATAGGGGCCTTAAAAAATGTGCATACAATCATGAGGGGTAGCCATTGATCATATACTAACACATATACATATACATATACATATACATATACATATACATATACATATACATATACATATACATATACATATACATATACATATACATATTCATATACATATACATATACATATACATATACATATACATATACATATACATATACATATACATATATGTAGCTCAGTGATGAGTAGCACCTCCTTTAATGTCAATCCGGGAAGACATGAGGATGGTATGAAGACCTCGAACAAGTGATGGCACAAGTGCATGAGTGCGAAGCACACTAACATGCACACACATACACACACACGCGCAAACACGGCAAGACAAAGAGAAAGACAATGGAGTTCTTTAGATTACTTCAAAAGTGCTCTTACAAGTTCAATTCTACAACAAGCTAACCTCAAAAATGAGCTCTCTAGCTCTTTTTATAGTTTTTGACTAGTTTTTGGCCCTGTCTAGACCTAGTGTCCGGTCTAGTTAAAAATTAGGTTCCAGGGCCTATTTGAGGGCTCAAACGAGGTCTAAAAATTATGAAAATTGGTAGGATGATACTTCTAATACTCCTCAAGCTCAAGGACTCCTCGGCTTGAACAAAATGGAGTTACAAAAAGGTGAAATGGTAGTTACAATGATTGTTAGTGATGAGAATCACTATTATAAAGATGTTGATTTGGAAAAAATTGAAGGGCCTATCTGCCAGATCTACGTTGACTACTCTGTCTACTTAATCCTTCTCTTTGCTCTGACTCTCTCCTTTGGCTTCGTTGTCTCATAAGTCCTTGGGTGCCTTGCCTGCTATCACACCCCCCCCCTCTCACGTCTGTCGTCCTTGACAAAACCTTGTTGTTGGGAGTGCTGGATGTAATATTCCACAACATGAGTGGCAAGTTGATGTTCTTGGATGCGTAGTCCTCTGGCCAAGTCTGTCATCATGCAATCCCAATCAATTGGTCGTAGAATGTTTGGATGTGGCAGACGTAACTGATTTGCATGGATGGCTTGTTCGACTGCGAATAGATGTAGCAATGTGTTGGTCTGGGAATGAAAATTTCCGAGTGATATTCCCAGAACCCTGTAGAGAACATTTCTTCAAAGGTTTGCTTGAAGCATGCGGGTAAATACTTTATTCGTGCATGCCAGGCAAAGATTATGTTGACCGATGGAGTCTGGCTCATGTCGTAGACTAAATCCTTGTTACCTTGAGAGAATCCAGGGGCGGAAATGTATGGAGCCTATACCTTCAAGGTTTTGAAGACAATTGTCATGAGCTCGAATATTTTCATACACATTTTTGCTGCTATGTCGGGTACATTCTTTAGACGCGTGGACCAGTGTCGAATTGTTGATATCATGTATGCTACGGTCGGGGTCCCTCGAGGTGGAGCAAAATATGGATAGTTGACCCATGCCGAGCATTCTTTATTGTTGTGTACCTTGATTGCAAATGCTTGCCATGACCTGCGACAGACCATTGGGCAATAACATGGATTATACTTGATATACAGTGGCATGGTTGCCCAGGTGCTCATCATCTCAAGGTAATCAATTAGTAACTGTGCACACCAATTAGGTTGGAAGATCGAGCCAGCACGTGTGTCTTCTGGTAAGCCCTCCGGCTCAAATTGAGTGGCAAATGTGGGCTCCTTCCCTGTATGCCTTTTAATTTCTGCATTATAATCATGGAGCAAGACATAGTAAGGCATGTATTGTGGCTCGGAAGTTGTGATTAACCGTTGGTGGGATAGATGCTCAAAGTAAGAAGATCAAAGCACAGTTTCTTCCAAGTTTGTGAGGGATTGAATTTGCACGGTGACACGATCATCATGTGTTCGTCCCACTTTCTCAATTCGTTTGACCCTATCTGGGACTCCAATTTCTAAAGTGTCATGTCCTTCCTCTGTAACCCGGCCGTCGGGTGTTGGCATCGGCTCGTATGGTTCTTCATAGCTATCTTCAACGGTGATTTCCACTACTGTAGCAGGTTCTGGTTCTTCAGCGAAGGAGGGTGGCCTTTCATATGGTAAGAGACGTGCTTGGAGTTCTTCCAAATGCTTCCAAAGGGTCTCTAATTCTTCTGTGGAGTGTTGCAAGATTACCGACTCCTGTTGAGCTGTGGGAGCACTGGCTATCTGCTTCTTTAAGTCAACACATTCAGCCTCTAACTTTTCGTATGACTCCAAAAAATTTGCATGCTCCTCGAGTAAGATGCGGATGTCTTCTGATGGGACTGCTCTATACTTGGTAGGGCTAATGGTTGCGCTTGCGATTCCTTCCATAGCTTCTTCAAAGTTGTCTTGGTTTTGTTGCTGAAGCCGCTTGTTCTCTTCTAATGTTGCTGCCATATGCTTCCTTAATAGCCCAAGATTGTGTCTGATTGTAGCATTGGATATCATTTGCGCCTGGAGCACACTTTCCAGTTCCTTGACTGCTTTATCATCTACCGTCAATATCTTTGATTCCAATTCTGTGTGAGTCTGTTGTAAAGTGGTATGTTCTGCTAGGAGTGTTTGATAATCAACTTCTAGAGTGTGGACTCTAGCCTGCAGGCATTGAGATTCTGCCTGTAGGGCAGCGGTACGTTCTTCCAATTGATGATATTCTTGTTGCAGTTGATGTGCACACTGAAGTAATGTATTAAATGTGCTATTTACATTATGAGATGCAAGGGGGAAAGTTTGGAATGCAAAGGGAGTGGGAATGGAAAGGGAGGTAGTGAATGTTGTGCCTGCAAATGATGTGGTGAGTGGTGAGGTGGGGGGTAGGGGAGGGGGAGATGGTGGAATTGTGGGGAGAGGTGCTGTGGTTGGAGAAATGTCCATTGGGTCGGAAAAAGTGGTGTGTGCAGGGGCTACCATGTAAGTTGGTATGGTAGGTGAAGTGAGTGTGGTGTTTGTGTAGATTGATGTTGTTGCGAACATGTGGGGACTGTGCCTCTGAGACACTGGAGTGCGGATGGACTGCTCCATGAAAGATGGGTATTGAGGAGGTGCGATTGGGTTGAGTGATGTGTAGGGAGCAGATGGAAAGTATGGATCATGGGATGGGGGCACCCGTACTGGGGGATAAGCCGGGAAACAAAGGATGCCTTCGGTGGGTGCGGGGGTTCCAACCACACTCGGAGTTATGGGGTGGCCAATTATGGGCTCGAAGGACAAAAAGGTTAAAGTGTACAGAGGATTGGTGATAGACGAGAAAAGGATGTCTTGTGAGGTTGGCTCTTCAAGGGAGAAGGATGTGGATGAGGTTGGGTTGTAAGTGAAGGTAGATGTGATGACTGCAGTTTCTTCCATGGTGGGAGGTGGTGGTGGGGGTGGAGAAGGTGGGGATGGGGGGTGCGAGGGTGAGATGGGTGATGTCTGAACAAAAGTTTCAGCAGAGAGGTCAATGGTGGTGGTGGGGGTAGCTGTGGTTTTGATGGTTATGTTTGGTTCTGTGATGGGTATTCTAATAGTCTTACCTGCTCGTGGTAATGTGTCGACTCTGCGTTTGTCATACCTCACAGACTGGCGGACTGCTGTGTGGACAGTCTCCGGAACTCCTAACGATTCTGATACTAATTTGAGGGTGTTAATAAAATGTTGATCCACTCTGTTGTATGCTAGCATTTCTTGCATCAAGGCTTGGCCTGATGCAAGGGAGAGTTGATTCCTTTCTTGCACTGCTTTAATCGTATTGTATAACCTCTGTAGTTGAGTTGTGTATGCAGGTACACCTACAAGTTCTGGCACTTCATGTTGCTCATCTTGATGCCCGTGGTCATATTCCTCCTCATCTTCCTCGTATTCTTCATCTTCGTCGTCCTCTTCATCCATTTCAACTATGGTAACAGGTACTTGGGAGGTTGTTGCCTGCGGTTGAACATTCTCCACTTGTTGTTCCTCTTCTGCCTCAAGATCTACGTCTTTTAACAATTGTTCGAAGTCTTCATTCGCGAGTTCTTCCAAGGGTGCGCCACCGGGAAATTCAAGATCGGTTAGGACGGGAGGAAATATCAAATTGGGGCCATCGGTGCTGCGTTTCGGAAGTCATAGTGTGAATGTCCGTCCTCTAAACTGTTGTACTTGATTCCACATTAGGGTCCGTTGAATAGGAATGTCATAAGCCAAACACCTATAAATGATTCTAGTCAGAGCACAACATCCGTATAAAACATGCTTCCACGGCCATTGTTTGTGGGCTAGGTGTATATGATCAATTATCCAGTGGGGTAAGTTGATGGTGAGGTTCTGCATCTCTGCCAAATACAAACTAAACCATATCTTCTTGGGTGGCATGGTGAATCTATCTTGGGCAGGAAAAGCAAAGTGTTGCATGCACATTCACAAATGTATTGCATTATTGGGCGTCATGGCCACCATGTCCTTGAGCTTGGTGAGGCTTGGATTCTTCATGTAATCAGGCACTAGGGTCTCCTTCTCTGTTGGAATATGCATTCCATGCATATCTAGGGCCTCTCTCACTAAGTTGTTTGAGAGCCTAAACCTTTTGAGCTCATTTCCTTTGTCATAGATGGGAGCACAAATGAGCTTGCACCTTTTGGGTTCTTGCTTGGAATCAAGGTATTGATGAGGTAGTTGCATCGCATGAAGTCAGGCTTTGGGAGCTGGGCACTGAAGTATGCATCCAATCCTGCCTTCTCCCATACCGGACGTAGACCTTCTGCATTTTGTAACTTTTCGAATTCCCTTGTAAAGAAATGGTATTTACCTTGCTTCCCATTGAAGTCCAACTCTGACTCCCATAGGTATGATCCCTCGGCCAAGGGTCCTGCAACTTCACTAAACCAGTGGGAAGCTTTTCCTACGGGCGTGGTATGGCCACTGGGGGGTCCACTACTGGTATGATTTGGATGGCCTGCAACTCTTCTGGTCTTTCATTTGTCTCCGGCATAATGGGTAAACTTTCTAAATCCACCACTTGCTGGCTCGTTCCTGCTTGAGAGCTTGTTCCTCTAGCCTTAGCCATGTTGAAGAAATCGCTGCCGGTTCTGTGAGAATATATGAATAAATGTTAACATTGCAATGGACACAAAATGACACTATGTCCCCGTTACAACATTAACTTGATGAATTGTGATGCAATTAGTCGGTTAGTTAGTACTCGCGTGGATTTGAGTGTGGAATGTGGTTAGCAGATGCAGGGTTCCTATGTGCTAATTGGGATGGTGCGGTGCAGTGTGGACACAGTTAATAAGTGGAGGTCGTTTTACAATGGGATCAGGCTTTACAATGGGATCAGGTGGCTTTGTCCCTGGCAACGACACCAAAATTTGGTGTAGCTCAGTGATGAGTAGCACCTCCTTTAATGTCAATACGGGAAGATGTGAAGATGGTATGAAGACCTCGAACAAGTGATGGCACAAGTGTGTGAGTGCGAAGCACACTAACATGCACACACATACACACACACACGCCCACACACGGCAAGACAAAGAGGAAGACAATGGAGTTCTTTGGATTACTTCAAAAGTGCTCTTAAAAGTTCAATTCTACAACAAGCTAACCTCAAAAATGAGCTCTCTAGCTCTTTTTATAGTTTTTGACTAGCTTTGGCCCTGTCCAGACCTAGTGTTCGGCCTAGTTAAAAATTAGGTTCTAGGGCCTATTTGGGGGCTCAAACGGAGTCTAAAAAATGTGAAAATTGATAGGTAGGTGCTTCTAAAGCTCCTCAAGCTCAAGGACTCCTTGGCTTTCACAAAATGGAGCTACAAAAATATGAAATGGTATTTACAATGGCTTTTAGTGATGAAAATCACTATTTTTGTAGGGATTTCTTCTAACAATTTGACATACACTTCCTGGAGCTCCCTACTTGCTCCTTCTTCTTGTGTGTCCACCTCTTTGATGTGCTCGTATGATTTGTCCTTGACCTTCAGCTTCATGAAAAATGATGGCCTACTTGCCTGATCTTCTTTGACTGCTTTGCCTGCTTGGCCCTTCACGTTGGCTCCCTTGTCTAGTAAGTCCTTGACCGCCCTAACCACTTCCAACACTCCCCCCTCTCTCGCGTCTCTCGTCTCTGACAGACCCTTGTTGTGTGGACCGTTGGATGTAATACTCCACGACATCTGTGGCTAAGTGATGTTCTGCTATTCTCAGCCCTTTGGCCAAATCAGTGAGTAGGGCATCCCAGTCTACTGGCCTCGATACCTCCGGATGTGGCATGCGTAGCTGTTCTGAGTGTAGAGCTTGTTCAACCACAAATAGCTGTAAGAGGTGAGATGGTTTGGGTATGAATATCTCAGAATCATATTCCCAGAACCCTGTGATAAACATTTCCTCAAATGTTTGCTTGAAGCAGGCTAGTAGATACTTGATACGAGCATGCCACGCATAGACAACGTTGATGGGTGGTGTTGTGCTCATGTCGTAGGCGAAATCCTGGTTGCCTTCATTGAATCCGAGAGCCAAAAGGTGAGGTTGTTTGACATTTCTAAAGGTCCTGAATGTAATCAGCATTAACTCAAAGATTTTGAGGCACATTTGTGCCATGATATCTGGTACATTTTTTAACCTGATTGCCCAATGTCGGATAGTGGAAATCATGTAGCCGACTGTGGGTTGGCCTCAAGGGGGGGCCAAGTATACGTAGTTGAGCCACTTTTCACATCCTTTAACTATCAAAACTATTTTAGTGTATTCTGGCCATGATCTTCATCGAAAGACAGGGCAGTAGCATGGGTTATACTTGATATATAGAGGCATGTTATTCCACGTGCATACCATCTCAGGGTATGTTTCAAGCAGACGTATCCTCCAGGTAGGTTGAAATATATTCCCGTGCATGGCGCTTGCAGGAATGTCATCTGGTGCAAACGGGGTTGCCGAGGTTGGTTCTTTTGTTGTGCATTGCTTTATTTCAGCATTATAATCTGCCATTAGTACGCAGAATGGAACATACAAATCATCGGACGTACCAATCCACCGATGGTGTGAGAGGTTTCTGAAGTAATCTGATTTTATGATGACTTCTTCCAATTGGGACATAGACTGTATTTGTATTGCAACTCTCTCATCATGGGTTGCAGCAACCTTCTCTAACCTTTGCATCCATTCAGGAGATTCAATCTCAATTGTGTCCATTCCTTCTTCTGTTTACTTACCCCTGGGTGCAGACATGGGAACGTATGGGTCTTCAAAAGTCTCCTCCACTTCAATTGGCACTAAGTCCTCAGGCTCTAGTTCCACGAGGGGAGAGGGTTGACACTCATATTGAAGAAATTTATTTTGTAGTTCTTCCAGTTGTGCTTTGAGTTCTTTGACCTCTTTAGCTATGTCTGTTGTGGCTGTGACTTCCTTTGGGGGCTCTTGCTGAGCTGCTAGTTGCTTTAGTAGGTCATCCCACTCTTTTTCTAGGGCAGCGTGTGCTTCCAGGAGATCGGCATGTGTTTCCAACATGATTTGCATATTTTCTGATGGAATGGCCTTGAAGTTCTCTGGGTCGATTTCCTGCGGTGATCCCTCCATTGCTGCTTCTAGGTTTTCTTCATTCTGTTTCTGCAGTCTTTCATTTTCTTCAAGTGTTGCGGACATATGTTTTCTGAGTAATGCGAGGTTACGCCGAAGTTTGATGTTGTCGGTTATCTAGGCGTGTAGCATTTCGTCGAGCTGTTGTTTTTCTTCAATATCTGATTGGGGTGGATTGGCAACTAACTGATTATGTTGTGCCTGCAAGGTGTCATATTGTTGTTGTAGTAGCCACTTTTCCTTCTCCAAGTTTATGAATCTTTCTTGTAAGGTTTCATGGGTTCGGAACATATTCATATGCTGAGCATCTAGGTGCTGGTAATGCTGTTGTAATTGAGACATGCAATGGTACAAAGTATTAAATACATTATTAACAAGAGCAGATGCAGGGAGGGTGTTGAATGTAGGAGGGTAGGGAAATGGGAAGGGGAGTGTGTATGCTGTGCTTGAGAAAGGTGAAGTGGGTGGCAGGGGAATGGGAGATTGTGGGAATATAGGGGGAGGGAGAGGTGCGGAAGTGGGTGATATGTCCATGAAGTCATATGTGGATGCGGTCGTGGGAGTGATGGTGTACATAGGAATCGTCGGTGTGGTGATGGTTGTGAAGGTGTAAAGTGGTGTGTGTAGTTGTGAATATAAACCACCAGAAAGTGTGATAGGGGGAATGGGGTTTTCGGTAGCTACGGTTAGAATTACAGTGTCAATGGTAGTAAACACAATCGTGTTGGTGTCAGGTTGTGCGGATTGTGAGGGTGGAGTAACATTCTGTGCTTCGATATGGGAAGTGGAATCTGAGACTGTGACAGTGGCAGTGACAACGGTGGAGGAGGTGAAGGTGGTGGAGTTGGGGGGGAGGGTGGTAAAGGGGGTGAATGGGGTGCACTTGAGGTATGGGCTTCCTCAGTGTCATGAATGGTATGAGTTGTGCCCGTGGTCGTGGATGTGGTGCCCTGTGGTTCTGATACCAATACATTCATTTGTTTCCCTGGTCGAGGGGGACGTCTGCCGTATCTTCACTCATATCTTCGCGAGTGTGCGAGGGTGGTATGTACTGTCTCAGGTACCCCTAATGCATCAGCGATCATGTCAAGGGTTGCTCTGTATTGCTCATCCACACCTTCCTCTTCAAGGATTTGGTTCATGAGGGCTGCAAACACCATATGAAAGGGAGTGGCTTGGAGTACCATTTTATAGGCAACTCTATATGCCCAAACAGCATGGTGTAGCTGTTTGTCCCAATCAGAGCGTTTATTATTCACTAATCTAGTGAGCACATTGCATAGAATCTTATTTGTGCTTTCCGCTTACCCGTTAGCTTGTGGGTGATAGGGGGCAGACTTCTTGTGTATAACCAAGAATTCTTGGAGTAGATTTTCAATAACTTCATTCAAGAAGTGAGTCCCTCTATCACTTACTCTATAGGTAGCCCGTATCTAGTGAACACATTCTCAAGTAAGAACTTAGCAGTCGTCTGAGCATCATTCTTCATTGTGTCTTTCACTTCTACCCACTTGGTTAGATAGTCAGTGGCCACAATGATATATTTTGCATGTGAACCCTTAGCTCGGGGATTAATAGGACCTACAAATTCTATTCCCCACTTAGAGAATGCACGTCCACCCATCATAGGTTTCAGTGGCATCTCATCTTTACGTATAGGATACTGAGTTTGCTGACAGACATCACACCTCTTCACATAGGTATGTGCATCCATGTGAAGGGTTGGCCACCACAAGCCTGCAAATAGGATTGCTTTGATCACCCGGTCTTGTCCAAAGTGTCCTCCTGCTACACCTTGGTGAGCAGTTTCCAATATCTTGAGATATTCACTCTCATGGACACATAGTCTCAGGTAACCATCTTTACCACGCTTGTATAAATTATCACCAATAAGTGAGTAATCTAGGGCTTCTTGTTCTAAACTTCTTTGCCTTGTCAGGGTCATATCTTGAGGGAATGTTTTTGTCCTCAAGAAGGCTACTAGTGGTTCACTCCAATTTGGCACTATGGACACTTGATAGAGAGTGGCATGCTCCACAGGTGGTTTAGTGCAACAAATCGGGCACTCCTTGCGCAATTTATGGACATCAGCTTCCATAGTCAGCCAATGCACTCCGATTCTCCTTAGTGTTTGTAGGGTTTGTTGCTTTGAGTAGTGTTGCTCTAATGCACCTACATGTGCAAATTGCAACCATTTTGTGTACTCATCCTCTTCCACACAACAAGCCAATATCCCTTGATCTGTCTGTTTGTACATACTTCCTGCCATGATATGGTACTTCTGGGCTTTTACTACCTCCCTATCTTGAGTGTTTACGACTGGGTGGTTAGGCCCGTATGTCAATACTGGCACTAATGGCTTAGCCCACTGAGGTACAACTTCCAAATTAAACAAGTAAGCATCCGGAAGGTCATTTGATACTCCTTGTGGGGCTTCTCTAGATGTGAGCCTAGAGAGATGGTCTGCTCTCAAATGAGTTTTTCCTTTCCTCACCACAACCTCAAAGTCATATTCCATTAGCAAGAGGAACCATCTCACCAATATGCTTGTATTGCATGGCTTGTTCACCAAGTACAACAGTGCTTGATGGCTAGTAAAAAATTTAAACTTATTTGCAAGCAAATAGTGTCTAAACTTCTTAACCGCATATAGCATGCCTAATCCTTCTCTCTCAGTAGTGGTATAATTCCGTTTAGCTGCATTTAGCTATCTACTAGCATAGGCAATTGGAAGATCCATATTACCTTCACCAGTAGGTTGTGCTAACACACATCCAATAGCATAATTGGATGCATCTACATGAACATGAAAGGGTTTATTCCAATCTGGTGTAGTCAGGATTGCTGCTGAACATAATCGTCATTTAAGCTCATTGAAGGAGTTCTCACATTCATCAGTCCACTCAAAATTGGTCAAAAGGCCGTACAGAGGCTTTGCAATGATGGCGTACATGTGTATAAAGCGTCGGTAATAACCACAATGCCCCATGAAAGCTTGTACTTCCTTGACATTCTTTGGCCTAGGTAACTCTGCAATAGCTCTAACGTTTTCCTCATCCGTGGATATGCCATTCTTTGACACTATGTGTCCTAGAATCTTGCCTTGCCTGACCATGAAAACACACTTTTCTGGGTTCAGGCAGACTTGATATTCTCTACATTTGTCAAAGATTTTCTTGAGTTCAGGTATATGTGTC
Organism: Ceratopteris richardii; assembly: GCA_020310875.1. Classification (NCBI taxonomy): domain Eukaryota; kingdom Viridiplantae; phylum Streptophyta; class Polypodiopsida; order Polypodiales; family Pteridaceae; genus Ceratopteris; species Ceratopteris richardii. The sequence continues at coordinate 104,722,113 of CM035428.1, read as the reverse complement.
TATCTAATGTTGGAATGAGCATAGAGGTCATCAACATAGACTTCCAAATTCTTCCTCAAGAACTCTTTAAACACGTGGCACATCAATCTTTGGAAGGTTGCAGGAGCATTGGTAAGCCCAAATGGCATTACCCTAAAGGCAAATATGCCCCATTCTGTGGCAAAAGTTGTCTTATGCTGATCTTTTGGGGCAATGGCCACTTGATTGTAGCTATAAAACCCATCAAGGAAGCTGTATACTTCCTTGCCTGCTACTCTTTCTAAGAGATGTTCCGTGATAGGAAGTGGATAGTTATCTCAAATGGTGGCTGCATTAACCTTCTTCACGTTAATGCACACACGTAACTTTCCATTCTTCTTGGGCACAACTACAATGGGGGATACCCACTTAGTGTGCTCAATTTCATAGATGAATCCAGCTTCTACCAGCCTATCTATCTCCTCTTTGATCTTAGCAGCATAATTATCATTATATGTGTATGGCTTTTGCTTAGAGGGTTTCGCATCTGAGGTCATGGGAATTATGTGTGAGCATATGTCCGGGTCTACACCTTTTAAATCCTTATAACTCCAAGCGAATACATCTCTGTATTCTCTTAGCAAGGCTATCAACTCTTGTTCTTCTTCTTCTGTCAGGTCATGTCCTATGTAAGTACATCTCTCCTCTCCTTCTTCTATGGGTACAACTATTTTCTTGGTGGTTTCTTTGTTATCATAGGCCTCTCCTGATTGGGCCTCACGTTTCGGCATTCTCATCATGACTCTCCTATCATCTATTTCATACTTCTTAAAGTTTTCAGGGACCTCAAACAAAGATTCTTCCTCTTCTGGTGTGACTTCTCTCTTCTTCCTTTTCTTGTGCTCACTCTTGGTGGTTACTTGTGTGGTTAATCTTACATCATTTGTGATTTCTGCGTGTCTCTGAGGGTGAGCTTCTACCTCATAGAAGTATTCCTCATCTGATGCAAAGGGTGGGTCCATGATGATTGAATCTAGATTGGAGTCACTTGCATCCTCAAACGCATCAGGGCTAGGTTCGCATTCTTCTAAAACTGCATCTCCCATGATTGGTTCTATTGAGAAGACTGAAATGTCATAGCCATCCTCATCACAGTGGGGTTTCCATTGTTCCTCATTGATGGCTACATCCATTGTTGCTAAAATTTCTGCCCAGCCGTGAGGCTCAAATTCTTTGTCAGGAAATACTACAGGTGCATAGGCTGGGTCTTCAGTTGATCTATGTGTTTCCTTCCCACCTACCTCTCTGGCTTTTTCTCTCTTCACTTCTTCTACTGCCACTTTGCACATCCATAAGTGGGTGTCTTCATGCATCCATGAGGATCCCGATATCATCTTTGGCTCTATGGATGGGATTCCACTGGATAGGAGGGACATCTCTATGAGAGTAATCTTTGAGATTCACTTTGGTCATGACACCCAAGTGTTGCAAGTACAAAAAATTGGTTCCCCAATCCTGTACCACTTGCAACTGTCGCATGAATGGTCTTCCCAAAATCATCTCATAGGCATGACTCTTGCTAAAGTCACAGATAGCAAATGTGTGCTCAAACTCTACACCACATGTAGTGAGAGTTATTCCTTCTAGCAAGCCTAAGGGTCTTTCTATGTGACCATCAGTCATCTGCAATTTCATTCTCGTTGGCCTAAGTGCTGGCTTGCCCCAACGCTTCCATAGGGAAGTGGTAGCAATTGCAACTCCAACACCTAAGTCGAGAATTGCCTTGGTTGTGTATCCTTGATGAGTGATGGGAAGATAGGTCTTTCCTTCTTCTCCTTCACTCATATCTCCTATCTTGTCTAGAGGAATTTCTGGCACTGTTCTATGAGAACCTACCTAGGAACGCGGTTTAGCTATCTCTAGTACTTGTTTGGCTACATGTTTCCACAGTTCTGTCCTAACTTTGAGGAGCTCTTCTAAAGTGAGGTTGCACTTCACTTTAGTATTTTTCACTACCTCTGTGTTCCTAGGTATGACTGAATCTTCATTTCTTACCATGACAGTGGGTGCTTGCATACACGTAGACTTAGCTTCTGTTAGAAGAATCATTTTTTGAAGAGAAATATTTGTAAAATGATAAAGAATTGTAGAAATATTTATGCAAATAATGTAAAAATGAGGAAGAGTCTTTTTCATGTAAATTAGAATCATATGTAATTTTTATAGAATTTTTGGAAACTCCTAGGTAGCATATTTTTAGGTTAAAAAGGAAAAGGACCAAAATTCAAGTGTGAAAAAGGACACTTGAAAATGTATAAAAGATAATTTCCTCTATTTTGAGAGGGTTGGTTAATTGTATTTGATGCTATCCAAGTAATGAGAAGAGTTTTCTGCAGAAAATCGTGATTCTTCCTTTTGTGTGAATTTCTTTGATTTGTTGAGTCTATGCTATGTGTATCCATGGAATTTGCAAGCTTCTATTTTGTATTTCTGATGAATGTGTATGAAGAGAGTTGTTTCATGATGTGTTGAGTGAGAAATTGCTGAAGAATAGTGCTGGAGATGAAAATCGTCAGTTTCCACAGAATCACGATTGTCTCGTCTGAAGGTTACAGATTGGAGAGGACAACTCCAAAGGTTAACAACAAACATTTTTTGGCGCTGTTGCCGAGGAGTAAAGCAAAAGCTTCATTGAAGTTGGACCTTGCTGGATCTTCTATTGTTGATGGTATTGGACACATTAAAAAGGTAATACTCTTTAATCAAGAATTGGGAACATGAAAAGGTAGGTTTCTTTGTTTGTCTTTTGGGAAAAGAAAGCAATCGATAATCTTTTGAGAATAAGAAGTGATGAAATTCTTGCAAATTGATAGTTGCTCATATCATTTTTTGAGAGTAAAGTGCAGGTGTGTGAAAAACTGAATCAAGAAAGCTAAAGATAAGGTAAAATGTGTCTATCTTTGCATTTGTAGAGTGCTTTTTGACCAAGTATCAAGCAAAATTGTTGATCTTGGGATAGATAACATGAGTGCATTGAGAAAAGTCAAGTAAAGTAGCTAGATGCAAGTAGATAAGATCCATTTGTTAAACAAGGTAAAGCAATAATCTTGAGAAAAAGTTTATTTGCATCTTGAAAAGAAAAATGTTTAAGTTTATCTTTGCATGAATTGATATTTGCACTTCTCAGCACATTTTTCTTTGGGAAGTTTTGCTCATGAATTGATTAGATAGCAAAGCATAAAGGAGTATAACCAATTAGGAAACACAGGATCAATAGATCACTAAACAAGAAACCCTAAGTGAAGTGTTTACCTTAATTTAGGGCAAAATACTAAAAAATTCATAAAATCCATTAAAATATTCAAACAAATTTCTTTTTTCCTTAGGAAGTTGGACTGATGTGTTGTTGCTAAGAGTAAAGGGGACCAAGTGGAAAGAAAAGTCAAAAACTGAAAAAAACTGGAGGTTCAGAAAAACACGATTCTCTTCATAAGATCGCTAATTTTTGTTTATGATGTAAAATTGCAGGTGACAAGTGATTTGGAGTTGGTGAAGAATCTGGAAGAGGATTAAGAGGAAAGAAGAATCAAAATTGCAAAAAACAAGAAGTCCAAGAAAATACGATTCTCTGCACAGGATCGTGATTCTCTGTAAGAGGAAAAAATTTGAATTTTTGTGCATATTTGGGTTTTGAGGTGGGTAATTGTAAGAGGCTTCACTAAGTTGAGTAAGTGAAGAAAAAAAAAATTTAAAAAATCAGTGAGGATTGAGCATCAAGTGGATGAAGTGGAAATTAAGTACAGAATTGCGATTTTCACCAGTGGGATAAAGGGAGTGACTAGTGATGAAAAGTTAGGAATAAAACCATAAAATTGTTGAAGAATAAAAATTGTATAAGTAAAAAGTGAAAATTCTGAGGAAATTGCACAAAATCGCGATTGTGTGAAATCTATAAAACCCAGGAATCTCAGAAGAAAACTCATTTGAGTGAGGAAGAGAGAAAGTGAGAGTGGAACTGAATCGCGATTGTCTGCAACCACAAGTTTTTGGAGATTTCTGTATCAAGCAAGCAAGGTAAGCAATTTGCAATACATTTTTTGCATTCCTTCAAATTTTTAAAGCACAAAAACACACAAAATAGCCAAAAACACGGAATCGCGATGTTTTGATTTCTTGAGTTTTCAGTGGAAAAAATAATAATTTTGTTAAACTCTTTTATTGCATGTTAAAAGTTTAATAAAGCGATTCTATTGAAGAAATAAAAACTTAAAAAACAAGAACTTCAAAAATTTCAAAATCTGCACAGAATCGCAATTCTGTAGTCAAATACAAAATCGCGATTCTCTGAAACAAAACACAAAATCGCGATTCCCAGAGCACAATTTTCATAAGAAAACCGTGTTTTCTAACAATTGTGAGCAATCACGATTGTCTGGGAACAAAATCGTGAAAAACACGATTCTCATCACAGAATCGTGAAAAACAGGATTCTCATCACAGAATCGTGAAAAACACGATTCTCATCACAGAATCGTGAGAAACACGATTCTCATCACAGAATCGTAAAAAACATGATTCCCATCACAGAATCGTGAAAAACACGATTCTCATCACATAATCGTGAAAAAACACGATTCTCATCACAGAATCGTGAAAAACAGGATTCCCATCACAGAATCGTGAAAAACATGATTCTTTCCACAGAATCGTGAAAAACACGATTCCCACCATAGAATCATGAAAAACACGATTCCCACCATAGAATTGTGGAAAACACGATTCTCATCACATAATCGTGAAAAACATGATTCTCATCACAGAATCGTGAAAAAACACGATTATTTCCACAGAATCATGAAAAACACGATTCTCTCCACAGAATCGTGAATTTATTGAATGATCCTTAGGTCTGGTAATAAATTGTACACACATTCTAAGCAAGAGCTAGGAAGGAAGGAGGTAGAGCCAGTGGTAGGAGAATTGCAAGAAAAAGATTTAGGGCAAGAAATTAATATGGAGAATTTAAATGAAACCAATGAATCCTCTAAAACAGGTGATTATAGAAACATTCTCAAATACATGTATACAAGTAGGTTTGGAACCTATGTATATCAGGATGGAATGCATAAGTTTCTCATTAGATTGAGAAACTTAGAGGTTCCCCTGAATATAACACCAGTAGCACAATTCAAGGATGGTAGATATGAGGATAGGCAGGGATGTGTATACATCTTCTCACAAGACCCAGAAAATTCTAATGACCTAGGGCAATGTGCAGATAAGAGACCTTGGGAACAAAACCTAGGGCAATCAGACTTGCGAAGACAACATGAAACTCACAACAATAGTGAACAACAACAAGGTAGGAGACTACATACTTCCCCAAACCCTTTTGAGAGAGAAGCAGAAGGACTTAATGATTTTCCATTGAGAAGAAGACATCAGTGGCAAAATCAGGGAAGAATGCTTAGGCCATATCAAGTAGCCAAATGCATGAAGAATCAATATGAAGGATATTCTGATCCTCATGCTCATGCTGCAGAATTTAGACAATTAATTAGAGCAGAAGAAGTTGAGGATTACAAAGTCCAATTTGAAGCATTTGGTCTAACCCTAAGAGGACTTGCACTATCTTGGTTCATTCCCTTGAGAAAGGAAATGTATCTGGATATTGAATCTTTCCTAGAAGCCTTCATAGAGGAATTCTAAAAAACTGGAATAAAACATAGCACAGCTACCTTGATACATAGCTTTAAACAACAAAAGGATGAAAATGTCAGAGAGGCAGCTAGGAGATTCAAGAAATACATTGACAGATGTCCCAGAGAAGAAGTACCTTCCATGGCAAGACAAGTATCCCTATTCATAGAAGGATTGAGAAGTGCTCAATTAAGAACCCTGGTGTATTATAGGAGATGCCTTGATCTAGGAGCATGTGTAAAAGAGGCAATAGATTTGGAGGATAACAGAGGACAAGACCTGTTAACATTTGATCAACCTAGAACAAATGAAGATAAAATCCCACCAGCAGAAGAATTGGCACAAGCCATTGCTAAAGCCCTGGAAGTTAGCACCAAAACAAATTTGATAAACACCAAGATAACAACAAATAAAAAATGTTATAATTGTGGAGAAAATCATTTGGTACAACAATGTCCATATCAAAAACCACAACATTTGCAAGATAGGAAAACACTCAAATATTGTACACTAGAAAGAAAATGGAGAAATCATACCAGAGAAGAATGCTTTTACAATAAACAACCCATTAAGGAGAGAGAATATGTGAACCAAAGAGAATCTGGATTTATTGAGCAACCCAGACCTGTACTTGGGCAACAACCTCCATTACCAATAAATGTGGGACCATTCAAATACACACCAATAGAAGAGGGAAACTCAAGAATAAGATCACCATACAAAGAAGATTATCATTGGAATGAAGGATATCAGGAAGAGTGGGAAGGATATGAGCTGAGAGAACCAGAACTGCAAGCCCTAGACTTGGGAAATGGGAGAATTGAAATGGATACAACTACATTCATGTATATAACCAATAATTACATGTCTAATCAGAGACCTCAGTTCAAAGGAAGTCAAAAAATAACTTGTTATAGATGTGGAGGGGAGCATTTCATTAGAGACTGTCCACAACCGCCCACACTAAGAGTAGAAGGAGCCTATTGCAAGGATTGTGGCAGGGAACATTTAATAAAGTATTGTCCAAGAAATCCTCAAAAACAACAAAACACTTCTAATAACATACCATTACAAGCAGTCAACATCATGGAGCAAGAAGAATTGAGTGACCCTGAACAAGTAAATGTAAATGCTATAACAAGGGCACAAGCCAAACAACAGGAAACAACCAAGGAACAAAAGAAGAATTCATCTCCAAAGGAGAAGAAAAACAGACAAAAAGGGAGATGGGAGAGAAAAAGGAGAGTGGGTAAAAGTCAAGAAGAAGAAAATATGGAACTGCCAAAACATAGCCCAGCCCAAAAGACACAAACCCAGCAAGAGATAAGCAATTCACAAAGTTTGGAAACTATGATAAAAGCATACAAGGGAAGAGTTCAAGAGGGACCAAATCCCACAGACCATATAATGGCTTATCCTATACCGGATATAGAGCATGAAAGAATGCAAAAATGCAAACAAATCATACAAGAAGCACAACTTAAACTGGGGGAACTAGATAATTCTAAAACAACAACTGGAGAAACAAAGGTAACAAGAACAAAGGAAATTATTGATCAAGAAGATAACTCACAAATAACATTCCAGGTAAATATAGACAAACAATGTACAATCTTATACCACACCACAATGGAGGAATTGATAAAACAAAATCCTCACTTACAATACAAAATGGCAAAATGGGAAGCAATACCAGAGAATTTTGACCCACAGCCACAAGAACTGGAAGAGTTGCTATACATTCCTATTGATAAAATAGGAGGATATTATGAAGGAGAAGAAGGGAACTCAACCCTGAAAATACAATTTGGTACAAATGATGCCCAAGCTATATTGGATAGTGGATCAGGTGTGGCTATCATGACTAAAAAAACTTGGGAAACATGGGGAAAAAATGAATTAATACCCACTAAAATGAGATTGCAACTTGCAAATGGACACATAGAAAAACCCCTAGGAATATGGGAAAAGGTGATTGTGGATATATGTGGAATAGAAGTAGAGCATACTTTTGCCATAGTTGAATTTCCACAATCCACTTCATATGAAATCATCCTAGGAAGACCATTTATGAGACAAATGCAAATTGTGCAAGATTGGGGTAATGATTGCCTATATCTTCAGAGCAAAGGAAGAATAACCAGAGTGAATCTAAGAAATGGTCATTATTGTGACATATCCCCTCAAGAATGGTTCAAAATACATCAGAATCAGGATTTGAGTGAAGAATCAGAGATTGAAGATCAAAATGGAACAAAATCATCAATATGGAAGTGCAATGTGTTAAGAAACCTTACAAATAGAAAAAGAAGATTAAGAAAAGAAGATTGTGTAGAAGGGAGAAAATTACATGATGAGAGCTATGTACCACAAAAATTCAAAGATGAAGAATTTGAGCCTTATGGTTGGAACCAGATTTTGGCTACCATGGATCTAGCCAATGACGAGTATGTGGGAGTGAAATTTCAAAATCAAGAAGGATATGATGTTTTTCACATAGGAATACAAATGATAAAGGTGTCAAAAATAGAAGAAGACCAGGAAAAAGAAATGATATTGAAAAATGAAAAAACACAATATTTGGAAGAGGTAAAAGCTGTAGATGCAATAAAAGATAAAATCTCAGGCAAATATAGGAAGAACAAACACAAGGAAACAGAAGAAGATCAAGAGGATGAAAAAAATGAGAAAATGACAAACAAGGACCAACAATTTGATGTACCTACGAATTTCAAGACTTATGAAGTAGAAGACAGATTACTTCTAAAAATCAAACCAAAGAGAGAAAAGAAAAAAGGGGAGGCATATGACAATGAGGAACAAACAAAGAAGGTAATGATCACCCAAGAAGAAGGGGAAGAAAGACATATTGTAATAGCTGATGACATGACAAATCAAGAGGAGGAAGCATTAAGAAATTTGGCCAGAAACTATAGGGATGTATTTGCTTACAGCTACAAGGACTTGAAAGGTATTGATCCTAAAATCTGTGAGCATAAGATTCCTATTACACCTAATGCAAAGCCTAGCAAACAAAGACATTACACATTCAATGATAAATACTCTGCTAAAATAAAGGATGAAATTGATAAGCTGCTGGCTGCCAATTTCATCTATGAGATTGAATACATAGAGTGGATATCTCCTATAGTTGTAGTACCAAAAAAGAATGGGAAACTTAGGGTATGCATTAATTTGAAAAAAGTGAATGCTGCAACTATAAGGGATAGCTACCCATTGCCTATAACAGACCATCTTCTAGAAAGAGTGGCAGGGAAGGAGGTTTATAGTTTTTTGGATGGCTTTTCAGGATACAATCAGGTACCCATAGCCTTGGAAGACCAACATAAAACTGCCTTTTCCACAGAATGGGGAATTTATGCTTTTAGGGTTATGCCCTTTGGGTTAACTAATGCCCCAGCAACATTTCAAAGATTGATGTGTCATATCTTCAAAGAATTCATGAGGAATGTAATGGAAATTTATGTGGATGATCTGTGTACTTTTTCATTAAAAAGACAGGATCATTTCGAAGATTTAGAAAACATATTCAAGAAATGCAGAACATACAGAGTATGTTTAAATCCAGAGAAGTGTGTATTCTTTGTAAGACAAGGAAGAATGTTAGGCCACATAGTTTCCAAAAATGGAATTTCAACTGATGAGAAAAAAATTAAGGCCATAGTGGAACTTCCAAGACCAACAAATGTAAAGGAACTTCAAACTTTCATGGGACATTGCGGGTATTATAGAAAATTTGTACACAAGTTTGCTGATATAGCAAAACCTTTGTATGCTTTGATCACAAAATTTGAGTGGACCAAAGAGTGTGACCAAGATTTTGTGACTCTAAGAATTTGTTTGGTAACAACACCAACTCTAAAAACCCCACAGTGGGATAAAATTTTTCATATCCATGTGGATGCTTCAAATTATGCTTTTGGATGTGTGTTAGCACAACCAATAGAAGGGAGCAAATTAGATTTCCCAGTGGTTTATGCTAGTAGGCAACTGAATTCAGCAGAGAAAAATTACACAACCACTGAGAGGGAAGGGTTGGGAATGATATTTGCTGTGAAAAAATATAGACATTACCTTTTGGCCAACAAGTTTAAATTTTTCGTGGATCACCAAGCTTTACTTTATCTAGTAAACAAACCTTGTCACACTGGTAGGATAGTCAGATGGTTTCTTCTACTGATGGAGTTTGAGTTTGAGGTGGTGGTCAGACAAGGAAAAACACATCTGAGAGCAGATCATTTGTCCAGAATCCAGGCTAAAGAACCAAGTTCACCTTTAGATGATGACCTGCCAGATACATATCTGTTCAAAGTAGAAAGTATTCCTGAATGGGCCATGACTTTAGTACCTTTGCTAACCATGGGACCTTGCAGAACATTTGGAAACAACACACATTTAGTATTACAAAGCAGGAATTTTATGTTGCTAGCTGGGCACTTGTATCACCTCAACCATACAGGCATATTGGAATATTGTACTCGAGAGGAGGAGCAACAGGAATATCTGAGAAGAGCTCATTGTTGGAACCCTTGTACTCATGCTTCCATAATAGTCACCCTAAGTAATCTCAATAGGATGGGAGTACATTGGCCTAATAAGCTTCAAGATGTAACAAAATATTTTGCTAACTGCTGGGAATGCCAATCCTTGCAAAATTCAGAACTTATAACTCTATATTGGTTTCAGAAAAACCCAGAATGGAGTGAGAACATCATTGAAAAGAATTGAAAAGAAACAAGAAAGGAAAACAAGAAAGAGAAAGTGCAGACTCAAAAAATCTACAAATGATTTCTAAAGAGTATCAATTAATAGGAGATCAGTTGTATAAAAGAGGGATGGATGGATATTTAAGAATTTGTGTTCCTGAAGATAAATATGTTGAAATGTTAGAAATGGCACATTCTGGAGTGGCAGGAGGTCATTTCTCAAGTGAAAGGACTGCTAAACTCATATTATATTTGGGTTTTTGGTGGCCAACTCTATTTCCCGATGCAAGAACATATGTAAAAAGATGTGACATTTGTCAGAGAGTGAGTCAACCAAATAGAAGAGATAATATGCCATTAATACCATTGATTTCAGCAAGAGCCTTTAGTAAATGGGGGTTGGATTTCATTGGACCCATACATCCTCCAACAAAACAATCCCATGCTGAATACATAATAGTGGCCACAGATTACTTGACCAAATGGGTAGAGGCTAGAGCTACAAAAAAGAATGATGCTCATACTACTGCAAGATTTCTCTATGAAAATATCATCACCAGATTTGGACTACCAATTGAATTGGTAAGTGATAGGGGGACACATTTTTTGAACCAAATCATAGAAAACATAACTGAATATTTCATGATTAGCCATAGAAAGTCAGCCCCATATCACCCACAAGCTAATGGGTTAGCAGAAAGTACTAATAAAGTACTTTGCACTGTATTGTCAAAATTGGTAAACACAAGCAGGAATGATTGGGATTTACAACTTAATCATGTCCTATGGGCCTATAGAGTGGCATACAAAACTTCATTAGGAACCACACCATTCAATCTGGTATATGGACAAAATGCAGTTTTGCCCATGGAATTCCTTATTCCAACACTAAAAGTGGGAATCCAATACAAATGGACTAGACATGAATTATCTGAGAGAGTGATGGAATTGGAAAAACTAGGAGCTTCTAGACTCCAAGCAATTATGAGCATATATGCAGACAAGAAAAGACAAAAAGCTTATCATGATGTTCATATTAAAGAAAAAGATCTACAAGAAGGAGATCTCGTTCTGGCATATACAGAAAAGGAACATCAGAAGAAATTTTAGAAAAAAGGACATGGGCCTTATATTATCAATCAGATTAGTAATAGTGGAGCTATTCAATTAGCTAACATAGATGGAGAAATCAGGCCAAATTTCATAAGTGGATGTAGAGTAAAAAGGTATGATCTTCCATTAACAGTTTCTGAATGGAGAAGAATACATCAGGCTCAAAATAGGAAAACAACAGAGGAAAACATTAGAAAGGAGGCTCAACAGGAAGCAAGGGAAAGGATAAGAAAAACCAAAGATCTTAGAGAAGTTCTTTTGTGTGAAAGACCTCTAAGAGAAAGGGAACATTTGCCTATTATCACAATGAATTTTCAAGATGAGAAAATCAAGGTCTTGATAGACTCAGGTGCACAAGTAAATTTGATCAGTTCAGCTTTGTTGAAAAAGTTTAACCTAAAAAGGACTAAAAGCAAAACCTTTATCAAAACTTTGGAAGGACAAATCATACAAAGCATGTCTTCACCTTCTATTGAAATTAAGTTCAATGAAGAATATATGGAAATAGATTGTGAAGAATGGCCAGATCACTTGATGACTGAGAAATTGATTTTGGGACAACCATGGCTAAAGCAAGGTAAAGTAATTTTGGATTTTGAAAAAATGAAGCTTAAGTTGACAATAAATGACAAAAGGTTTTTAATGTTTTTATTGAGTAATGAAGAACAGGAAGATCAACAGGATATTCATGACTCAGACCTGGAAGGATTTACTTTTTCATTTGAAAACACATAGACATTACCAATACAACCACTTTATGATCAAACTTCATTTAATCAAAACCAGGAGAGAATTGAAGGAGCAAAAGATGGTGAAGAGATAGAAGCAAGATGGCAACCATGGCATAGTCAGAAGCATCAAGGCATCAGAACAAGAAGGATGTGGAAACAAAGTACACACAAGCCCTGCTCATCAAAACAAATTCCCAGAACAAAACAGATATGGAAGCCAAAAAATTTCAAGAATAGCTTATCAAAAGAAGATGAGTGTATCCCTAGGACAGGGTCAGCAAGGATTAAATATTATTGGGTAAAAAATTCAGATTTGATTCAATGGAAAAAGAGCATGAGTATCTGATATGCATTAAGGATTGTTGATAAGAAAATCAGAATGTTATAGAGAAGAAATTATGACATCTTGGAAATTATGTCAAATTGTTCTACCTTATCCTTTTTCTAAGGAGAGAAATAGGAGGGGAAGAAAGGAAGTGAAGGTAATTAAAAAAAAAGATGAACATTATTAAAAAAAAGATGAATATTATTAAAAAAAGATGAATATTATTAAAAAAAAGATGAATATTATTAAAAAAAAAGAGTGAGAAAAGAGAAAAGAGAGAAAAATCATCCATTTTTATTTTTTAAATTATACAGCACAAAGCAAGATATAGATAGAAGTGTAGTAGGTTTCTATTCTTTATTTTTTTTATTTTTTAATTTTATTCAATTTTCTTCAACTATTTATAGTTTTTTCCTTTCTTTATAAGAGCTGTTAGAAGAGAAGAGAGCACTAGACATCTTGCTACACATGTAATGATCACTTTAATTGAGTACTTTGAGGAAGTCAGGATTTAATTGAGATTTTATTTCCATTCTTCTTTCATTTCATCTCAAAACAAATGTCATTTTTTATTTCTTGTGACTCATGTGGGTGGATTTTTTCTTTTGTGTGATGTTATATTTTCTCCAGAATGGTGAATTCAAAGGAACTACCAATCCATGATTTCAAAGCAAACTCAGTGACTTTGTCTAGAGGACATTGGTTCTTGGACAGTGAAGCTGCAGTAGAGGAGGTGGATGTGGAATCTGATGAAGAGCAAGAAATTCTAGAAGCAGAGAAGGTAGTCAACGAGCTCAAGGAAACTCTGGGTATTATTGGCCAGCACATATTTACAGTAGGAGTTGGAGGTTACAAGTACACTATGTTGTGTCAAGAGTTTTACAGATTCCAAAGAATTGCAGTCAATTACAAAAGATGGAAAGCAGTAGGAATACACAGGTTGTTGGATGAACCCATATTCTTTATAGATTTTGAAAGAGTGGCACAAGTGATGAACAGTTTGTTGGTAGTTGGAAAGGGCAATGAGGCATATTTCAGGTGTGTTGTCAAGAACAAAGAAAATCAGGAAGTGAACATTACTATAAAAGCAGAACATATCAGGGCAGCTCTTCAGTTTTATACCATGGGAACCAAGTTAGACAACAGTTTTGTCAAGAAAAATAAAGCTACATATGCAGGATATTCCAAATTCCCTGATTTTAAAGGAAAAGAGAATGAAGAGTATGCCATCAGAATGTTTTTGCAATATTTTTGTTTTCCAAAACTGCCTAGATACACCATGCCACACAAATCAGTAACATTGATTATGTTCAATAATAAGGATAGAACTAAGCCCTTTGGAATAATGGATGTAACACCATACATACATGAGCAATTGAAGGAAGCAGCCAAACATTGGGAGCAAAAGAAATACATGAATGGAGCTCAATTCTTAACAAGAATATATATCATGTTCTAGGGATGGAAGATCAATTACAATTGGCACTAGAAGCTCAATACTTCAGAAGTCTGATGACAGGAATCAAAAGCCCTTCTAGAAATACATCTGTAAGAGAAGCAGAAGCTCAACCAAGCATGAGGGGAGGAGAAAGGAAATGAAAAGGAGTTTCAGAAGAAGTCATTCCAGTAAAGAAAAGAAGATTGGATCCAAGAAAAGTGGAATTGGAACAGGTGGAAGCAACTAAGGAAGAGCATGAAGCTGCTCAGAAGCAAGTACAGTCTTCAAATGACCCTCACCCACCTCAGACAAGCAAAGATCAGTTGTATACCTATTTGACTCAGGGAAATAATAAAAGGGCAGTATATGAATCCCAATATCAAAAGATGTTGGAGGACTACTCTTGCAAAGCAACTGATTGGATTCAAGAGGAAGTAGAACACTATGAAGAGCTGCATGATCAGATGATGGCAGCAGAGACAGAGGAAATTTTTGTCAAAAAAGAAGTGGAACTATTAGCATATTTCAAAGAGCTACAAGGACCTCCTGAAACTAGAACTACAGTTGTAGTGAAGAAGAAGGTTCAGAAGAAACCTGTACAGAAGAGGAAGTTAACCAAGAAAAGTAAAGGAAAATCAGTAGCAGAACCTGTACCAAGGATGGAGATAGAGGAAGTAATAGTAGAAGAAAATAAGCAGGAGGAATCTATGGCTGTGAAAGAATCAAGAATGGACAAATCAGGAGTAGCAGGCTCTTCATAATTTTCTTCAGACTCTAAAAGTGATATTGAAAACTTTTTGTTGAAAAGTTTGAACTTATCAGTGCCTAGTACACCAAATGTGATAACACAAGCCTCCGAAAAAAATAAAACACCAAAAGACTTGAGTGAGAAGTTACAGGGAAAACAAGTCCAAGAAGAAGCAGCAAAGCAGGTTAGTCCTGAAGAAGAGAGAAGGTTACTGAAAGGCAAAGCAGTGATGATGGAAGAAGAGAGTGAAGTAAGGAAGGAATCCAGCTATGGATTAGTGGATTCAAGATTGAAGACAATATGGAAAAAACCCTTACATCAAACCTATTTCAAATTGGATGAAGGAAGGTTAGAAGCAGAAAAAGAAGTTCAGTTATGTAGTTCAATACACAAACAAAAAGAGACAGATCAAATCAAGGAAACAGAGAAAGTAGTGGAAACGAAGAATGCTCAAGAAGTAAAAGGAGATACAAAAAAAGAGATCAACCAAAGCATAGAAGACATACTATATGACTTGAATCATAATGAAGAGTTTACAACTACAGAAGATCAAGGACAAGAGGAAGATCTGGATCTCATGGATATAGATGAGCAAGAGGAAGGAAAAAAGGAGTAAATAATTAATGATCAAATAAAACTCTCTGTAGAGACTAAATCAACCCTAAATCAGGAAAAGGAAGTACAGGAAAAGGAAGGACATCTTCTTGAAGAAG